>BTPG01000001.1:78512751-78600251 GCA_036245525.1 Semisulcospira habei | reverse complement strand
AAACTTGCACATGCACGCACTTAGACACACACGCACACATATACACACACGCTCTCGGACACGCACTCCAGACATACGTACGCGCATAACGCGTACGCACAAAAAAATAAAATGAGTAAAAATGCAAAGTAAAGCAATACACAGAAAATCATTAAGTACATTATAATTCATACAGCAAAGGCAAATATGTATATATGTGCTCTCTCTCTCTCTCTCTCTCTCTCTCTCTCTCTCTCTCTCTCTCTCTCTCTCTCTCTCTCTCTCTCTCTCTCTCTCTCTCTCTCTGTGTCTCACACACACACACACACACACAGCATGCACACACACACACACACACACAGCATGCACGCACACACACACACACACACACACACACACACACACACACACACACACACACACACACGTGAGCGCGCGCCCAAAAGTATCGTGTACACACATATGAAGGCAAAAACATTATACATAGTACATGCAGTATTCAATGTACTCTTGACACTCAGATATAAAATATGGTCCACTGTATATTATATAAAAAAAAATAAAAAAAAACAGACGCTCTCTTTCTCTCTCTCACTCTCTCTCTCTCTCTCTCTCTCGCGCACACACACACACACACACAACACACACACACACACACACACAGACATTCTCACACACACAAACATTCACACACCTGAACACACGCGCAAGTTGTCCCTGTACTGTAATGATTAGATTACGTCAGAGATTCTAGGTGTTTGAAGAGGCTGATCCTAAATGAGGTGAGCGTCTTTGCGTTTCTGATTTCTGCAGGAATAGAATTCCAGAATTCCAGAATGAACTTCCCGAAAATGACAAACTGGTTTTGAATAAATCAATACGCGGCAGGGGTACTTTGAAATGGTGTCCATGTCTAGATGCTACAGATATCCGTTCTGAGAAAAAAGAACTCAAGTACAGTGGACATGACTGCTTGTACAGCTTGTACATCAATACACCTTTATGAACTGAAAGTGATGGGATAGAGGGAGCATTTTTAAAGTTTTAAGCTTTTCGTCAGTTGAGAGTTCGGGATCGGGAAATATAAGCTTAGCAGCTCTCCTATGTAGGGAGTTCAGCCTCTTCAAATGTACATCACTAGAACCATCCCACACTGTTGATGCATAGTCTATGTGCGATTTGACATGAGCATTGTAGAAAAGAAGACGCGCATCTGTGTCAGTAATTGTTTTCAATTTTGACAACATATACAGGCCGCTGGAAACCCTTTTGCACACATTATTAATATGCAGTTGCCATTTAAGCTGATCATCTATAGTGACCCCTAAGAGGCGGTGGTGTGATACTTGCTCAATTGGGCTGTCGTTTATACACAGACTAAGAGAGAGCGGGCATAGCTGGTGCTTTTGACGTGTGGTTATAACCATACATTCTGTTTTTGACGGATTCAGGGACATGAAGTTGGAATGACACCAGTCGGTGACCTCATGCAGGCTTTCCTGCAGACGCGTGCTAATTGCAGCTACATCTTTGTGAGGAGTATGTAGTGTGCAGTCGTCAGCAAACATGTCACAAGAAATATCCTGGCAACTAATATGCAGTGGAAGGTCATTGATAAATATGCAGAACAGCAATGGCCCGAGGACAGAGCCCTGAGGCACTCCGCTTTTGACGAGACCATACGAGGAGTAGGCTCCATTTAACAGTACTCTTTGCTTCCTTCCGCTTAAATATGAAGTAAACAATGAGACAGCACCTGCATTGCAGAGATATGCTTGAAGTTTTGACAAAAGAATGCTATGATTTACAAGGTCAAAAGCTTTCTAAAAATCAATAAAGATCGACCCAGTTATTTGGGAGTTATTTATGGATGCTAGCCACGCATCAATAAATCTTGTCAGTGCCGTGTGGCAAGAATGCTTGGGGCGAAAGCCGGACTGAAATACGTGCAAGAGACTGCGACTCTCCAAATATTGATAAAGGTGTTTGTGCACGTGTCTTTCAAGATGTTTGGAAAGGCTGGATAATATTGAAATGGGTCTATAGTTATTAACATCCGACAGATCTTTTGACTTAGGCAAAGGGATATCCTTGGCTTGCTTCAGTTCTGATGGAAACATATTTTGTTGGATACATAAGTTATAAATATAAGTTAACGATTCTACTGTATAGGGAAGGGACAGTTTCAGTATTTTAGGGCTGATCTCGTCAGGTCCCGATGACTTTTTGTTTTTCAGTGACCCGATCAGTTTTCCTACTTCATACACAGCTAGAGGCGGTATAGAGAATGGGGGTTTGTCCTTAGTCTTCTGCTTACAAAAGTTAAGTAGGGCCTCCGGGCATGTGTAAGACGCGTTACCGCTTGAGGGTATGATTGACTCGGCAACAGACAGAAAATGTTTATTAAAAGTTTCTGCAGTAATACTAGAAGGAATGGCTGACGATTTCTTGCTGTTACCTCGGGTGACGAGATTAACCGCGCGCCAGAGTGCGGCAGTATCTCTGTCTTCTTTAATCATTCGTTCAAAGAGAGACTTTTGAGCCCTGCGTACCATAGACTTGACACGGTTACGTTGTTTTTTGTATTCGCTAAATAGCTTGTGTCTCCTTAAGTCGTTTCTCAATCTCATAGCTTCGATTATTTCTTGGTTTAGCCAAGGCGGTAACGTGTGGGGTTTTTTTTACCCGCTTTTGCCGCAAAGGGGCGTGTTTGTTCTTGTAAAGAGTCCATACCAAACAGCCAGAGCCTTTTCAGGGTCAGTTTCGTTATTAACGACATTAAATGGTATTTGATCAAGGTCTGCTAGAAAAGCAGACTGATTAAACTGTTTAAATGAGCGATACGTTATAGTTGTGTGCCCGTTCTTACGATGCACAGTAGGAAAGTGATCACTGATGCTGAGGTCAGGAACACTAACATTGAATACACTAAGGGGACGGTTGGTGTAAATGTGATCAATGAGTGTTGCGGTTGTTTTTGTGATCCTAGTAGGGGCCGAAACTAACTGTTCTAAGCCTGTTTGTGTGGTGATGCAATCCCATGCGGTATGGGGCTTCAACATATCTATGTTAAAGTCGCCTAGTAGCAACGCGTCACAGTTAGGTAAGCCAACTTTTTCTACTGTATGCAAAAAATCATCGTACCATTCAAACTTGGCTGCTGGGTTACGATAACAAAAGCCGACGAAGACGGGTTTAGTTTTTGGAGCCCTAAATTCCAACCAAATGCACTCAACTTCCGGAGTTTCTAAGTCCTCACGCCTTTTTACTAAATGTTGGATTGAGTTATGGATGTAAACGGCAAGCCCAGTTTGACCAAGTACACGAGGGTCACGTCCAGTGATGCTAAAGTTAGGTATGTGAACGGCTTCATCGCTTATGTCCGAGTTAAGTCGCGTCTCACTAAGACCAAACAGGTGGAATGGTTCAGACGAGTTTAGAAAAACATTCAAATAGGCCACCTTGTTAAAAAGATGGTAGATGTTCATGTGACCAGTTTGAAGGCTTCCGTGTGTCTGAGCATTATGGGTCATATTGAATTCTAGAGAGAGAGAGAGAGAGAGAGAGAGAGAGAGAGAGAGAGAGAGAGAGAGAGAGAGAGAGAGAGAGAGAGAGAGAGAGAGAGAGAGAGAGAGAGAGATATTCACCTTCTTTTCTGTCACAAAGCTGTTCACTCGCAGCCCTAAAGTCGTACTAGCGAGAAGCGTCTGCGGTGTTGGCGGTAATAATATTGACGAGAAAACAATGTTACCTGTCACTTTGTTCGACGTACGCTGCAGCGTCATTGAAAAGTTACTTACTGTAAAGTGTGTCGAGTTGTCCTTCGAATCATTATTTTTTGACTGTTGACTGAAATTCATTGTGATCAATCCGTAGTTCCAGAGGCCGAGGCCGAGTAGAAAGCCGTTCCAGAGAATAAGAAATAGAAACAAACGCGTGCGGTCCTGTATATCACAGAATCTGGTCATGACTGAGGACCGTCACTGAGTTGGGTTTGTTATTCGTCTGTTTCACAGTTCTGTAACTGCCCAACATCCGAAGAAGTGCTCTCTGCAATTAATAGAATGCGCACTTTGAATTAATAGCCCACCACTTAGCTTTGGACAGGCACAATTCAACAGCTCGTCTTGAATATTTTTTTTTTATGTATCACCTGTGAGCTTGAAAGTCCGCAGTTACAACAAAAACATTCAAAAGAGTAATAAAAAAAAAAAAAAAAAAAAAAAAAAAATCAGAGTCTTACTGTGCAGTAGCACAGTAGACTCTGTTCAAAGTACATAGTTGCAGAGTTGGTAGAAACACAGCAAAACCATGCCGACACTAGCGCACACGGACGGCGACAGGAAGTGGCGAATGCCTTAGGCACAGGTTTTGCTGTGTTTTTACCAATTCTGCAACTGTGTAGCTTGAACAGAGACCACTGTGCTACTGCACAGTAGGACTCTAAATTTTTAAAAACTCTTTTGAATATTTTTTGTTATAATTGCGGACCTTTAAGCCGCCCAAGTAACGTCGAAACAAAGTGCCGTCAGCAAGAGGCATAGATCCTCACGAGCCCTCGCCACTGCGGGAGCTCAAGAGGATCTATCCCTCTTGTATTTGGTTTCTGCTTGTTGTGAAGGTGCTAAGACTACACCCACTCATCCACCCACTCACGCACACACGCACACACATAAACACACACACACACACACACACACACACACACGTGCACGCACGCACGTACACCCCCACAAACAGTACACTCCCCCCTCCCCCCCCCCCACCATCACACACACACACACACACCTACACTTACACGCACGCACACAGTACACCCAACCACACACACACACACATACATACACACACGCACATACACACGTAGACACTTGAAAGGGGGCGTGGCCGTGTGTGTACATAAATCTATAAATCCAGACCAAAAAGGTGACTGCCAAGCGTGTAATATGCAAAGAAGTACCCAACGGAGAAAGAAACACGCTTAGAAAAGACGGGTACAACACAATTTATTAATATTTCGGGTAAATACCCTTTGTCAAAATAGACAAACAAACAAACAGAGAGATTAGCCGCTACTTATCTTCATTGGCAGAAAGAATGTGGCATCTGTTTGAATCTGTTTGTTTGTTTGTCTATTTTGACGAAGGGTATTTACCCGAAATATTAATAAATTGTGTTGTACCCGTCTTTTCTAAGCGTGTTTCTTTCTCCGTTGGGTACTTCTTTGCATAAATCTATAGCCTGTCATGTGTTGCGTTTAATGCAGGCAGCTGAGGATATTGTGTTTCTAAAGATCGGTAAGTCTGTTTTGAACTCTGCATCTGATGTTCTGGCAGCATTTGTGTATGTGGCTCCAGAGCGTTCTGTTGTATATGGTGAAGATAACGTTGATGGTTTTGAAGTGTTAGAAAACTACATGGCTCAAGTGTTACGTGCTCATCCTGAGCTGCCTTGGCTATTATGTGGCGATTTTAACGCCCGCACCGCCGGTCTGTCTGATACTGATTTTATTGATGATAATAGACACGTGCAGCCTTTACATGAATTAACAGATCTGCTAGAGGATGTACCACAAAGCCCACGGAGGTCAAAAGATATTGGCGTAAACAGTTTTGGTCGGAAACTGACAGAACTATGTCAAGAGTACTGTTTGTTTATTGTCAATGGCAAAACGAAAGGTGACAGTGAGGGAGAAATTACGTGTGTGGCCAACAGAGGCAAAAGTGTGGTGGACTACTGTATTTGCTCTCAATCCGTGTTTGACCTAGTGACCGATATGTTTGTTGCAGACAGGTGCGAGTCAGACCATTTCCCCATTGTAACCACGTTTACTTCTATTCAGTCTGTTTATTCATATGATGATGATGATTTAAATGATGATATAATACTAGAGGAAGGGGTTAAATTTGTTTGGAAAGAAAACTACGCTGAGTCCTTTTGGGCATACATTGAAGATAATCAGGAGACTCAATTTCAACACTTTTCGTCAGCGCTTGACTCGAGTGTAGAAGAAGGGTCGGCCTGTTTTGTAGCATTCATTCAGAAGGCGACTGACAAAATGAGGTCAGGTAAGAAGGTAGGTGGTGAATCCCGTGTACAGCCGCCGTGGTGGGACTCGGACTGCGAGTTAGCAAAACAAAACAAGTACATACAGTTGAAGCAGTTCAGACACACAAACACACATGACGACTTAGGGAAGTATCTTGACATGAAGAAAGAATTTAAGAAGTTGTGTAAAACAAAACAAGTAGAGTACAACGCACGGGTTTTGAATGAGCTCAACGATGCATGTAACGATGCAAATTCAAGAACATTTTGGCAAAAAATAAAGTCTCTGACTGGCGTTAAGAAGTTGTGTTCTGATGTTATTTCACCACGCGTGTGGTATGATTATTTTCGTAATTTGCTAAATGTGGATCAGAATGTTGATGATTCAGGTTTCAGCAGACAGGCCGAGGGTGTTTTGAATGACCATATATTATCTGATGATTGTGATGGTTGTCACAATGCAAAATTTGACGAGGAAGTCACGCAGGATGAAATTCGCAGTGCTATTAATAGTATGAAGAAAGGGAAAGCATCAGGCCCTGATGGCTTGCCCACTGACCTTTTTCATCATGCAGGTGAAATCCTTGTGAAATTTCTGCATCCTTTGTTCAATCGTGTGTTTCAAAGTGCGGAATACCCTGAAAGCTGGACCATGGCTGTGATATTTCCACTACACAAAAAGGGTAACCCTAGAAATGTTGACAACTACAGAATTTCTCTTTTGAACGTTATCAGTAAGTTGTACAGTTTTGTCATTAACAACAGGTTGATTCGTTTTTGTGAAGAGAATGATTGTATTCCTGAGGCTCTCAAGCTGGCTTCCGTAAAGGGTACAGTACTATAGACAACATTTTTTGTTTACAGGCACTAGTGCAAAAGTATCTTAGCAAGCAGGGTGGCCGTTTTTACACCATGTACGTAGACTTTTCTAAAGCTTACGACAGTGTGCACAGGACAAAACTGTTGTATCTCTTGTTACGTAAAGGAGTTCATGGTAAGTTGCTTCAGACACTGGAGAGTATGTACAAACATGTAAAAGCTGCTGTAAGGGTTGGAACCAAAGTTACCGACTACTTTGATTGCATTTCAGGGGTGCGACAAGGTTGTGTGTTGAGCCCACTGCTGTTTTCTATCTTTCTTTCAGAATTTGAGACAGAAATATCATCGTGCGGTGCACGTGGCAGTTATATTTTTGCGGACCCACTGGGTATTTTCCTTCTTATGTATGCTGATGATATAGCCATTGTCTCTGACTCTGTAGCAGATCTCCAAAAGAAAATTAATTGTTTAGAAAAATACTGTAAAAAATGGGGTCTCACAGTGAACATGGACAAGACAAAAGTGGTGGTCTTCAAAAATGGAGGTTTTGTGAAAAATTGTGAAAAATGGTTTTATGCTGACAAGCAGATTCAAGTCGAGTCCAGTTATACTTACCTTGGTGTGATATTTTCCTCTACTCTGAACTGGGCTAGATGTGTAGAAAACTTAGCTGGAAAAGCCAGGAGAGCAGTTGCAGGCATCAAAAGACTATACTTCAAATTACAAAACTTGCCAGCTGACACTGTTTTTCACATTTTTGATGTCAAGATTAAGCCCATTGTGCTATACGGGTCAGAGGTTTGGGGTTTCCAGAGGCATGATGTAATTGAGCAGGTTCATATAAAGGTTTGTAAAATGGTCCTTGGTGTTGGAAGAGATGTAAAAAACAATATTGCGCTGGGTGAGTGTGGAAGATTTCCTATGTATATTGATGCCTATGTTCGAATGGTGAAGTATTGGTGCAGACTTCTTACCATGTCAGAAAACAGATACCCAAGACAGTGTTACACGATGTTATGTATGCATGATGCCTCAGGTAGATCGAACTGGGCTACGCAAATAAAGACTCTGTTGTGTATGCATGGGTTTGGGTATGTGTGGGAAATGCAGTCAGTTGGAAACACTCCTCTGTTCATTCAGATATTCAAAGATCGGCTGATGGATTGTTTCCGACAGGACTGGCATGCATCCCTTACATTAAACACAGAATACTGCCATTACCACCCAGAAATACTTAGAGCAAGTTACATAGGGCAGCTGACTTCTTGTGAACTCAGGCGGGCAATTTGTTTACTTAGATGTAACCGTTTACCTTTAAACGGAGTATCCAGATTTGGAAAACCCATCACTAATCCAGAATGTAATTCATGTGATTGGCATAAGGCTGAAGATTTGTGTCATTTTCTTTTCGAGTGTCCAAAATATTCTCCTTTACGTAAAAAGTACATTCCACTGTTTTACTACAGATTCCCATCCGATCTCAAAGTTCAGCTGCTGTGTGGAAACCTACATAATAAACTGGTCTTTAAAGTTGCTATGTATATTTCAGGGTGCCTTAAATTAAGGAATTAGAGGGATTTGCTTTGAACTTTCGTTGTTTTTGTTTATTTATGTGCGCTGATGTAATGCTATGTGATTGTGTTCTTTACAACCACCTTCCTGTATTTTCTGGTTGTAAATTGTATTTTGTGTTCATATGGGCCTGATGGCCTGCAAAAACTGAAATAAATTTATTATTATTATTATTATTATTATTATTATTACACGTAGACACTTTATGCTTTGTGATGTCCAATGTGAACAGCAAGATGCTTTGAGTGGGAGGCCGGAGACAGTTGAATCACGAGGCATGCTAACTGTGTGTGCTTTTAATTGTCGCTATACATAAAAATTCACAGACTCGACAATTACGCTTCTCCAATGTCCCCAATGGGGGTGGGGGGGGGGGGGGGGTGGGAAGAGAAGGAGGAAGGGCAAGTGTGTTTAGGATCGAGGAAGGCTTTGGGGTTGGCAATCTGAGCATAAAATCAGAAACTCCTTAAATGTAACTGAGTCCTCCTTAAATCGAACAGCATAGGGTCCCAGCCGTTCGAGTATCATGGAATCAAATTGGCGTCAGCAGGATGCATAGATCCTTATGAGCCCCCGCAATTGCTGGGGCTCATGAGGATCTGTGTCTTTTGCAGCTGGTTCGTGTTCCCTGAATCTCGGCAGGGAGCGGGTTTACTGATTAGACAGAGTGAGGTAAAGGTATAAGGAAATCAGTCGCAGTTAGCGAAATGTCTTAAAGGGCATACTAATATCTCGAAGTGTCCGATGTTCATATTGCCAAAGTTTCCTTCGCGAAGTGGACATCGCCAAGCTCTTGCATCTTATTATGTCTAGGCCTAAATTATATAAATTATGTAATGTTTATGTGATATTTAATGTGTTGTATAAGTTAATTAAGTTACATATTTTATGTGATATGCAGTTAGAATGTGATGTGTATAGTGTTTATACTTTTATCGGTTCACGGTTGTGCTCTACTTTTTATATTATTTTTCCTAATAATCCTTTTACCGATGAGCTGCGAGCTGTAACAAGAATATCCCTTTTGGGACAATACATATCTTGAATCTCTCTTTAAATCCCTTTTTTTTTTTTCGCCCTCAGTCAGCCGAGGGCCGCTATATTGCGGCACCTTCCCTCGCACGCCGGCTCGACTCTCTCGATGATGCTGCCTAAACTCACACTTCTAGCGTTGTTTTGGTGCGGGGCGGGTGCCTTAGGTATCATATAATCCATGCATTTACTATTAATCTGCCTTTTTGTATCCAGCGATGTAACGCTGTATTCCCACCTCCGAGTCTGCCGAAAACGTCTGCAAACCGACTGTAGATAGCCCTTGGCCCTGGCCGTTTTACTTTTTTATCCAGCATCAGTCGTATTCCATCTTCAAAATTACATGACTGGCTATCCTACAAATCACAAAAGCGTCACTACAGGTAATTCCTCGGCAGTAACTGAGACGTAATTTCATTGAACAAAGCTAAGCAAGCCGACCTACTGGCCATTTTGAGTGTCCCTCGTTTTAATAGCTTTGGTTAGACCGACCGCGGCGAAGGCCGAAGCAACTTCTACGAGCAGGTTCGTCGATGTTTGAAGGCACTTTAACGGCTTCGCTCAAATGACTCATGTGAGAGTAGCTTCGCCGAAGTCTCCCATGTGCCCTTCGGAGACTTCGCGAAATCTGCCCACATTGTCACAGTTCAAAGCTCACTTAAAGACTTTTCTTTTCTGTCGGGCATTTAACACTTAGCTCATCTTTAGCTAACTGTTGACTGCCTTTTATTCTGATCCTAGAGGAAGTGAATGTATAGTGTTGGGAAGAGATGGGGTGGTTTAAAGTAGTAGCGTGTGTCTGAGAGAGAGGGTGTGCTGTTGTGCATGCGCAGTGAGTCCAGTGTTTTCCTGGAGAACAGCGCTATACAAGAACTATGTATTATTATTATTATTATTAAGTAAAATTTCGGGATATTAACCCATATAAGCCTAGCGTCCTCATATGAGGACACTGTTGTTTTTTGCAATCTGTTATAAAAACCAATTACTCAAGGAGACAGATCTCTACACAGCAGTTAATGGGAGATATCCTTCAAATATGAATGAACATCTAGAGTTATATGTTTTAAAAGGAATTTCCAGGGCGCCGCCAATTATGCAGATTTCTTAAGGTCGCAAAGGGCAAAATGGATCGTGAAAGAAAGTAAGTGAAAATCTTTTTTCCTACAAACATTTTTAATAA
Source organism: Semisulcospira habei (assembly GCA_036245525.1). Classification (NCBI taxonomy): domain Eukaryota; kingdom Metazoa; phylum Mollusca; class Gastropoda; family Semisulcospiridae; genus Semisulcospira; species Semisulcospira habei. The sequence goes on along the minus strand of BTPG01000001.1, from coordinate 78,589,618 downwards.
CACTATTGAATGAAAGCTGAAGCTGAACACATTCCCTAAAACGTTTTTTGAGCATTTTTATAAATAATGATTACTTTGAGCAGTGCGTTGTGTTGAAGTGGTGTCCTCGTATGGGGACGCTAGGCATGAATAGGTACAGGTTTTGCACATTCTCTGAATGTGTGGTTTCGTGCTTTTATTCCAGACGGTTCACTGAAAATCACATCTTTAGACCACACATATGATAACAGCACTTCTCAAAAAGCAGATGTCTTCATAGAACCACCACCCGTGGACTCTGACTGATGAGGACAGCGGTGAGGAGGATGGGGCAGGAGAAATCCACAATCTGAATGGATGACAGAACGCAGGTAACACCTCTGTTAGCACCTTTTGATGACTGAATGACAACTGGAAAGGCCGAAGAAGAAGAGCAAACTGCTACTGATTGGTTAAAGCTGCACACAAGAGGATCGAGATCCCCGGCCATCCATCCATGATCTCTCACAATAACAAGACCTCGATAAGAGAAGACAGAATGGATCACAGTGTGGATAAATACAGAGTGGCTATCAGGTCGACGCTGTGGTGGTTGTCTGTCCTTCTGCATTGACCTGTGTGTCGAACAATCCTTGCACTTATATCGGGTAATCCTAGCTGCTGTAAACATCCCACTGGATCTAAGGGGATCATACTCTGTGAAAACAGAGCTTACTGAGAACCATCAACATGGATAAGTCGCTATGGCTTTCACAGTTCAATTTTGCCTAGAAAATAAAGAGCATGCGTTGGAATCTGCTCAGATGTGTGTTCACTGAAAAAAAAATCGCATCTGTGAACTTCACTATTTGCTCTTGTTAGATTACATGCGATAGCAAAAGTGAGTCTATGTACTGGGCCAACCTTCTTCCGCCCATTGTCCTCCATGGTAAACTTTAACGTTGGAATTTCGAGGATACTATGCAAGCCACAGTGTTCAAATATGGCAGAAGGATACTTTGCAGCAAGACCTTTCTAAACATGAGCTACCCCTCTCAAAGATAACGGTCACAAGGGTCAAGAAAGAGGTAAAAGGTATAGCCATATCTGAGATATCAGTCATATGTGACCCCTAAAAAATTCTATACTATTTTCAACTTCACATCCAAAAGTGGTACACAGATACCTTATGGCAGGACCTTCCTTTGCATAATAATTTTGATGACCCCTTGGAAAGTCAAGGGTCATAATTATGAGGTCAGCAAATGTGTGAAGAGTGCCTGTTTTTAATAGCATTTTAACACGTTTTCAGTCAAATGTGTATATTGATAGCTGAGGATAAGAGCTTTCTATGCATACTAATTTGGTTGAACCGTTGAATAGGTCAAATGTCACGGGAGGCTGACAAACGCGTGAAAAAATGCATACATTTACAGACGGTGTATTTTGTTGTTACAAATGCCAACCTCCTAGTTTTAGTTATGGTAGGACATTTGAACACTTCATGGCCTGTCGAAAAGGTCAAGGTCACACAGTCCAGATCAATTATTTATTGATAGTCAGCATGTGAGCTTCAGGGGCTGGTAATTTCTTGTTTTTGTTAAGAACTTTATTACATTATGACATTTCATAGCATCATAATTATGTACTCCAAGTAACTACTTTTGCGTCAGTGCTGCACCAATACACACAGAATGTGCATAATACATAACGTTTACACTTTTTTTGAGCTGGAAATTGTGTGCAGAGTCAATAAAAGATGGATTAAATTGGTTCACTTGCTTGTATTTCTCACTCTGTGTTGTTCATAAAACCCTTACCCTCTCAGTCCTAGCGTCCCCATATGAGGACGCCTCTTTTTGGACTACTACGTCACCCGAAAACAAAAACAAAAAATGCGACTAATAACTAGTATTAATGTTTCTAATATTATATTTTGCTCTGAGAATAAACTAAAAATTCCAAATTAAAAATTCATACATAAATGGGTTAAGACGCATCATTAGGGCCGAGCTCTTCCACACCGTTATCGGGACAGTATAAAACACGATCTTCGATCGAAGCACTTTTACCACCAGGGTATGAACGTTACTTAACCCATATCATACTGAGGCTAAAAGCTTCAAATTTGTACACTGTCATATTATGCAAGCTACATTATTGTACTTACAGATAACGACATAGACCAATGGATTTAGTTCAAGGGTGGTGCCAGAATAGCTTGGCACCTAGAGGCGCCAAGCTATTCTGGCACTACCCTTGAACTGTTTTAGTCAAACTTATTTCACATACTAGTGTATTTCGAATGATAAGGGTTAAAGTGCAAGTCAATGAAGCGGTAACAGTGTACACATTCTTGGTTGGTTAGAAAAAACTGCGACTCATGTTGAACTACAATGCCAGCTGCTTACATTTAGCCCTTGCAACTACAACATAGTCTGTGCTTGAAATATACGCATATTAAAAAGGTTGACAATAGGCATATAGATTCTCATGAACCCCCGCGTTTGCGGGGGTTCATTAGGGTCTACGCCTTTTGGAATTCGTCACGGCCAATAAACTTAAATGTCAAACGCGGGGTTATGAACGTAATGTCTCCGATAAGATTCCATTCAGATAAGTACTCATGAAATGAAAAATGTGTTTCAATAGCAGAGAGCAAGTCCCTAAAAGGTAAATTTAGTCATATTTTCAAATGTATTTATCTGTTTAAACTTCATAATCACACCAAAGTCAGTCATTTTGTATGGCTCTATCGAAAGACATGCCGAGAACATTCTTAAAGTATATATTGCGAACTATGTTTGTTTGTTGTTGTTGTTGTTTGGGGGTTTTTTTTTTGGTTTTTTTTTGTTTTTTTTTTTTTTTTGCTTGCAGAAGGTCGTTTTAACCCTATTCGCGACTAGAACCGCTACAGACACCCAAAAGTTTAAGGTTGTCCCTTGAATTTCTAAGTCATCTTCTGTGTAAAACCATACCACAAAAGTAATTGACTAATTAAAACACCAAGACGAACTTAACTGAACTGCATTTCCCTGCCCCAGACTTTATAGGTGTCCCATAGGGTGACTGGATTTATCTACACGAAGATGTTGAAACGGCCTTTTTATGATCTCATTGAGTCCCTTGCTGAGTCCAGAGGCTACTAGGAACCCGATCGACCCATGGTCCAATGCATTTTGTGTAGATAATGTCATTTGTTTCAGCCACTTGTCTCTCAGATCCGCCGAAAAACAGCCATTTCCAAGAAACATTCAAAATGCGTTAACTCTTTTGAGGCTAGCCGCATCCGGATGCGCGGCTTATGCCGCGCATCCGGATGCGGGTGGCCACGAATGAGTTAAACAGTGAGTATGAGTATTGAAGAAACATCCAGGTCATTTCATATGATATCGCAGTATTTTCTTGTAAAAGACGTTTGCTTTGGTCAGTTAAATTCTGAGTGCAACTACTAAAAGCCTGATGTTACCAGCAAGCTTCAGCACGATGAGCATGCCGTTACGAGTGCTTGTATAGGTGTACAGTTGCTCAGAGCTTTTTTATTTTTGGAATAAATGTCTAAACGGATATCTACAGCGTTGGTTTGCTCAAACTATGTAGTCCCGCGCAAGAATCGACAATTTGAGCAGTATTTTCGTTCGCTTTTTTCAGGGGAAGCAATCAAAGTAGTCTCCCATTACTAATGCGAGCTGCGATACTATGCTATATATATATTCTGAGAATGCTGTGCTAATGCCATGGAATTCCAGGCTGGTAAGCTTGCATTGTGTCATCAGGACATCAGCTGTCCTTTTTGTGACTGCATCGCTCAATAGTTCTAGAAAGGAGAGGGTAGTGGGAGAGAAGGAATGACAGACCTATCATTGTGTTCACTACCCTCTCCTTTTCTAGAACTAGTGAGTGATGCAGTCACAAAAAGGACAGCTGATGTCCTGATGACACAATGCAAGCTTACCAGCCTGGAATTCCATGGCATTAGCATAGCATTCTCAGAATTGATGAAAAATTACGCCCCTTGAAGCTAATCTGATTGAGTGCATTTTTTGGCTTTGGGCGAAGCCTTTGTTAAAAGTAAAGAATAATTATACCACAAAATTGCCTAGGAGTTGTCTTTCGAAAATTAGCCTGTCTTCTTCCACTGCAACAACTCATAAAGCTTTAGGGATGCAATCCACGCTGTACTAGTGGTTCTACCAGTAAATTCTGGAGGCCGCTTCTAGTACATGCGTTGTGTTTGCAATTTCGGGTGACGCCGTATGCCTACCTGAAGAGCCCCCCCCCCCTCACCCCCCCCCCCCCCTTTGGGGCGAAACCGGTCTTAGGCGGCAAAAACTTAAATATACTCAGCAGGTCCAATATCTGTTTGGGAATTTCTTTCTAGCATTCCCCCCCCCCCCTCCTTGGGGGGGGGGGGGGGCGGGGGGTGGAGGTCTGGATATTCTCCAGTGGATGGCGGGGCGCCTGGGGGTAGTCCCTACCGCTTTATGTAGTAGGTGTTCAGTGGAAGGCTCAAAATGATAGGTCTATCATTCCTTCTCTCCCACTACCCTCTCCTTTCTAGAACTAGTGAGCGATGCAGTCACAAAAAGGATAGCTGATGACACAATGCATGCTTACCAGTCTGGAACTCTATGACATTAGCACAGCATTCTCAGAATTGAATGAAAAATTACGTCACTTGGAGCTAATCTGATTGAGTGCATTTTTTGGCTTTGGGCGACGCCTTTTTAAAAGTAAAGAATATATATATATATATATATATATATATATATATATATATATATATATATATATATATATATATATATATATATATATATATATATATATATAACTAAATAACATCTGTCCAAGAATGCTGGCACCATACACTCCAATGTGGATCAAAGCAGCAGTGAAATAATAATAATAATAATAATACATAGTTTTTATATAGCGCCCTTCCCCACGAACAGCAAGCTCGGAGCGCTTTACAGCACAAAAAAAAATATTAAAAAGGAGAAAAATTAGAACGCACTCACTCTTTAAATAAACATCTGCTCGCACCATGTAGGCGCATTCCTAACACGAAACACACACACACACACACACACACTCACACACACACATACACACACACACATGCACACACACACACACACACACACACACACACACACACACACACACACAGCCTATCAACATGGGGAAACAACCAACATTTCCAGGCAGCATATCCAGACTAAGCTAATCTTGATATGCTACCTGGAAAAGATGGGTCTTCAAATTTGTTTTGAAGGTCAACAGGGTAGGGGAAAGACGGACATGCAGTGGAAGTGAGTTCCAGACGTGAGGGGCCTGATAACTGAAAGAACGGGCACCAGCAGTTTTTAGGCTGACTCTGGGCTGAACAAGCAGTTTTTGTGAGCTTGAGCGTAGACTTCTACTAGGATTGTGTGAGGCAAGGGAAGAAGACAGATATGCAGGAAGCGTATTGTCATAGTGTTTGTATGCCAAAGTGGCCAGCTTGTACTCTATTCTCTGTTTGACAGGTAGCCAGTGGAGATGCTTTAGCAGTGGTGTGACATGATCAGTACGTTTTACTTAGAATACGAAGAAATAATCCATACACAGGGGCAATGGGATAAAGGAGGGAGAGGAGGGTATCTTTAGGATGAGATAGAAATCTAGAGAGCCGGATTCGGAGACTGAACTTGGATTTTCCTTAACTGTAGGGGAGGAGCCCATATTATGAAACAGTGCCTATTATGAAACACCTTGCTGCCGGCGAAACGGAATAACTTTTCTAAATTCCTCTTGTGCAATAATATAGAGCTACTTCAGTGAGCCTTATTTACGGTACAAGAATGTCAGGCGTGATGAAAACGAAAACACGCCGAGAAAATGTGATTTTTGACCCTTCTGCATCTAATTATTCGCCATTTTCAAACACCTACATCAGCATTCAGTTTTGTGATTTAAAAAAAAAAGCCACTCTTGTCATGAAGAGCAATCTTCGGACATCAGATAACCAGCAGCAATCGTTTTGGTTCTCTTTTTGTTGTTTTGGAGGCACGCATTTTCCTGGAGAGGTGTATTGTTCCTATTATGAAACACAAAGAGCTCCTAACATGAAACGTGTTTCATATTAGAACAGTGTTTCATATAAGGAGGAGTGTTTGTCTAGCGTATATATCGGAAACCTTCCAGCCAGTTAAATCCTAATTTCAGATGTTGATACTTTTTCTCAGTACAGAGTATCCCACACCATGATCATGTCACTTTACGAAGAGGGTGAGGACCTACAAATGCGCCACTTGTTGACTATCAATACGAGGGGCGGGTGGTGCTGGCGTTAGTGCAGGTGGGAGGTCGCGGGAAGGGGGTGAGTGGTCTGGAGACCTTTTCACCAATGGGCGAAAAATCACACGACGGACCGTTTACAATTTCCAAGAAGAGGCGCTGGAGTGTGTGTGTGTGTGTGTGTGTGTGTGTGTGTGTGTGTGTGTGTGTGTGTGTGTGTGTGTGTGTGTGTGTGTGTGTGTGTGTGTGTGGCGGAGTGGGGGGGGGGGTCCAAACTCCCCAAAATGGAAAATTACACATTAAAAAAAAATATCCTGGGAGCCGTGCACCTTGGAACACCCCTCTCCCCCTGAATTTGCTTTTTAAATGTGTACTTAAACCTGTGTCGATACTTTTAGGAAGTTTACAAAGTATGTTACGTGGTGGAGTTGTAGTCGAAGTATGATAAACACACCAGACACACACACCTAGAGTTCTTTAAAATAAACCTCGTTCAGCTGCAATCCGTCACACGTGGCTTAAGGATGTAGACAATACTGGAGTAACAGTTCCAACAATATTTAATTCAGCGATGCGATATCCACACAGTAATGCACTTTCAAATGCACAAACTACTGATACAAAGTCTCTTCTGCTATGTCCACACTACGACTCAAAGTTTCTCATATACAGCGTCTCTCGCAATAAACTACGTGTCTCTACAACTGACAAAGCAAGACAATGTACGAACGGGCTTTCCCAGCGCCCTCCTTATAGATACTACGAAAATCTAGAATCGTCTATGGAAATCATACAACGCAACCATTCAGAACGAAACACGCAGCCGAAGCTCATTAAAATAAACTTTCCCGAAAAACTATAACAGGCTACAAAAACTCGGCTGCTCACTTCAGCTCTAAATTCTAGCGTATAATTAAGTCACATAAAAGTATGGTATCCCTATCATCTGGTAGCTCAAAAAGGTACGAGAACATTCCCAAAACAAAATAAAAGCTGCTCAATTCACGCGCACAGGAAAAACAAAAAGTAGCGAAAATGTTGCGATGCCAACTAACCGACGTGGCACTTAGATGTCACAAGACAGTGCGACCTCTCCAGAACGCACCGGACTAAACACAACAAAACGAAATCGGCTCTACTCACGAACAAAAGAAAATCTTACTAAACAAGCACGTGAACCATAACCGTGATAGCTCAAATAAACATCGGATCGTTACCTACGATCAACACACGCACGCTCTCACAGGATAACACAACCACAATCGTAACAAAGGAAAATAGGTAAAAGCACTGTCGGGGGAGAGAATAGTGCTGTATCGACCAAGTTTGATCGAAGCACAAAACAAAACAAAAACAAAAAAAAAAAAAAAAAAAAAAAAAAAAAAAAAAAACCGATAGGAAAGAGGGGGTGCACCAAGTAAGTTGCTAGAAGCAATGCATATGGAAACATTTTCCTGTGGTGTCTGCAGGCGCATACATTCCATGCCTCCACATAGAGCTAAATTTCCATGCACCCTAAGAGAAAACCTACTAAAAGGGGGAAGGGGTTGCAGTCGATATTGTCGTAATAAATAAAAAGAAAATAGGAGACTGCCAGTGCTAATATTTTAGTAAGTTTTCAAAGTAAAGTAGGTAAAAGCACTGTCAGGGGAGAGAATTGTGTTGTATCGACCAATGATCATAGATCTAGTAGTAGTATTGTGAGGACAAAATGGGCCGTGAGACCTTTGCAAATGTTGTTTCTTTCTTTAATTACTTTATGGGTCTGCTATACATGTAAATTTTCATCATAGGAATAGAAAATCTCTTTAAATTTTGGCAATTCGTCCAGCATTTTTTTTAAAAGAATTTATGTTAGGTGCTTTTTTAAAAAATAAAACTGGTAACTCATTCCAAACAATGGCAACTCTGTTAGAAAAACAAAACTTCCGCAGGTTAGGGTTGCAGTGCTGTACAAAGATTTTTCCCTTCAGAGTTTCGGGTTCCGCAAAATGTCGTTCCAATTTAGGTCGTCGATGCCATTATACATTTAAAAACTTGGATTAAGTCTCCACGTATTCTACGTCATCGTAAGGAGTGTAGTCCAAAGTATTTGAGTCTGTCTAAATAAGTCATATTTCTACATTCTTTGACCAGCTTTGTTGCTCGTCTCTGTACCCTTTCGAGTGCAACTGAAACCTCTTTAAACCTGCGCTAAGTAAGTGACTGGAAGCAATGCATATGGAAGCCCCCACGAAGGGGGGCGTATCACATATCCCACTATTCCAGCCCCCCCCCCCCCCTTGATTAAATTTCCATGCACCAAGGGGCTGGAACAGTGGGATATATGGTAAGCCCACTTCGGGGGGGGGGGGGGGGGGGGGGGGGGGGGGGGGGGGGGGGGGGGGGCTTCTATATGCATTGCTTCCAGTCACTTACTTAGTGCACCCCGTATTTCCTATCTTTTTCGTTTTGTTTTTTGGGTGCTTCGATCAAACTAGATCTATGATCATTGGTTGATACAGCACAATTCTCTCCCCTCACAGTGCTTTTACCTACTTTACTTTGTAAACTTCCTAAAATATTAGCACTGGCAGTCTCGCCTTTTCTTTTCTGTGTCAAAAATGCTAGCTTGTATCAAGTTTTACTTCAGAGGTGGAAAAACTAAACACAGTAGCTTTTATTCCCCCATACATAGAACATTTTCAACACAGTCAACTTGCTGACATGCCTGCCCTTTGACCTTTGGAAGGAGCCAATAAACTTAATATGCATAGACAGTTTAACCCCTAGCAAAACATTTCCACTGGGGTCTTATTGCAAAGTTCACATACAAACTACCTGTAATAACAACAACCTAAAATAAAAGCCTTCTTACTTCTCGTGACCTTTGACCTTAATGAGAGGTTAACTTAGTAGAGCTGCAGACAAAAGTTGTATCATCAGTTTTCTTTTTGGCAAGTTTTAAAATAAGATTACAACTATTTTCCTTAAACAAATCGCCCGATATTGACCTTGTAACCTTGACCTTTCATGAAGGTCAGCGCAAGTGACAATCAAAGATATTGTCAAATATGATCACTGTGCCAAATTATAAGTCTGTGGCTCTGATGGTCTCTCAGAAATTCAAAATGATAACATCTGTGACACATAGATATACACAGGATAATGGATGGATTGACTCATTATATTTAACTCGCTTATAATATTAGACGAACCTATAATGTCTGCTAACCATCTCTCATGCCTTAATTTTCCAACAAAATGCAAATGAATCTTGTAAAAAGGACATAATCACACTGTTTCATAATAAGAGACCTAGTGTTTCATATTAGGCAAATTGGTGCTTAATATGAAACAATGTGTCACTTTTTTCAAACTGGAACTGCTTTTGCATCTATTCGAGTTTTGAAATTTGGCTTTGTCCTAAGATGCATCAATATAATCTCTATCAAACCCTGGTTTCGGATTGATTCTACCTTTCTTTGGACGGTCGCGCGAGACGTTTTTGCTTAAGTGTTTCATACATGGGTCTCCTCACCTATGTGCGAAAATTCTGATTAAGATGATGATGTTAATGATGATGATGACATTATTATTATAAATATTTCATTGCGACATTTTTTCCACCGCACCCTACATGTCCATACTCGTGTTTCATCAACGTTTCATGTCATCAGTAGTGACGCACTAAATATTACGAACTTAAGCACGTGCAATTGTACCCTAGTCTATATATGTAAAAGTATTACGATAATTTAGAATCTCGAAAGTGCACATGTGTAACTTCTATATCTATTTTGGCGCACTACATTTTAACACGTAAATTATGTTGTGTACCTGTTTTGTTACCTAGTTACCTGTTACCTGGGCATTCCACTGATGAAGCCTTCGCTGAGAGGGCGAAAATGTGTGGAAATCAAAGCGTAACTCCTACTATACTACGTGGTGTTTATTTATAGATCATTTCTTCATATTCTAAGTATATATATATATATATATATATATATATATATATATATATATATATATATATATATATATATATATATATATATATATATATATATATATATAGATAGATAGATAGATAGATAGATAGATAGATAGATAGATAGATAGATAGATAGATAGATAGAGAGAGAGAGAGAGAGAGAGAGAGAGAGAGAGAGAGAGAGAGAGAGAGAGAGAGAGAGAGAGAGAGAGAGAGAGAGAGAGAGATTAAAGTCGAAAACAAAACAAAACATAAAACCCTCACTGTCTCACTATCTGATAGTCCATGTGATATCACGCAGACTGACATGCGGTCAAACCGGCCCAAATTCGCTTCGCAGTTGAAATCTTGGTTTTACTTATTATTTTCAGTTTGTATCTTCAGTGTGGAAACTGGCATATTTAGTTTTCTATGACCGTTCTTTTTTTTTTTTTTTAAACAATATCAGTGTTCTTGACGGGTTTTTTGGTGAGCCTAATTCTATAGGCATTCGAAATCAGGGACACAATATAAAAATAATTTTAAACAAGATGGGATGAACCATAACCTATAAAGTCCCTTCTATATGAGAGCTGCCCTCGCTCTCAATGGATTCTACCTTTTTATCTTTGACCTGATTCTGATGTTGAATTATCTCCTATTAAAAAAGTCTCACAGATCTGTCGATGCGTCAGTGAGGTCTATAAGGGGCGCAGGACATACGCGTCATTGATTTGTCAAACGTCATTTGTCATGATGTAAGTTTTAGATTTTACGTAATTTTATATTTTGCGTGATATGAGTTTAATTTTTGCTTTATAGGCTTAAGAAAATGGTGACAAAACTAGAACTTCACGGTACATTTTCAGTCTTGCTATAATTTGTGTGAAAGCAGGTTGACTGTACCTAGCTACTTGATATACCACGTACACGGGTCACCTGCATGCTCTTCTGAAAGCGCGTCGATGTGTGTGTGCGTGTTAGTGCGTGTGTGCGCGGCACTCCAAACATCTCCAAGAGGCATAGATCTCATGCGTCTGGAGGGCGCATGAGGATCTATTCATCCTGGAGATGAGCGCATGTTTGTGTGTGTGTGTGTGTGTGTGAGAGAGAGAGAGAGAGAGAGAGAGAGAGAGAGAGAGAGAGAGAGAGAGAGAGAGAGAGAGAGAGAGAGAGAGAGAGAGAGAGAGAGAGCTCTAGGCGCCGCACGAATGACATACTAACATACATACAATACAATACAATACAATACAATAATACTTTATTAATCCCTCACGGGGAAATTCACTGTCTGCCCATACAACACATGGCAGCATCAATCACTCATTTAAAAAAAAAAAAAAATATATATATATATATATATATATATATATATATATATATATATATATATATATATATATATATATATATATATATATATATATATATATATATATATATATATATATATATATATATAAGAAAATAACCCATAACACTCAATTAAAGAAATGAACTGTAACAGACATATTGTTATCTTTGAATAACAATAATAATAATACTAGTAATAATACTGAGAGGGAAAGTACTAAGGACGGAGAAATGTTGACCGACACTATCTACTGATATTACTGTTGAAAAGGGTAACAGCCTGAGGGACAAAAGAGTTGGCATAACGTGATGTACGACTTTTGGGTACTCGGAGTCTGCCACATACACCTTGCATCCTACAACACATATATATTCCATAACATACACACTCACCCAACAAGATATAGAAGGAAAATAAGCTTAGCAGAGTGAACACACCAACAAGAAATACACACACACACACACACACACACACACACACACACACACACACACACACACACACACACATACACACACACACACACACACACACACAAGATAGACGTGTACCATAAAAATAATAACGGATACACTAGCCAGCTCTCACTGACAACGAAACATTATAATGGTGAATGCACTTTTAAAGGAATAAATGTTGTCATTAGAGACTTATCTTATTACTTGAACAGCTATCTACTAGTTCCAGGAGATGGTTGGACCATAATTCAAGGGTAGTTTCAGATTAGCTTGGCGCCTGATGGCGCCAAGCTAATCTGGCACTACCCTTGAATTTAGTCCACAAGCTAGGAAGGTCTACCGTGCACCCCCCCCCCTCCCCCAGTACTCAATAAGATGGATTTCAAAGTGTTCCTTAGTATGTCCTGAGATGTTTAAGCCATGTTCCCCGAAAATCCTTAGGAACACACCAGAGATATAGCCGATGGCGCAAGGGTACCCCCATTCACGCTCTTCGCAGGTGCTAAAATGAGGTTGAGAAACATTTTCCTCTAAATAAATCAGAGTTCATTCCAGAAGCCCAAATCAGGCAATATTATGTTACGGCACACGTTCTGCAGCCTCTGCAAAAAACAGAATGAAAAAATATTGAATCTTTGGCTCACAGTGAAGGTATTTGTGGACCCAGCAAACGACCATTTCCGTGAAATGGCAAAAAAAGACAAAAATAATGTGTCAGATGCCTTCAGACATTTTCTATAGTGCTGGCAGTCCATTTTCAGGCTTACATTATTAAAACAGGATGTTATAATTATTATAAACTTGACTAGGTGATGCTGTGATCACTGTGAGTGCCACAGTGGTTGATTTTGTATCCCTACCCTCAAGTTGTAAAAATACACAAAATTAATTAGAAAAAATTTCTAAAGTTATTCCATTTCATTTTGACCTTTCTTTACCTATTAAGTTTCAATAATGTGAGCATAAAGTGCAAGAAAATAAGGAAAGTCGGCATCCTTTACGGTACATTCGTGGTGAATGATAGCTTTTTCCCATTTAAAATTGCCAAATTGGGAAACGTACGTTGTTTCCGGTGTCCTCAGAAATTTTGTATACTACCGATAGGTCTTTGTTAGGTTTTATTGGTTAGGATAGAGTACCACAGTTACTCCGAACCTGATTTTGTGATGCTATGATGCATTTAGGGGCCACAGTGGCTGAATCTGCTGCCCTACCCCCATTTTACCAGTACGCAAAGTAACGCAAAATAATCATAAAAATTGCTTACGTAATAGTCCTCTGTTTAAATATTTTTTGTTGCCAGTTTTTTTTTTTAAAGTATGCATACTGAGCATAAAAAGTTGTGATCATTTCATTAATTTCAATGTAACCCATCAATTTAATTGTAACTATTTTTAACTGGCTGGTCTTTTAGGTGATATTTTACCTAGCGTAAGGCGGGTCTAGTAAGGTCTCTCCTTTTCCTTTCATTTATTTTTATCTAGAAATGTGTAAATATGAATATGCGTAATAAAGTTTCATGGTTCCTAATAGCCAAAACAATGTTATCAAAAATACTTAGTTTCCACATGTCGACCACGAGATCTCCACTTCCACCTTCTGCAACGTTCAATCTTTTTTTATGGCCGTCTTTAAATCTTATATTGTTCTGGCTGCCAATAAGTGAGCTGTCAAGAGCTAGGCAGCATGTTTTCAGAGTTTGGTGTATAGGGGCGTGTCTTCTGGTCAGAACTGCCAGCAGACCGCTTCTCTGTATGGACATGTTTGGAGAATGTGCTAAGGAGACCGATTTTCTACGCCAAATTCGCATAGGGCTGTTTCCACATGACCCAGTCTCACGACGTGAGTTCAGCAGGGTCCTTACGGTCTGTGAACATTTGTAAAAGTTGTAAAAAAAATGGCAAGGCTTTTTGAGGGCCCTGGAAAGTCTGTCAATTTCAGTCCTTTTCCTTAAAGTCTGTGAAAGTTTGTAAAAAATGACAACGTACTGGCAAACTTTTGTCTACTTCTTTTTTTTTCTCCCTCAATTTGTGACTATTCCCATTGCAAACGATCATGCTGACGCTTGTTGCAAGTGATCTATATTTAGCTCTGATCATAAAGTGACTGCATGGCGAACATTCTGATTGGTTGTTTACGCTTCTACCGAAGTCCGCCATTCACTAAGCGTTCTTTTATTTTGGTATCTCTTCACGCATTAGGCACGGAAGCTTCAAATAATTGCTGATACAGAGTGATATGATTAAAGTGTGTAAAGCTTCAGGCTTCAGTTTGGGTTTGTGAAACGTTCCTGCTTTTCTGGATGGACCCAGTCCAGAGTAATCAGTGTGTAGATGAAAGATGGTGGCCTGGCTCTCCCTGTTCAGCTTGTTGATGTCATCTGCCCACGGGCTGCAGCCGCCATTCTGCTTTTTCCAATCACTTTGTTGTTGTCGTGTCTCCATTCCCAGCTAGTCCAGAATGCACTGGAATCCACTGCAGCACTATTTTGTGGACATGGCATCCAGTCTATCTTGAAGCTTCTTGGTGAGATCAGTGGATCAAGCTGCTGCCTTTCCCTAGCTAGTGCTCTGCTGCTGTGTTGAGCACCTGCAGATCTGTACGATAGTTGGAGCTGCTGCCGCTAGCTGGTAAGGAGAGGGAGGTAGTAGTGCGGTCTGCACAACAGATGTACACGCCACTTCCTTCATTCAACACTGCATCTTGTGTGGTATCACAGCTGCTGTAAGGGTAGCGCTTGTGCACAAACCTCCAGCAAGATGGCTTTGTGCAGTGCCGCGACCTTTGGCAAAGAGTCCTGGAACATTATGTTGTCTTGAAGGCTCTTTCGAGATGTCCAGGTATCTGAAGGGAGCTGTTCACACGTCTTTGGGCTTGGTTCCAGGACGTCAGTGTTAGCCCCCTTTGCAGGACCTTCAGTTGGCAGTTCAGATTGGGCATTTCTGACGGTTCTTGGTCTGCTCCTGTAGTCTCCCATGCTGTCGGTGTTTAGTAAGTCTCTTCATCGTGTGTGCTGTTCTGCATTCCAGTGGCTCCAATGTCCTCCATTTCCTAAATTGGGGTGCTCCAGATGGCTCTAAGAATGTCACTGCATCATGAGAATGACCCATGTTCTGCATCTTGTCAAGCCTGGCTTTTCGGGTTTCAGGCAGTGTTTCATGTTGTCGATGTATCTTGGTACCGCACAACTGGTCTGACCGAGCAGGTGTTTGCTTGTGCCAGGATGCTGTAATTTGCGCCAATGTGGTCCCCACCAGTTCTTCATCAGAGACTCTCTTTCTTTTTTGCAGCTCTAGCTTCCATGGTTTCAATGTGAGGCCTCCACGTGAATCCAGTAATTTATTTGTTGCCATTAAAGTTGGCCTGTCTGTCTTTGGTACTGGAAGATCTCCAGTTTTGAGGTGACCTCTTCCATCTGATTGAAAGAGATGGTCTAGCTCAGTTTGAGTGGCCTCTTTCAGTCCAGCTGCTGACTCTATAGTCAGCATCCTGGATTCTGGAGGATGCTATTTCTTTATGTTCTGGAGGATGCTATTTCTTTATGCCTCCACGTGAATCCAGTAATTTATTTGTTGCCAGTAAAGTTGGCCTGTCTGTCTTTGGTACTGGAAGGTCTCCAGTTTTGAGGTGACCTCTTCCATCTGATTGAAAGAGATGGTCTAGCTCAGTTTGAGTGGCCTCTTTCAGTCCAGCTGCTGACTCTATTGGCAGCATCCTGGATTCTGGAGGATGCTATTTCTTTATGTTCTGCTGCGCTCCACACTGCAAAGTCATCTGCATGGAGGATGTTCAAGACGAACCTTGGTACTGTTGTACTGATGTCATTAATGTAGACCAAAAACAGCATCAGACCCAACATCTCCCTGAGGTACACCTTCCCCGAGTTTGACAAGAGTGCTGAATGTGCAGTCGATAGAAGCTTCAGCGGCAGCCCCTGTTAAGCATGCCTTAAATAAAACGAATTACAATTAAATCGATGGGTCACATTGAAATTAATGAAATGATCACACATGTTTATGCTCAATATACATATTTTGTTGAGAAAACTGGCAACAAAAATATTTAATCAGAGGAGCAATTGTTATGATAATTTTTCGTTCCTTTGCGTACAGGTAAAATGGGGGTAGGGCAGCAGATTCAGCCACTGTGGCCCCTACATGCATTACAGCATCATAAAATCAGTTTGGGAGTAACTGTGGTACTCTATCCTAAACAATAAAACCTAAAAAAGACCTATCAGTTGTATACAAAATTTCTGAGGGCATCAGAAACAATGTACGTTTCCCAATTCAGCAATTTTAAATGGTAAAAAGCCATCATTCACCACGAACATACCGTAAAGGATGCCGACTTTCCTTATTTTCTTGCACTTTATGCTCACATTATTGAAACTCAATTGGTAAAGAGAGGTCAAAATAAAATGGGATAACTGAAGCAATTTTTTTTCTAATTAATTTTGTGTATTTTTACAACTTGGGGGTAGGGATACAAAATCAACCACTGTGGCACTCACAGTGATCACAGCATCACCTAGTCAAGTTTATAATAATTTTGACATCCTGTTTTAATGATGTAAACCTACAAATGGACTGTCAGTGCTATAGAAAATGTCTGAAGGCATCTGACACATTATTTTTGTCTTTTTTTGCGATTTCGTGGAAATGGTCATTTACTGGGTGCACAAATACCTTCACTGTGAGCCAGAGATTCAATATTTTTTCATTCTGTTTTTTGCATAGGATGCAGAAGGTGTGCCTTGACATAATATTGCCTGATTTGGGCTTCTGGAATGAATTCTGATTTATTTAGAGGAAAATGTTTCTCAACCTCATTTTAGCACCTGCGAAGAGCGTGAATGGGGGTACCCTTGCGCCATCGGCTATATATCTGGTGTGTTCCTAAGGATTTTCGGGGAACATGGCTTAAACATCTCAGGACATACTAAGGAACACTTTGAAACCCATCTTATTGAGTACTGGGGGGGGGGGGGGGGCGGGGGTGCACGGTAGACCTTCCTAGCTTATGGACTAATTACCATCTTGGGGCAATGAAGGTATTCGTATTCGTATTCATGTTCAATCCATCTCCTGCTGTAGTGCGTCGGGGCTAACTGGGTTTAATATTCACCATGTGTGTTATAACTACTAAGCACACGGCGACTGATACTGACTTCGTGTTCTCGTAGCGAAATAAAATGTATTGTCCTTCCTGCACATACCTTATTTATGGATCAGCAATGCGGCTGTGGAAAAGTGAACGTTTGAACCCGTGTACAACTGTTGGAATTGAGGATGCAGTGTTCGAACATGTAATCACTCCATACATACTTGTCATCTGCACCTCTCACACTTGGCGCTCGTGCACTTCTCTGCGTGCATTCACGTACCATGCACACTGACTTCGTGTTCTGATAGCCAAAAAAATTTTTTTTTTTTGTCCTTCCTGCACGCACCTTATTTTTAAACCGCATGATTGTTACTGACGGTACTGTTTGGCGGAAAAGACGCATAGTTAGACGTCGTTTCCTCCGGGCGGTCTCGCCAGCAGCTGTCAAGTGAATACACATAATATTAAACCGACACACCTCACTGTGGTCTTAACCCCTTGACCACCAGTGGACGTGGATTTCGCGCCTGACACCACTGCACACTGACCGACATTCGCGTGAAGACTGTTTTTCTGCAATCTTCGTCAATTCAACACCTCAGAAAACTGTCCCAGAAACATGGATTCAAAGTGGTGTCAGCAAGAGGCATAGATCCTCATGAGCCCCCGCAACTGCGGGGACTCATGGGGATCTATACCTCTTGCAGTTGGGTGGTGTTTATATTTTCTCGGCACTGAATGGTTAATAATGACAAACCAACCAACCAACCAACCAACCAACCACCCAAACAACCAACCAACCAACCAACCAACCACCCAAACAACCAACCAACCAACCAACCAACCAACCAACCAACCAACCAAGGAACAAACGAGCAAGCAAACCAACGAACAAACGAACGAACGAACGAACCAACCAATCAACCGATCAATAAACGAACAAACGAACAAACAAGCAAGCAAACAAACAAACAAACATACATAGAAAGGTTGATTACCTTAAAAGCAAGAAGAGAACTGCTATGGACGGAATGAACAGCGAAGATTGATCATAATACGAGCAGCGAGGGCAACTTAGCTCTCACCTCTTTTTTATGTTATAAGTGATTGCGTTCTCTGTACATGAAAAACACTCGCCAGCTCTCTATTTCAAACTTTCAATCCCTTGACTGCCATGGGATAGGAACTATTTCTATCGATTAACACTGTTTGTCGAAACCATCGCTGATACCGCTGGATTCGGTTCTCATTAGCCCGAGTCAACATGACATGAGATAAACGCGGTTAGCAAGAGACATAGATCCTCATGAGCCCCCGCGTCAGCGTGGGCTCATGAGGATCTTTGTCTCTCTCATGTGGCTTGGCTGTCGATGCCTTAGTCCGACCGAAAATGGGTTATGTCAAACAGCTGCCAAACAGCTGTCAACAACGCCTTACAAGATCGCACAAGGCGACACTGTTCAGAAATTAAAAAAAAATCGAAAGCATAATATCTCCACAGATCAGTCCCATGTCCAGCCCTTACATCTTGTAAGTAACATAGATCCTCATCGGCCACGACATCCGCAGGAGCACATGAGAATCTTTGTCTCCAATTGTCGCATAATCGCGTCCAGCCGTTCCTCCAGTCGATGTTGTTGTCTTCGAGTTGCTGCGTCTGCATCTGTGTAAACGGATCACACAGACTAAAGTCTGTTCTGCTGCAGTTAAAATACCTAGTGGTTTAGTGTGTCAACGCCGAAGATGTAGGTGAATGAGAGTATCTTTCGTTTCCAGCGTCAGATGGGAGTTTGTTGTAGTACAAAGGTAGTGTCTGATCATCTTCAGCCAACTGCTGAAGGTTGAATTAGTGGTTTTCAATAACACATTTTAGGCTGCATTTGCCAGTTTTGGAGGTGTCACCTAACGACTATGTACCGGATGCAGTAGATGAATCGACTATGATAATTCAAGGGCAGTGCCAGATTAGCTCAGCGCCATCAGTCATTAGCTTTGAATTATCATGGTCGATCCATCTCCTGGTGTTGTACGTCGGGGCTAAATGGGTTAAAACGACCTACACTTGTTCACATTCACAGTCGCTTCTGATTACCTCCCTTTAACATTGGCCACCCTCTGAGTTAATAGGATTTTATATCCTATTTTCAGAAAATGGACGTTGTTATGCTGGGGCCAGTTGCATGAGTCAGCTTAGTCCTGCGCCAGCCACTAAACAAGGTGCTACGCTTAGTCCAGTCCCACCCACTATGCAAGGTGCTTCGCCATAGCGGAGCACCATGCTTAGTGGCTGGCGCAGGACTGAGCTCACTCACCCAGCTGGCCCCGGATCGCTTATCATGGCCGAAGACTATGGCCACAAACGTTGCTATCAGCGTGGGGGATTACCCAGCTTGATAATAATCCCCCGCGGAGCCTTGATGTAACACCAGTGTCCCGTCACAAAATCGTTTTACCGTGAAATAATCTGTTGACAGTGGCCTTTGTCTGACCCGAGAAGAATGAAGATTAGTAACCCGCAGGGCAGTGGGCAGATGTTCACATCTGCACGGGACATAGACGACCCCGCCCTCCACGATTCCCCTGCTGCCTTGCAGGCCTGGCCGCTTGGCTGCGGAAAGGCTAAGGGAGGAAACCCCTGACATCAAAGCCCCCGTATCTTCGGGGAAGGCTTTTGAGCCAGAGACTAGGACAAGGACAGTCTGATATAAATACTACGACCCGAGGACCTCGATGCCATCGTCCCAGCTTGCTAGGCCATGGCAGACGAACCAAGGGTTTAAAGGGTGGGGCCAGTACTGCGCACACTGCACTCCACCAAAAAGCTCCACCGCGCAGGCTTTAGGAAACGTCCACGGACCATGACACTGACCATTCCAAGTCCTGTAGCGACGGGCGAGGGGCGAAACGGCAGGTGAAAGATGTCACTGGAAGCCGCAGTCTCAAATCTGCATGCAGGCGGTTCAGGATATTGGTCGCCTGATGTTGACCTGGGGATGACAACATCACTCGGCACACCTTGAACGACCAAGCAGCCTTCTCTAGGGACAGCACTGCTTGCTTCACACGGAGAGGGGCCTAGAAAAGGTGGCCTAACCAAAGCTCGTCCCCTCGCAACCCCAGTTGGCTAGCCGCGGTCAACGGGCATCTTCTCCTGCGGTCAAAAAACAAGAAAGAATAACGGATCCACTCTCATGACGACCACGACCGGACTCAACGTAGCATGCTGGAACATCCGAACCATGCTCGACAAAGCAGACAGCGGACGCCCTGAAAGTCGCTCCGCCCTCATTGCCCATGAATTGCGGAGGTTAAACATCGACATCGCCGCGCTCAGTGAAGTACGCCTTCCGGACAAAGGCAGCCTCCAAGAACTTGGCGCTGGGTACACCCTCTACTGGTCAGGCAGGCCTGAATCAGAAAGACGGCTCTCAGGCGTGGGTTTCATGGTCAAGACCTCCATTGCGACTAAGCTGGAAACCTACCAATGGGTCACTCAGACCGCATCATGTCCATGCGCCTCCCACTGAGACACCAGCAACACGTCACCATTCTCAGTGTGTACTCCCCAACCCTCCTGTCAGAGCCTGCTGAAAAGGACAAGTTTTACACTGACCTGCGCTGCCTCATACACAGCACCCCTGCAGACGACAAAGTCATCATCCTTGGCGACTTCAACGCCAGAGTGGGCCAGGACTCTGAAGCCTGGAAAGGAGTCCACGGCAAGCATGGCGTCGGGAACTGCAATGACAATGGCCGCCTACTGTTGGAGTTCTGTGCAGAGCAGCAACTGGTCATCACCAACACTACTTTTCAGCAAAAGGACAGTCGAAAGACCACCTGGATGCATCCTCGCTCCAAACACTGGCACCTTATCGACTATGTTTTAGTGCGTCAGAGGGACTGCAGTGACGTCCTCCTCACCAGAGTGATGCCCAGCGCAGAGTGCCACACTGACCACCGCCTTGTCCGCTGCAAACTCAGGCTCTACGTCAAGCCAAAACCCAAGAAATGGGGGCCCCCCAAGAAAAAGCTTGATGTTGCCAGCCTTCAGCGTGACGACGTGAAAGCTGCCTTTCAGACAGATTTACAGCGCAGGCTCAAAGACACAGCGGACCCAGCAGACTCCTCCCCTGAAACACTCAGGGAACAACTAAAAACTGCTATTGCAAAAGCCTCTGCAGAAGTCTTGGGTTTCGCTAGAAAGAAGAATAAAGACTGGCTTGTCGAAAACGATGTAGAGATCCAGGAACACCTAGCAAAAAAAGAGCCGCCCATCAGGACCACCTAGATCAGCCTTCCTGCCCTGTGAAGAAGTCTGCCTTCCGCCTCGTCTGCAGCAGTCTCCAGCGCAAGCTCAGAGATCTCCAGAATGAGTGGTGGACCAGACTTGCACAGAGGACCCAGCTTTGCGCTGACAATGGTGACTACAGGGGCTTATACGAAGCACTGAAAGCAGTGTATGGCCCCAGGTACCTGGTACAAAGTCCCCTGCGAAGCGCGAATGGCCAGGCACTCCTCACAGATAATACCTCCATCTTGAACCGCTGGTCGGAGTACTTTCAGAGACTCTTCAGCGCTGAGCGCACTGTGCAGGAAGCAGTCGTCCTACAAATCCCACAACTCCCAGTAAAGGTTGAATTGGACGAACCGCCCACCGCTGAAGAGACCCTCACAGCCATCCACCAGCTCAAGAGTGGCAAAGCAGCAGGCATTGATGGAATACCGCCAGAGATCTGGAAACATGGAGGCACAGCACTGCACAACAAGCTCCATGACCTCTTTCTCTGCTGCTGGGAGGAAGGAACACTACCAAAGGATCTTCGTGATGCTGTCGTTATCACCCTGTACAAGAACAAAGGCGAGAAGTCTGACTGTTCCAACTATCGGGGAATTACCCTGCTGTCCATTGCTGGGAAAATTCTTGCAAGGCTGCTCCTGAATCGGCTGGTACCTGCCATCGCTGAAGACCACCTCCCAGAGGGCCAGTGTGGCTTCAGAGCAAACAGGAGCACCACCGATATGGTCTTTGTGCTGACACAGCTTCAGGAGAAGTGCCGCGAGCAGAACAAAGGGCTGTACGTAACGTTCGTCGACCTAACAAAAGCGTTCGACACTGTGAGCAGGCAAGGCATGTGGCAGATCCTGGAGCGACTTGGCTGTCCCCCAAAGTTCCTCAGCATGATTGTCCAGCTACACGAGGACCAGCAAGGCCAGGTAAGACTCAACAATGACCTCTCAGAACCATTCCCTATTCTCAACGGCGTAAAGCAGGGCTGCGTGCTGGCACCGACCCTCTTCACCATCTTTTTTAGCATGATGTTGAAGCAGGCCACAGTGGACCTCGATGATGACGATGCAGTGTACATCAGGTATCGTCTCGATGGCAGCCTGTTCAACCGCAGACGACTGCAGGCCCACACGAAAACCCTAGACCAACTGATTCGTGAGCTGCTTTTTGCTGATGACGCTGCCCTCGTTGCACACACAGAGAGAGCCCTGCAGCGCATCACGTTCTGCTTCGCAGACGCTGCCCAGCTCTTTGGACTCGAGGTCAGTCTGAAAAAGACAGAGGTCCTCCATCAGCCGGCACCCAAGACAGTGTATCGTCCTCCTCACATCACCATTGGCGAGTCTGAACTAAAGTCAGTGCACCAGTTTACTTACCTTGGCTGCATTATCACGTCGGACGCCAAGCTGGACAAGGAGCTTGACAGCAGGCTGGCAAAAGCGAACAGCGCTTTCGGGCGACTTTTCAAGCGGGTGTGGCACAATCAACAGCTGAAAACAGGCACCAAGATCAGCGTGTACAGAGCTGTGGTCCTCACCACCCTGCTGTATGGTTCCGAGTCCTGGGCCCTCTACCGCAGCCAACTACGATTCCTCGAACGCTTCCACCAGCGCTGCCTGCGTACCATCCTGGGCATTCACTGGAGTGACTATGTCACCAACGTCGAGGTCCTTGAACAGGCTGAAGCTGTGAGCATCGAGGCTTTGCTGCTGCGGATACAGATCCGCTGGGCGGGGCATGTCTCCAGGATGGAGGATCATCGCCTATCAAAGATCACCCTGTTCGGCGAGCTTGCTACTGGACACCGTGACAGAGGGGCACCAAAGAAGAGATACAAAGACTGTCTCAAGAAGTCACTTAGTGCCTGCCAAATCGACCACCACCAGTGGTCTTCGCTTGCTGTGGACCGTGACACCTGGCGCTCCACCATTTACAAGGCAGCTGCCTCCTTTGAGGACTCTCGCAGAGCTAACCTTAAGGACAAGCGGCTCAGGAGAAAAAAACAGAGATGCCGCAACTCAGAACCCTGGCCATACCTCCCCCTGCAGCCACTGCGGTCGAACCTGCCTGTCCCGGATTGGCCTCCGCAACCACGAACAAGCCTGCAGACGTCGTGGGCAACTCCTATAAAAATCTTCGTTCGCGAAGTCAAGCCAAGAGAGAGAGAGAGAGAGAGAGAGAGAGAGAGAGAGAGAGAGAGAGAGAGAGAGAGAGAGAGAGAGAGAGAGAGAGAGAGAGAGAGGAGAGAGAGAGAGAGTAACCCGCTCATGACCCAAAACTGCAAGAATCATAGATCCTCATGAGCAACTGAGGAGGCTCATGAAGATCTACGACTCTTGTGGTTGGATCCTGTCCAGTTTTTCGCGGCATTGAAGGGGTTAAGCCAATGAGCAAAAATCATTTATATTGTTATCACGTACTTGTTTAGCCGACTTTTAGTTCTTGGCGACTGCATTTTTAGCTGGCTTTCAGTTTTTCCCTTAAAACCTTATCAGATCACTATGTATTTAGTACTAGTCTTGTTTAGACCTCTAGTTCTTCGCGCCTTCAGTGTTATCTGACTTGTAGTTAAACCTGATCAGCGCCTTCAGGCGTGGGCTTACCCCATGAGCCCTGACGCACCCTGACACACTTTTAAGCAAGATAACTGGCCGTGTTTATTCAAGGGTGCTACAACATAGGAAGTCCTTATAGTCAAACCCTTTCGAAATACAGTCGAAGACGCTTAAGTCGAACCTGCAGCGGAACGTTTTTTTCCTTCGTTCTACTGATCTGTCGTTCGACTTATCCGTCATAGGTCATACATCATAAGATATCCGTCACAGAATGGTTTGAATTATGCGTCGTTTTTAAGTCCATTCTATTTATAGAAGGGACTTTTTAGGACGGGTCGCGCTGGGGTGAATTTTATAGCATGTCCATGATGTCAAAGGCGGGCAGGCTAAACCTCTCACAATTGAAGTAATAAGATAAAAATTACGTCATGTCTAGTACCGCTACCATCGCTGCTGATCGTACATTTGGCGTGAAGCGCCGTATGTGCGTATGTATGTATGTATGTATGTATGTGCGTATGTATGTATGTATGTATGTATGTGTGTATGTATGCATGTATGTATGTATGTATGTGTGTGCGTATGTATGTAAACAAGAGAATCTCCGATATTTCTGTACACACAAGCTTGAAACTTGGAAAAATACTTTCTAAGTGGGTGGCTAAGAGAGCCTCCGAGCATATTGTAATTGAATGTCTCATTGAAGACATAAACAACCGTTTATAGGAAGTCGGTTGACCCAGATTAGAGTCCGTAATTTTTGTCATATTTACTTGAACTTTTGCATATAGATAGTTTGGAGAAAGACATTGGATGAGTTCGTTAGCCAGCTTTGTATCCTTTCAACTTCTTTAGTAAAAAAAAATTTTTTTAGAAAAGATTTAAAACAGTAAAAAAAAAAATTCACTTCTATAGATATTCCTCCGTCACCACGCAGACATTGACATAATAATGTAAATATGACGTAATTCTCTCTAGCGCGCGACGCGCTCTTTCTTTCTGACAGACATGCACGCATCTCCAAGAGGCATAGATCCTCATGCCCCCGGAGAACGCCTGAGGATCTATGTCTCTTGGAGATGTTTGGAGCGCGCGCGCATGCATACAGTGACACTAACAGGCACGCGCGCGCGCACACACACACACACACACACACACACACACACACGCACACACACATCGTCACGCTTTCAGAAGAGCATTCAGGTGACCCGATATAGCTAGTTTGGAAAAAGACGTTGGATGAGTTCATTAGCCAGCTTTGTACCCTTTCAACTTCTTCAGTAAAAATTAATTGTTTTCAGAAAGAAAAAAAAAAAAACAACAGTAAAAAATCATGACATCTGGAGAAAGTCAGACAGTGGCGGTGACGTAAAAGAGGCAACTCCGTCACAACGCAGACATATTCTAAATATGACGTAACTCCCTCTCTCTAGCTTGCTCGTTCTTTCTCTCACATATGCGTGCTGATGTTTGGAGCGCGGGCATGCACGCACGCACACACATACACACACATCGACGCGCTTTCAGAAGAGCATGCAGGTGTACTTAATATAGCATTTACCTAGGTAAAGCCAACCTGCTTTCACACAAAGAAGTACCCAACGGAGAAAGAAACACGCTTAGAAAAGACGGGTACAACACAATTTATTAATATTTCGGGTAAATACCCTTTGTCAAAATAGACAAACAAACAGAGAGATTAGCCGCTACTTATCTTCATTCGCAGAAGGAATGTGGCAACTGAAGGAGGTGACGTAAAATAAAAGAAAAGGAAGAACAAAAGTGCGGGAAAAGTAAAAATGACGTCAACGAAAAAATCATAAGAGAGAGAGACTTGGAGAGAAACTGAACACGAGAGACAAGAGTGTGTGTAAGCGCGCGCAGGAGCGAGCAAAAGTAAATGCGTGTGTGTGAGGCCAGAGAGAGAGAGAGAGAGAGAGAGAGAGAGAGAGAGAGAGAGAGAGAGAGAGAGAGAGAGAGAGAGAGAGAGAGAGAGAGAGAGAGAGAGAGAGAGAGAGAGAGAGAGATGATGATGAATGATGAATCTTTATTTATTCAGGATAAAGCTATTAGGCAACTCAATGCCTGTCTTACAAGCTGTCCTGTAAACAAACAACATAACAGGAAAATAAACAGAGCATGCAAATACTAACAATAATAATAAGAAGAAGAAGAAGAAGAGGAAGAAAAACTACGGGAAAAAAACGCAATGGAGAATTTGTAACTGCCTCCGATGCAAAAAGCAAGAGAACGAAACGCGTGCACAGCATTAATATTATACTCATCTAAGACAGTGTCATAGAATCAGCAGCATCAATAGCGTATAGTGACACCGACAACACAATAGATGATCAGGTAGCAAATTTAAGGAGAAAGAGAAAAAAATTGACGTTTACGTGTTATCAGCAGAATTATTTTTATATGGCAAACTGTGAAGTCACGCTGATTGGAAGTGAGTGTGCAATGCACGTTTAAAATGGATTTTATCGCAAAATGATTTAATGTTTAATGGCAATGAGTTCCAGACAGAACTACCAGAAAATAGAAGGCTTGACTTGTAGAGATCTATCCGTGGGCGGGGTAAGTGAAGCAAGTCATTCCTCGTATGTAGGTGATGCCGAGGGCTGAAGTTAAATATCATGCGCAGATATTCCGGGGCTTGATAATGAAATATTTTGTGCATGAGGACGCATTTGTTAAATTTGAGTTGTTCCTTCAGTGTAAGCAGGCCAAGGGATTTTATTTTCTCAACCGTGGAAATAGGGTTAGGAATAATTAACTTAACTGAACGACGATACAGCGAGTTTAGTTTTTTAAAATGAAGTTCACTGCATTCGTCCCACAAAGAGGACACATAGTCACAGTGGCTTTTAATGTGTGCATGAAAGAACAATGTACAGCACTTTGTACTAAGAATATGTCTAAGTTTAGATAGCAGAAATACATTCCTGGACAAGGTTTTGCACAAACTGTCGATATGTGGCGACCAGTTCAGCTGGTCGTCAATTACAACTCCCAGTAGGCGGTGCCTGGATACTTGTTGGATAGGTTTATTGCCAAGTGACAGTTTCAGAGGGGCAGGATGTAGCTGACGCTTTTGGCGGGTTGTTATCAACATGCTTTTGGTTTTAGAAGTACTGATTAGCATGCGATTTTGCGCACACCAATCTGACACTTCATCGAGACTCTGCTGGAGGATACAATTTAGCGTCGTTTCACGTTTGTCTGATGTATGCAGAGTTGAATCGTCAGCAAAGAGTTCGCATTTAACCTCAGGATTTGAGATGGAAAGAGGTAGATCATTGATGAATAAAGAAAATAAAAGAGGCCCTAGGATAGATCCTTGGGGAACTCCGTGCATCACTATACCTTCTTTCGAATACCGCCCATTTGAGTACACCTTCTGTCGGCGGTTACTGAGGTAGGAGGAGAAAAAAGCTATAGAGTTCGAATCAAGCTTATATACTGAAAGTTTCTTTAAAAGAATGTTGTGATCGACTAAATCAAATGCTTTGGTTAGGTCCAGAAAAACTGCACCATTTAATTTGGAATTGTTTATTGATGAGAGCCAAGAGTCAACAATGTGAACGAGGGCAGTATGACATGAGTGTTTAGGTCTAAAACCAGACTGAAGAGATACGAGGAGGCGGTGATTCTCCAAGAATTGGAGTAGGTGCTTATGAACGTGTCTTTCTAGTGGCTTCGATAATAGTGATAACACTGAAATAGGACGGAAATCGTTTGGACTTTTGGGATCTGTACATTTGGGAATGGGGACAACTTTAGCATCTTTCATGGCATCTGGAAAAATACCTTGCTTGATAGAAAGGTTGAATATAAATGTCAAGGTGTCAGCTGTGTATGGAAGGGACAATTTCAGTACCATGTTGTTTATTCCATCCAGGCCACACGATTTACTTGTTAGAGTAGAAATATATTTACCTACTTCAAACACTGTCATAAGAGGTATGGAGAATGACGCACCTGTTGCAGACTCACAGTGTGTGCGCAGTTTATCAGAACAACTGTAACTATCAGTGCCACTGGAAAAAGACTGTACAAGGGACTCAGCAATATTTAAAAAGTGGGAATTGAAGTCGTCTGGAGTTATGCCTGGAGAGGTAGCAGCATTGATGGAACTCCTCTTCTTTGTAAACAAATTGATTGCATTCCAGACACTTCGGGTATCTTTACCCTCTGCGATAACTTTTTCCGCAAGCGTTTTCTGTGCTTTTCTAACTAAGGATTTTACAAGATTACGTTGTTTCTTAAAATCCGCAAACTTTTTCTGTCGTTTTAAGTCATCTCTTATTTTCATTGCGTGAATGATGTCCTTTGACAACCAAGGCGGAAGGGTAGGGTGTTTAACGCGTTTAGTCCTTAGTGGGGCATGTTTATCGAGGACCCAAAAGAAATAGCTTGTACCAAAGCGAGAGGGCTTCATTGGGATCATTAGTGTTATAAATAAGGTGAAAGGGCGTGATTGAGAGGTCATGAAGAAAGTCATCTTTGTTGAACTTTGTGTAAGACCTGTATGTGATGGTAGTGTGGTGTTTGTGCTGGGGTTTATCACGTTTAACTGAAAGATTAAAACAAGTAGGAAAGTGATCGCTAATGGCTACATTCGGCACGTGGACGTTTGTGACAGCGGGTGCATTAGTAGTATAGATGTGGTCAATCAATGTGGCGGATGACAAAGAAACTCTAGTGGGAGACCGAACCATCTGCTGCAGGCCAAATAATGAGGTGGTGCAATTCCACGCCGCATTAACAGTCTTTAGCAGGTCAATATTAAAATCGCCTAGAAGGTGTATATCTTTGTTGTGACGTTGTTGCACCTTATCCATCATGGTGACAAAATCATCATACCATGAAAATGTGGCTGAAGGGGTGCGATAAATAAATCCAATTAGTGTGGGGGAAGATTTGTCACATTTCAGTTCAAGAAATAAACTTTCAACGTGACAAGACTCTAAATCCATGCGGCGGGTAACGTACTGGCGGATAGAGTTATGAATGTACACAGCTATACCGGTATGACCGGGGGATAATGCATCTCTACGGAATACAGCATAGTTATGAATGGAGATCGAGGCGTTACTAATATGTTCCCTGAGTCTAGACTCAGTAAATCCAAATATATGAAAGGGTTGGGGTTGTGAAAGTAAAACAGTGGCGTCGGGCACTTTGTTGTATAAATGATAAACGTTAAGGTGCCCTATCCGTAAATCATGCTTAGTCAGCGAACACTGATGTACATGTGGGCTACAGGCAGGCATGATGAAGCAACACGTGGGGGGAAAATGTGTACAAAAGTCAATTAAGAACAAATGAAAACTTTTGAACTCTAACAAAGTTAAACAAAACCCAGGAGAAACTACAGTGCTGAAAACTCAGCTCAGTCTATCGCTTTCGCTGCAGACAACGTCACACCCCACGCAGGGGAAATAATAGGTCGTTACGTTCTGTAGGCGAATGAGTCACTGAACGTATACCGTATCTGCGATATATACAAATATCTAAACCGGCTCCTTAGCGTCACATCCCACATAGGGGAAATAATGTGTTGGTTACGTTCTGAAAAGCGAAATAAATGAGTCACTGATCGGAGACCGTATAATATACGATACACACACTGGCTCCTTCGCTATATCAAGAAGAGTATATTTCCTCCCTTTTGAAAGAAAAGAAAATGCAGAAAGATAATAATCGTCACCATTCACAGAAAAAAAAAAATTCATGTCACTAATTAAATCCAAAGTGCTATTTGATTAAAAAAACTATATATTCAATGTCGGACACTAAACAGTTTGCCAGATTGTCAGATTCATATTTCATAATTAATGAGAGGTAAGGTTTGTGCTGCACTGAGTGACTGTCTTTCCGTATGAGAGGGAAGGTGAGCGCCACACTGGTTGACTCCGTCGATTCACAGTAGAGAAGCGAGGGAGACAACCCATGTGGACATATAAATACGACATTGAGACACCATGGTACGCCGCGCAAGTTGTCTCCGTCGCTCCGCCAGAACGAATCAAGGGAGACAACGAGAGTGGGTTCAGAATGTCACTTCACTCAGTCAAGGGACGAACGATAGACGACACTGATTGTGCCGGACGAACCACTGATGAGAATCGAGGGAGGCAAACAGTGTGGGATCACACTGAAATTCACTCAGACGAGAGTCTCATAGTGCCGCCCATGATACTCTGGACAGGGGATGTAGCCGTACCGGCCATGGCTAGGGGCAACAGGTAGCACAGGGAAAGCAACACTCCAAGTGGCAGGATCACAGGAAAATTTGGGGGAAGGGGCCACGGGGTAGGAAACACGCTGATTGGTCAGTGGCTGGGGTGGATAATGTGGGGTGGGGAGGATGGGTACTTTACAGTTGAAATCTAAGGGTAGGTGACCGTTACGGTGCAAGCCTCCTAGAGGCGGCATGGGGGGTCCGTATTGCAGGCGGTCGTCACACATAGTTGGCCGCAGCACAGGCTGGTGGGCAGAGCTAGACCGCATAGACGGCAGGGATGCACGAGCTGTGGACCTAAGGTTGAAGGCAAGTCGCGAGGCCCCCTCGGTGCTTGGATGGAAATTATCATTCTGTCTGTAGAGCAACTTACGTGGGGCCCCACCACGAGACAGAAACACTGGCACGTTGTCAATGTACAGAACCCTCGCCTGAACACACGCCGCCATCAGGTTCCTGTTGGATGGAATGATGGCGCTGTTGGCGGGGTGTCGACCAAAAGCAGGCAAAACAGACGACATTTTGACGGAGGCGCATGGAAACTTAATTTTTACCAGTTTGAGGAGGGCGGCCCAGGTGTCCACACTGATCACAGAGAGAGAGAGAGAGAGAGAGAGAGAGAGAGAGAGAGAGAGAGAGAGAGAGAGAGAGAGAGAGAGAGAGAGAGAGAGAGAGAGAGAGAGAGAGAGAGAGAGAGAGAGAGAGAGAGAGAGAGAGAGAGAGAAAATCAATGAATCAATGAATCTTTATTTTACAACGGTGAAGATATTAACAAAGTCAGTGACTATGTCATTTTTCGTACCTGCCGTTACTACAACTACGACTTACTAAGTACAAAATAAACATAAAACAGGGACATCAAAGCACAGTAATACAAAATATATAGTCCACTAAAAACAAACACGCGCATACGCCGCACACAAACGCTTTCACGCGTCCACACACACACACACACACACACACACACACACACACACGCACACGCACACGCACACACACACACACATACACATGATTGTTAGAATATACACGTACATTCGTGTGTCTGCGAATAACTAGATATTATTATTTGAGTAATGTCAGATACCTATAAAGACTTGCCTTGAAACGAGTTAATGTCGGAGTGGCTTTAACGTGATGTGGGAGTGAGTTCCACAGTGTGGAACCCGCAAATGACAAAGTAGATTTAAATATATCTATTCGGGGTTTTGGAACAATATAAAGACCCCTCATGTTCCCATAGCAGGAATCTGATTTTTTTAAACAACTCTGTTAGATATTCTGGAGCGCTATGGTTCTACACTTTAAACATCAGTACCCCTTTGTTATATTTAAAATGATTTTGAAGGGGCAGGAATCCAGCTTTACTGAGTTTTTCCTTGGTCGTCAAGTGCGGGTCGGGAAGAATTAATTTTGCCATTCTCCTATGTAAAGAATTTAGTCTTTTTAAGTGGACATCACTGCAACAATCCCACACCGTCGATGCGTAGTTTATATGTGACATGATGTGTACATTACTAAACAATTTTCTGGTTTCACTATCTGTGTAATACTTTAATTTCGATAACATAAAGACATTTCTAGAGACCGTTTTACAGACATTGTCAATGTGCATCTGCCACCTCAGCTGATTATCAATTGTGACCCCCAATAGACGATGTTCGGCTACCTGTTCTATGATGTCGTCGCCGAGTGATAGATTAAGCTTTAAAGGTTTTAACTGGTGCTTTTGGCGTGTTGCAATAATCATAGATTTTGTGGTAGTAGGATGCAGATCTCATTGAGTTGACTTTACACCATGCTGATATATCGTCGAGACTTTTTTAAAGGCCGTTTTCAACTTCACGTATGTCTTTGTTAGCTGTGTGAATTGAGGTATCATCGGCGAACATATCACACTGTGTTGCTTCGTAGGTGAGACTTAGAGGCAGGTCATTGATGTAAATACAAAATAAAAGAGGACCTAAGATTGACCCCTGCAGAACCCCGAGTTTAACATCCTTTGTAGAAGAGTAGGCTCCATCAGCAATTACTTTCTGTTTTCTGTTTTCGAGGTATGACATAAAAAAGGAAATAGCCATGTCGTTTCGAAGATAATGCTTCAGTTTGGAAATCAATATTGTATGGTTCACTAAGTCGAAAGCCTTTTTAAAGTCAAGATAAATTACACCTGTCAGCTGCGAATTATTCATATTTGAAAGCCATGTGTCTGTTAATCTGCTCAGAGCCGTATGACATGAGTGCCGAGGGCGAAATCCTGACTAAGACGAATGTAGCAACTTTCGCGATTCTAAATAGTCAGACAGGTGTTTATGTATATGCCTTTCGAGGGGTTTAGATAATACTGACAGCAGAGAAATGGGTCTATAGTTGTTAGGGTCAGTACGATCTTTTGATTTTCGCAGTGGAACGACCTTTCCAACTTTGAGGTCTGTAGGGAATACATTCTTTTGAATACATAAGTTGTAAATAATTATAAGAAAGGGTCTCTATGATGTATGGTACAGACAACTTTAATATTTGTGGGTTGATATCATACATTGTCAATGGTTTTCTTATCTTATTATATTTTCTTTTGTCCCCAGCCGGCTGTTTCGTTTTGCAAATCCAAAGGTTATACAGTATACAAAATGTGACCCTTTCTCACGAAACCAGTCTTAACTCGCAGCGAGCCAATCAGCACTACACGCAATAATATGTGGTGGGGGGTCAATCTGGGGCATTTTCACTTTTTGGGAGAAATGTATTCTACATACACCAAAGTATCGTATGGTTAAAATCTTTATCATGAAAAATGCCATTAAATAGGTAAAAAATGATTTTAAAAGTCTGCCCTTGGCCCCAATTATGCTGCACACAGAAACTTCACAGGCTGTTTTCTCAAAATGGCCGCCGGAGGCTTTAACAACTTTAAACACTTAAGAACAGCTTTTACAATTTTTGCACTACAGCATACAGTCATATATCACAGTAATCAGCAAACACTGTAGTTTTCATAAATGCATATATGTCAAAACATCCAAAATGCGAGTTCTTAAGACTGATTTTGTGAGAGAGGGTCACAAATGATCCAGGCGTCCATCAGATAAAAAAAAAAAAAAAAGCAGGCTATACATGCTGAAACCACCCCAATAATAACACTGATGTAATAAATCTGTATGAAATCGAAAATGCTGCGAGTGGCGGCTCAATTCATTTCTTTTGTAACTTTTTCAGTCTGTTGCGGACGTAATCCTTAATGTTTGTCCAGCGCCTATGTCTAAGTGCAGGTTCCAGCGCCATTGCATACTGTATCTCGGCCTTTCCAGGAAGTTTGTTCATGACGAGGTGTGTCTTGAAACGAGTTTGAACAGCTTTCTCTTCAGCTTCCCCCCATGGTTTTCTTGTAAATCTAGCTTTCTTTCGAACAGGAGCTGACGCAGTACTGTCATCATCAAAACTATCTAGATTGTCATCAGGCTCTGGACGTCTTTTCTCCGTCATGCTCATCGATTCCTGTGTTGCTGACTTGCTACTTGCTTCATTCACAGGTGCTGTTCCCCCCGAGACCTCTCTGCCAGTTTCTGATGCGTCTTCATTGTCAAAGTCAATCTCTTCATCATCGCCCAGCTCAGCTCTAATGCAACTCTCAAAATCTGTCATCCCATTGTTAACTGACAGAAGAATCTTTGCCACTTTTGCCTTTTGAAGGACGTCTTGAGGTTGGCGGTAGATATGGCGATGTATCCGAATATCATGGCCAAGGAAATCTGCCAGCTGATCCTGGTCTAACTCCGAGATGGCCATTGACTGAGCCAAAGTTGCAACCTGCTTCCGCAACTGAGTAAATGTGAACATGGCTGGGTATGACACCCCTGCTTCTAGGGCATGGGCCTTCAGAACATCATGGCCTCTGTAAGGCCTCTGACCAGAAGGTGTGGCAAAGATGAACTGGGAATCAGCGAGAGCTGGCACCGATTGCCTCATTTGAAGGATTCTGTCCACAGTTGTCATCATCTTCTTCGTCAGCAAAACGGGAACACTCCTATTAAACTTGCCTCTGATTTCCACTCGCTGAAAATGATTCACCATTTTCTTCTCAACCTCTGTGAGACCTTTCAAGATATCTTGATTGGTGATCGATCCAATCTTAGCATTCTGGAAGTCTGACACCTTCATTCTCTGAACTTCTCCCCCTCGTTTTCGGTTGAAAAGTGATACAGCACAAAGAGTTGCTTTAACCACTGTCGGATAATCTTCCGA
This sequence comes from Semisulcospira habei, assembly GCA_036245525.1. Classification (NCBI taxonomy): domain Eukaryota; kingdom Metazoa; phylum Mollusca; class Gastropoda; family Semisulcospiridae; genus Semisulcospira; species Semisulcospira habei. The sequence continues at coordinate 78,555,170 of BTPG01000001.1, read as the reverse complement.
AACCATCCTTGTCTCAAGAAGCTGTTGGACCTTCCTCACATCTTCACATGATGGGATCAGCTTGGGTTTGTTCATGGTCATTTTCCCGACCGACTGGGCTGCTGTAGCGGACACACAATCATACCAGTCCCCGTTGAAGACAGAGTCAAACCGCTGCGCCTCAGAGAGCTCCTGTCGCCACCTGTCGTCTGAACCCTGTCCAAGCTGTTTGGATGCCTGTGACTGTTTGATCTGTGAACACTTTTTCAAAGCATGGCCTATGCGCATTGCGAGATTGCCTTTTTTGAACTGATGTGTGTCCTCATCAAAATCTGCTAGCTCTTTTACAGCCAGGACAACATGATCAAAGCTAGCTGAATTGATCACAGCATTTAAACTTGCGATTTTCATTTCTGACCTCACTCTGATAATCTTTAACAGTCTCCCTAACTCCCGCATCCTGGAGCTGATTTGTCCAGCCGTGTGTTCTTCAATGTCCCTGCGGTCAAATAATCTCTTTCCATACTCAAGAAGCAAGGGGTCAGTTCTGATGAGACGGCTTATCTCATCATCTCTCTGGGTAGCCAAGACCTTGTGGTAGAAGGAAAATTCAACGTCTAAGGGTATTGGAAGCATGAGCCGACCACGGCGAGCGGCGTCCCCTCGCCGAGTGATCTGAAACCCTCCTGGCTTCTGACAGCAACGTTTTGAGTGTACAGAGATCAGCTTTTTTTGATAGAGCCCTTTGCAATGGCTACAGGCGAGAAGGTCGTCTACCTTACTAGTTTTGGTGCGATACTTAGGAATCAAACATCCGGATTTGTTTTCAAGAACAGCAACGTTATGCATGTAATCACCCTCATCTTGTAGTCTGATCCATGCTCGACGTCTCTGCTTGGTCCCTTTTTTCATCGACACAATTTTAGCAACGTCTGCCTCATCTGCATGGACATCTTGTAAGTGCGTGCTCATTTTCAAGACAAGCTTGCCACACAATTTGCATGCATGTTTCTTGTCCCATTTGTACTTTCCTTTCCCTCTCTGCGACACGTGCACACCTGTTTCTTCTGTAAGTGCTCTTTCCCCACTCTTTCCAGCATCATGTTCCTCCTGCCTATCCACATTCTCATTGCCACCCCCTAACGCACACTGCACCTTGCTGGTACTAGCGTCACCAACACCTGGCCACCCCAAACCTGCCACTTTGATGAAATCTAACATAGTCGATACAATACTGTCTATGTCCGAGATCCCAGCAATTGATGCCGACACACCCTCTGAATCCGGTGAGCTCGAGCCAGGAACAAACTCCTCGTCATCACTGCCCTCGTATTGCGATGCGCTGGCACTGCTCTCAGTCTCGGGTCCATCCCAGGCGCCATTTGCCAACTGGAGAAAGAAAGAAAGAAAGAAAGATTAAAACCAAAGCTGCATTAGAAACAGAAACAGCCCAATTTTGGTTTAAAGGGGCCTTGCACAAGAATAAAAAGAGTAATCCCGTGTATGACCGATTTACATATGTGTGACCTCGGTGACGAGGGCTGGCTTCTGCAGCAGTCAAAATCCACGTTTTCTGAAAATGCAAGCAGTTTTCACACATTTGTCAACCCTGCGTGACCCTTTGAGAGAGGTCACTCAAATTGGCATGTTTAAAAGGTCTTGCCACAAAGTATCCTTGGGCCAAGCTTGAAGAATGTGGCTTGAATAGTCTCCGAGAAAATGCCACCGTTAACTCATTCTACCCCCAGACACACCACAGCAGGATAACAGGGGTGGGATTCTAGTAAGAAAGAAAACGCGGAAAATCAAACGACATTGGTGGGGGGGGGGGGGGGGGGGGTGGTTTCATGTCCTTCATTTTCAGCGGCCGAAAAATCAAACGACAGGGGGGGGGGGGGGGGGGGGGATAGGCACGCGTGTCCACCGTTCGCCAAAGTATCCAAAAACCGACAGGGGGAGCGAGACCAAACACACCCGAAAATGGACTTTGTTATGACACTCCTGATCTGCAGTATAAAAATGGAATGTGCGTACCAGTTTATGTTCAGATGCACACTAAACGGCACTCTGTCTTGGACAACATCCTTTTTCACCGCCATTTTCCACTGCGACCTAAAGCTACCGGAAGTGTCGGGCGATAGTGAACCAAACTACATACAAATCCAACCCATTTGAGATTTTTTTGCCATTTAAGAAGATTTTTTTTTTCTCGTCTTTTTTGTTGTTATTAGACGCGGAAAATAAATATGCTTCAGCGGAATTGTGAAAGAATTTCCACGGAAATCCGCGGAAACGCGGAAGAATCCCACCCTGGGATAAGGATCGACCATGATAGTTCAAAGGTGATGCCAGAACAGCTTGGCGCCTACGGGCGCCAAGCTATTCTGGCATCACCCTTGAACTATCATGGTCGATCTGTGTCCTGCGCTGCAATGCGGTCTTGAGAGGACAGGGGCAAAATTTAAGGATTTTGGTGTTGGGGTAGAATGAGTTAAAGTTTACCATGGACGACGGACGGACGACCAGTGGCCCAGAACATAAACTCACTTTTGCTTCGCACGCACGCCAGCCAATAAAATGAAGATGATCATAGAATCACTTTACTTACCAGTTTGTAATTGGGAGCATTCCGCTGCCGTCCATGCACCCTCCTACCAGACGCACCGTCTGTGGCAGAGGCTGGGGGGCCATGATTCTGCAGCATAGATCCCGATGGGTTTGGACATCCTGCTGCCATCCGGCGCTGGGTGTGTGCCAGAAAGTCCTGAGCCGGTGTGACCAAAATGGTGTTGCTGAGAACATGTCCAATACAACCATGTAAACCAACTGACATTTTGAATCAGATTGATTGTACATTGCTTAACGTCCCGACAGCCACTAGGCTTTCTCAGGACGTGCCTGCACTGCTTGTGAAAAAAAACCCACCTGAACAGAACATTGCCATGTATGTCGCCTGCCGGTCAAATACGTTAACTCATTCTACCCCAACACCAAAATCCTTAAATTTTGCCCCTGTCCTCTCAAGACTGCATTGCAGTGCAGGGCACAGATCGACCATGAAAGTTCAAGGGAGATGCCAGAATAGCTTGGCGCCCGTAGGCGCCAAGCTATTCTGGCATCACCCTTGAACTATCATGGTGGATCCTTATCCTGCCGTGGTGTGTCTGGGGTAGAATGAGTTAAATAAACCTAACACATGGGGCCAAGACATAAAGCTAAGACCATTTAGCAACACACATCCAATATCAAGAGCTACAGGCAGTGCAGACAGTAGGGAGAGTTTTAAAAAGGCAAATTTATACAGGTGAATGGACAAAGGGTAGACAGAAACACATGCATGCCCCAGAATTGAGAGAAAAACCCACCGGCTGTGGGGCTGACCAGTGTGACCCTGAGAACTAAAAACTGGCAATACAGTAAAAAGCGATACTTCAGTTGCACATTCCTAAAGACCTGTTTGTGGACGTTCGTTCTTCGAATCGCGAGGCAGTTTTGCGAACGAGGATTGAAATCTGGCGCCATTTTTGTTTTAAAAAAAAAAAGTCAACTGATACTGTGCATGCATGTGGCAAGTTAACACGTCAGAAAAAAAAGAAAGAAGAAACAAAATCGCGTGGCAGATTGACCTTGTAATGGGGTTATTGAACGAATTCCTTTCATTGAAGAAGAAAGCTTTTGTTAAAATCGTGGGGTTCTATTATCATTTACTACAAGACTCAACGGTAAGGCCCGGAGCGGCCGAAGACACGTTTGAAAGCAGACGCCTTATTTTTCTGGGCCAAACGGGTACGGGGATTGGAGGCATCTCTCAGTTAAATAGCTGCACTGAACAAGTACATTTGGGCGTGCTCTTAACTAAGAAATATTGCATAAAGTACCTCTGCAAATGCGAGAGAATGACCGGTGCGTCCGTTGGAGACGAAAGACGTTTAAGCAAGGGAAGCAACTCCGTTCATCGGTGTTGGACCAATCAAATTGATCTGAAAACACTCCGGCCGCTTCCGTGTCCACACACAGGCCCAGGGCATCCCTGAAACACAACGATGAAGTAAATCTGTTAAAATGGGCACATCGTATTTTGATATTTTTTTCTGAATTTTGAATGAAAGATAATACAGAAACAACCCTCAGAAAAAATGGGTGTCTGATCTGGCCACCCAGAATTTTACACAGACCCAGATTGCATAAACGGGATGGTAAAGAAAGTAACCCATTTTAGTCATTTGGTACACACACACACACACACACACACACACACACACACACGGCGCATACCGCAAAAAGTCAGTAGGCCTACCTTAGGCAGCGCGGTTAGCGTAGCTAGACATGACGTAATTTCTATTGCGTTACTTCGCTGTCAGAGTCTGAGGTCTGCGTAAACTTATATAAATAGAAGAGACTTAAAAAATATATATATACAGGCCATTGCAAATTGTCTACCAGAGAATGGTAAAACTGTAGTTAAAAAATATGTGACGAAATAATACTACAAAAAAAAAAAAAAAAAAACTCATTCGAGACGTACCGCCTCCGGATACGCGGCATAAGCCGCTTATCCGGAGGCGGCTTGTCTCGAATGAGTTAATAGCCACAATTACACGCTAAGATAAGTAAAAATGAAAGGTTTACTATTCCTCGGTATCACTTTTGTTTAATACTACCCTTACACCTTGACAGTTAGTTAGTTATTCCTCTGTATATCTCAATTGCACATGTGTTGCAACGTGACCGTGAGAGATTTAGATCGCACTACGAAACGTGTTTCGTTTCGTTTCGTAAGGATCGTTTCCGGCTTGTACGAAGTCGCAACGAACCACCCGTGTGTTGTCGCTGAAAGCGGTTTAGACCGGCTACGAAGTTCGGAGCGTTTTGCGCAAGGGAGACAACCTTTCGTTTTGAACTTAGGTTCGAGTTACTTCCCGTTTCAGAACTCTTGCCGGTCAGAAACAACATTTCTGTTTCCCAGCTGTGCTTACTCGGAGCGCGCGCAATTTAAGGTACGCATACATATAATAAAATATTCTTTTTACACTTTGTTCGAATACTAGTAGCGTCACATAGCTTATAAATACTTGTTCTCCATATGTTTTGACATCCTAAATATCTTTTTATGCGTGTAAAGCGTGTTGCATTGTGCAAATAATGTGCCCGTCATCTGTCAGACATGCGTTGTGGTTTTCTTTTGTGGTTTACTGTTATCAGCGTTTGTTAATATTAGTATGAGTTTACTACTAAGCATTTTACATTAAAACGCACATATTCTAAATGAGACCTTTTGTGTTACACTTTCAGCAAACCAGACCAAGAATAACAAAATGGCTGAAAATAAACGTGTGCTGTACACCACGGCAATGGATGCCGCTTTACTGGATGAAGTGGCCCTCACCAACCCCTTCCAGGACGGGGTCACCTGGGAGGACGTGTTCACTCGACTGCAGAGGTCCCCAGATGGAAGCTTTGAAAATGTTAAGACTTCCAAGAGTCTTCGTGACCAGACCCTACTGAAATTGTCTGAAAGGAAGCGGCAGCTAACGTTGGAAGAAAGGGGGTATGCACTAAAATGTTGTTCTACTTTTAACTAGTTTGTGTATATCACAGTTGTGAGTAATGTGACTCACAGGTCACTTTTAACTCTTAACTGATCTGTACATAAATTTCAGTGCATGTAAAATTTATGTATTTTGGGCATAGCTCAGCTAGTGCTGCTACACTGTTACAGCAGTAGTACTAGTGTGAGCATACTGAGTTTGATTTGCTGGTGGGCCAAAATGGGTGAGGTTTTCCACATTCCCATCCAGTTAAAACCTGGTATTAGTGGTAACGAGGCGAAATGAAAGATTTTTTGTTGTGCGCTCCGAATGCTGCGCCTGTCTACTTTAATGAATAATCATCATGTGCATAATTCAGAAATGAGAGCTTATTGGTGCGAAGGGTCAGAAAGCAGACAAAACACCATGCACATGGTATCTGAGCAATACCATTTTTTTTACTGCATGTATATTATATTTAAAATTGATCTTTTGTATGCAGGGAAGCAAGATTATGATTTTATGAAGGAGCATACTTGATTATTGGAACAGGGACAAAACACAGATGTGTTGGATTTATTCTCACATACATAAATTACAATTGTGTGGATTTTCTTTGAATACATACTGTTTAATTGCAGGTCTGGGATAGAGGTTCCTGACCTCACTGACGAACAGAGAGTTCTGGATCAAATCTTGCTACTAAAGGAAGAAGCTGAGAGGTGTAAAAAAGTAAAGGTGGAGCAGAGGAAAGCCGGAGTTAAGGCAGATTCTGCAGCTCAGATCCGAGATGCTGCTATGCGTCAATCGTGCGCAGGTACCTTTTTCCTGTCTGTGATACAAAATTCAGTCACGATTTAGTTTTTGTTTAGTTAATGTACTGCAGGACAAGTATGTAACAGCCACCTAAGGGACAGAACAGATACAGCTGGTTTAGGTGAATGACCATCATATCACAGGTCTGCGTGTTTGGCTGCAATAGATCAAGTGCCTACAAATACAATGTTTGTTTTGACAATAACTGCTTAGCAAATTAAAAAAAAAACCATAGCACTAATATCAGTATTACTAATCAAACTGTGCCTTTTTGGTGTAGTTTTGTATCCTCTGAATCCGTTCCAGATGTTTTAATCCAAGGACAACTGTGTGTAATTCATCATTTGCGTAAATTCCTTACCTTTATTTCCGCTCTGGGGCTAACTATTTTTTTGTCTTCGCACCACTGTACAGTATTAGGACTTTGTGCAAATTGTGAAAGTGTTGTAGAGTGTACCTTTTAATTCTGCGTCGCTGTTCCAAGGTTCCATTGTAGATAGGACAGATACAGCCGCTTTAGGTGAATAACCATCATATCAAAGATCTGTGTGTTTGAATGAAATAGACCAAGTGGCTACTAAGAACAAAGGGTGGCAGTTACAGCAATGTGTCAGTTGCTATTTTAATTGTACATGTGCAAAGTCAAAGTGATTCGACACGGCATCTATATGTCTTCTCGTCATGTGAGACAACATGTAGTCCTCAAGGTTTAGCTGAATATCTTATTCCATTTTCTTGTTTCATGTAAAACAGTTCCACCAGCTGCCACTAGGCCCCCTGCTGCCACTACACCCCCCAGCGCTGATGAGACTGCCTCCACCTCACCAGCATCATCTGACTCAACTCCACAACAAAAGAGGTGGGCCTCAGATGTCTCAACGCTATGGCGGGAACGTGAGGAGAGGGAGGAGCGATGGAGAAAAGAAGATGCTGAGGCTCGGCAGCAGCTGCAGGAGACTGGACTTGCCCTGCGAACAAAGGAGCTTGAGGAAAGGCGGGAGGAGAGGAAGCTGAATAAGCGGCGTCTAGAGCTGGAGGAGAAGCGATTTGAAGAGGAGAAGAACCAGAGAGAGGATGAGAGAAAGCTGCGCAGGCTTGAAATGGACAATCAAACTAAACTGATGCAGCAGATGTTGCAGGCACTGATTGCTGTGAAAAAATGAGGCAAATTATTTTTTCGCAGTAATCATGCTAGTTGCATTTTGACTACTTCTCAGTATTCTTCCTTTGAACACTTTATTTTGATGCTCGATTTCAGTCGACTGCTTTCTCAAGTCGTTCCTTGTTGTCAGTTATATATTACAAGCTAAGCACTATGTGCCATTTCCTACAGAAACTATGTACCTTTGAATCCACTGTGCCTCACAAGATTTTCTGATCCTGGGATAACTCTTTCATATTGCCATTTCCTGTAAAAAGCTTGTACCTTTCGATTCCACTCCGATTTTCTAATCAGAAAAAACTGAGTTTTGTTTTATATAGCACTAATATCAGTGTTACTAATCAGACTGTGCCTTTTGGGCTGTTTTGCATCATCTAAATCCGTTTCAGATGTTTTAATCCAAAGATAACTATGTAATTCATCATTTGTGTAAATCCCTTACCTTCCTTTTCACGCTGGGGATAACTATTTTTGATTTTCGCACCACTTTACAGTATTAGGAATTTGTGAAAGTGCCATAGGGTGTACCTTTTAATTCTGTGTCACTATTCCAAGGTTCCATTGTAGTGTACAGTTCATGAATGTTTATTTTGGCAATAGCTGCTTAGCCAATTATAAAAAAACATAGCACCAATATCAGTATCACTAATAAAACTGTGCCTTTTGTGCAGTTTTGTATCCTCTGAATCCGTTCCAGAAGTTCTAATCCAAGGATAACTGTATATAATTCATCGTATGTATAAACCCCTTACCTTTATTTCCGCTCTGGGGATAACTACTTTTGGTTGTCACACCACTGTACAGTATTAGGAATAATTATGTGCAATTTGTGAAAGGGTCGTAGAGTGTACCTTTTAATTCTGCGTCACTGTTTGAAGGTTGTATTGTAGTGTACAGTTCATGAATGTTTATTTTGTCAGCAACTGCTTAGCCAATAAACTCATTACTGATTATAAAATTTATTTGATGGTAAAGTAAATAGTGATTCTCAGTTGTCTTCATACCAGTTCGACTAGACCACCTGAAGACACATTTAGCTTTACCCTCGCTTGCGTGCTCTGCACAAGATGCACTTAAAGACACGACGGAACAAATGCAAAGAAAACAAATTACATTTTCAGGTGCTGAGTTGTTCCAAATCCTTTGTGCAAGTTTGCAATGCTTTTATTCCTAAATTATGTCTGTTAGTGTTACTGTCACCAGTTTTAACTGATATAGTTTTGACATGCTGTTACAAGTGCATTTAACTGTTCATGCAGAGCAGTATAAACAGTTGTGTACAGCACAGGCATGTCCTGTACATCTGTCTTCCTAATAGAACATTCCTGAAGTACACTGCCACAAGCTAAGCACCGTGTTCCATTTCCTACTTAAACTTTTTACCCTTACGAAACCACTGTGCCTCGCAAGATTTTCTAATCCAGGGATAACTTTCATATTGCCATCCCCTGTGAAAAGCTTGTACCTCTCGATTCCGCTCAGATTTTTTAATCAGGAAAAACTGAGTTTTGTTTTACATAGCACCAATATCAGTGTTGCTAAACAGTCTTTTGTGCAGTTTTGTATCCCCTTAATCCAAGGATTTATAACTGTATTTAATGCATCATTTGTGTAAATCCCTTACCTTTATTTTAGCTCTGGTGATAACTATATTTGGTTTTCACACCACTGTGCAGTATTAGGAATTTGTGCAGTTTGAAAGAAAGTCATGTGTATCATTTAAACTCCGCGTCATTGTTCCATTGTAGTGTACAGTACATGTTTATTTTGGCAATAACTGCTCAGCAAATAAACTCGTCACCGATTATAAAAAAAAATTCTTGTTTGATGGTAAAGAGAATCTGATGTAGAATTGCTCCAAACCCTTGGTGCAAATTTGCAATGCATTTATGCTGAAATTGTCATTGTTGCATTGTACTTCCAGACATGTCCTAGTTTTGACATGCTGTTGCAAGTACATAACTGTTCAAACAGAGCAGTATATACAGTTTTGTACAGCACAGGCATGTCATGCATGTCTTCCTCATACTAATACCTAGGAATAGGACATTCCTGGCAGTACAATGCAATAAGTTGAGAAGTAAAGCCACAGACACCACACAGTTTGTAGCCCTGCGGCCACAAGCTGGAATCTTGAAAAAAAAATGATCAACTAACCCCACATTTGAGGCATCACTCAATGACGATGTACCATTTGCAGGAGACTGATCAACCATCATAATCAAGTGTGTGTGCCAAGCTGATCCGGCACTACCCCTTGAATTATGGTTGATCCATCCCCTACTATAGTGCATTGGGACTGAATATATTATGTGGGGAAAATCACACAAAATGGCATAAGGTTGTAGACCACACCGGAGAAACAGTTCCAATAATATTTTATTGCAGCGATGCAATATCCACACAATGCATCCACAAAATCAAATGCACCAGCACTGTGTGATACACTGTCTCCTCTACAATGCATCAACCCTTTTGACACTCCATCACTCATACAATGTATGCACATACTTCCTAACACGGTCTTTTATACTATTACATTTCCAGAATAATCCAGTAAAGTTGCAGAACTCGACCAATCAGAAAAGAAAACGTACCCAAAACTCAATATTCATGAAAAATGCATTTTTCTTTAAAAGGTATTTTTTCGAAAAATACTTACCGATGACATGACCTTATGGGAGATGTCTACTACTTACGCAATTCTAGCCTAAGAGCTCGTTGTGTTACCACACAACCCGGGAGGCACTCGGGGAACCCCGAGGGGGCCGAGAGTTATCTCCCGATACTTCCCATCTGGGCCAGAGTACCCATAGTCCTTCAGTCAGGATACTTAGCTTACCAGCGGCATGCGGGGCAGGTGGGAGGGTCGTCCGAGTCATGTCATCGGTAAGTATTTTTCGAAAAAATACCTTTTAAAGAAAAATGCATTTGTTTCTTCAAAAACATTACCGATGACATGACCTTATGGGAGAATGGCGAAAAGGAGGAGGGTGCCGCGCTCTAGCACACCTAAGGCCCCAAGGGCCGTCCTCCCAACCGCAAACTCCCGACAACTCTAGGAAGGTATAAGCGACGGCGCTGAAGCGCCAGGAGGGAGGAGAGCCCCCCCCCCGGGATGTCCCCCACCAGAGCGAGTAACCTCGCTAGGCTGACAGAACTCTGCGATCGAGAGCACCTGCGCGCCAGCCCTCCAATAGCCACGATGAGGGCAGCCCAGTTCCTGACGGCTGTGGCGTTCATGGCCCTGCACGTAGCTGATTGGACGTAATTAGCCTCTAAGCTCCCTGAGGGAGGGATCCTGGACTTTGGATCGTATGACTGAGCGTAGACAGGAGGATCGACTGCCCTGTAGCTTCAGAGCTGCCGGGCACGGCCAAGAAGCGTGCGCGTCCGCCCGGACGGCTATGTCGTCGTAGGCATACGTGAGGCAAGCTCAGGCTATCCTGCCTAGTCTCCTGGGGATAAGTCTACCAGCTGGGGTCAGCAGGGTCGGTAGGGGAGAGGTGACGGACGCCGTCCAAGAGCACAATGCCTCGCCAACTTCATCGTAGAGGCGTCAAGTTGGGGAAGCGGGCCGTAGCGAGGCTTCGACCGCTGCCCATGCGCAGACTCCAGCGTTGAGGGTCTGTCGCAAACCGCCAAGGTGCCGGGGTAGGCGCTCCAGCAAGGCGGAACAGTGACCATCGCGGCTGCATGCGGACCTAGTAGAATGCGGGAAGCAGTAGCGGGGGGTCCGTGGCGAGCTGAGGGGAAGGAGGTTCAGGACCGGTGCCAGGGAAAGGGGTGACCAACAGGACGAGAGGAGGATCCTTCCCAGGCTAGGTCAGAGCGTTGGCATCTCGTCCAGGAGGGCTATATCCCACGAAGGCGCGGGGAAGCCAGAGATCCCACCTTGCGGCGAACAGGTCCACTAAGCCATCTCGCCGATCCTCCGAAGGTATCCTCGTGCATACCGAGTGAAGCAACTGGTTCCATCGGGGAAAAGGCTGGCGCAGACCTCCCACGAGCCGACCTCCTAGTCCGTGTCGGATCCAAGCCGTTCACGCTCTTGTCCTCGAGGTCCGGAGGCTAGGCTGGACCTCGAGAAGAACCACGGAAGTAGGGGGCGTAGCTATAGCAGCCGGGCTGCGAGACGACCGACGGAGAGTAGAGCCGACTTCTGAGCAGTGGCTAGGCCCTTCCACCGCGAGCACCGCCGCAGCCGTACCACCTGTCCAAACTCCGGCGTACCCCTGTGCGCCCAATGGGGATGTCGAATAGGTTAGGCACCCGGGAGACGGCGCTGCGCTTTGGTTCCACAGTGTCCATGGGTAGGTTGAGGACCCCCGGTGAATCCAACGGAAAACCGAACAGGAGCGGAGCCTACATCAGCGGTGACTCCTCCTTCGCAGGTGAACCGAGGAACGTTGTGGAGGCCGAGTGCACGGGTAACTGGAGTCAAGGGTCGGCAGCTCCGGAAGAAGGCGCAGCCCAAGATCTGGAGGCGGAGCCGAAGACCACCTGCGCGGACCGCATCCCATCGCCATCTGGCACCAGCGTAAGCGCAACCAAGGTCCTAGCAGCCTACTCCGGTCTGCTCCCCGAAGTGAAGTCCAGGAACTCCGAAGAACCTGGGTCAGCCGAGTCGTCAGCACAGGGGGTCCTTCCGCGGCCAGACGCCCTGCCAGGGGCCAGGAGCCGTCCACTGGAGAACGAAGAGCAGGGTAAGGAGCTCCCCGATCCCACGCAGTGTAGGTTGTTACGGACGAGAGAGGTCATCTAGTCCAAGAAGAGTCAAGAGCGGATCCGCAGCCGGTAGGGGCAGGCAAACTCCTGAGACCTCCCGAGAACCGGTCCCGCCGAGGGAAGCCAACAGCTGACCACTCCAAGGAGGGCGAAGCAAGAAGCTCCGGGAACCGAGAGAAGAAGCGCAGGGTAGTCGAAGCGCCTGTCACGAAGTGCGGCAGCCGCGGCCAACTCCGAGCTGTATCCGAGAGGGCACCAGTGGAGACAGAAGCCGAAGCGCTCGCAGACCTGTTTACCCCCCGTGTGAAGTCAAAACCCTTCCAACTGACTAAGGGTAATTTGGATCTCACGCGTAAAAGGTCACAAGCTAGTGAGTAGTCAGATCTCCAAAGGTGTATATAGTGTATAACTGTGTAGAAAGTGTACATGTAAGTGTAACCCAAGCAAATATGTGTACTTTAACCCCCAAGTGTAGGTAAACAGGTCTGTGCTAGGCGAAGTAACGACAGCGTCCTCCCCGAGGATCCACCGGAGGGGGTCGAGCGTCCAGAAATGGAGCGACTGCAGCCAGGCGCCCTGGGACGGAGCACGAAGAAGGGGAAATGGCTGAGTGAGGGGAGAGGAATGGGATGAACGGCAGCCGGACGCGAAGGGGACCGACGAGCGAGACGGGACAGGATCCCTGGAGCGACGTGAAGAACGGCAACTCGTAAGCACGCCCGCAGTGGAGAGAGCGGAGTGTAGACGTAGAGTGCTCGAGGAGTGACTCCAACGATGGCGAACCGTAGCGGACGAGCATCCCATGGAGCGGTCCCTCCTTGCGTGTAGGAGTTCGAGAGAGGAGGTCCAATGTTGCCGAGAGGATTCCAAATCGTGCCGTGAAAGTGTACGCGTGCGTGAATGTCTCCGCGAACCGAGCTCTATGGCGAGGTGGGCTCGCTGCCGGCGAGGAGACTCCGCGTAGGGAGCCAGCGGGCTTTCTAGGAGACGAGCGGGGATCGGCATTGGATCAAGGACGGAATGGCGCACGTCCCTCGGCACCGAGCTCCGTGCCGGTGCTGGTTTTCTGTCTGTCATAAGGTTTGTTCTTGGTGCGTTCCCTCCTAGGAACGACCGCATCGATCAACCCACTCCGCGTACTGGAACGTTGCAACCGGCGTGGTGATCTCTCCCCAAGATCGTCAAGGAATCGAGCGGTAAGAACGGAGACTGGAACCTCTGTCTAGCCGGCTGTCACCAACAGGACTCTGTAACCACTAGCAGCCGGCTCAGTGTGTCTCCCGACGAGCAGCGCTGTCCTGGTGGAGCCCCCTCCAGGGAGCGAGGGCGGTGCCAGCATACCCGCTCCGAGCGCGATAACCTGCGCCTCGTCATCGGCTGCCTGGACGGCTTCCAAGCTGACCTTGAGCGGTGTGTGGGTTCCGTACTGTGCGCCCAGCGGATTCCATTTGTGCCGAGACGATGCATGCGTGCGAGAATGTCTCCGCGAACCGAGCTCTATGGCGAGGTGGGCTCGCTGCCAGCGAGGAGACTCCGCGTAGGAGCCAGCAGGCTTTCTAGGAGACGAGCGGGGATCGGCATAGGATCAAGGACGGATAGCGCACGTCCCTCCGCACCGAGCTCCGTGTCGATGCGGGCTTCCTGTCTGCCACAATGTTTGGTCCTGGTGCGTTCCCTCCTGGGAACCACCGCATCGATCAACCCACTCTGCACACTATACTGACGCGTCCGGCATGGTGATCTCTCCGTCATCTCGTCGGAACTCGAGCGATCGTAGTACCGGGAACAGCAGCCGGTATTTCAGCAGGTCTGGAACCAGTCACAGGTGCCGGGCGAACTCGCCAAAGGAAGCCCCAAGTAGCGCCCAGCGCCGTTCCGGTCACGTGGAGCAGACGTCACACCAACGTTCGGAGGTACATCCGGCACATGGTAGACAGACCTTGTGCGAGTCCGACGGTCACTGGAATCCTCCATGTAGTGAGCAGGTCGTCCAGAGACCACTGCAACATATAAAAACCGAAGGCACGCGGGCGTGGGCCTGAGGGACCCTGCCCTGGTAAGGTTAACCTTCGCAACACATCATGCACAACAACTCAAGCATGTCATGACAAGTATAGGCCTGAAGCAAGCGGCAGGCACAGTAACCTTAGTCGGAGTGGTGCCCTCCGCTGAACACCGGCGCTGTACTATAGCGACGGGCCTCCAGGTGCAGCTTTGATCGTAGTTTTATGTTGCCTATACAGGCCATTAATCTCCTTTCGACCGTAATTTGTATTCACATGCACAAGCCTTAGGCAAGGAGGAATTTAACCAAAGAGCATATACTAAAGTGTTCAGGAGACATAGGGCTGTCTTAGCACTCTGTTTCCGTCAGGTAGGTTCGGGTTGGGATGAGGTCACTGGCGCCGGCCCTTAGCTGCCTAGGCGACGGGCTCCACCCGTCCGAAAGCAATGTCCATTTCGTAGCTCTGTTCCTGTAACTTGCGGAACGAGCGCATGCATAAATGTGAGCAGCACCTGTGGCGGCAAGCCAAACTTTTTTTTTTTTTTTTTTTTTTTACAGCCACAAAAAGGTCATCTTGGACCTTAAAAAACGGCAGCAAGGCGTGGCGACCAGTGGCCCTGCGCTCAAGTAGGCAAACGCCTGACATCCAAGAACAGAAACATGTGATGCCAAGTATAAAAGTGCACAAGAATGTTCACCCACCAGCCAAATCGTGTACCTAATAAGCCCCCGAGTAAGGTAACAGGGCTGCATTACGCAAACCAGGCATTACGTGACCGACACAGTACCAAAGTAAGCGTCGGCTCTCGCCACACTCACCAACGCAATGCGTCAAGGAAATGCTGGAGCATAACACATTCCCCGAACCCCACAAGGTACAAAAAGAGTAGGTGAGGAACAAGTGAGTAGGT
The DNA here is from genome assembly GCA_036245525.1 of Semisulcospira habei. Lineage (NCBI taxonomy): Eukaryota > Metazoa > Mollusca > Gastropoda > Semisulcospiridae > Semisulcospira > Semisulcospira habei. The sequence continues at coordinate 78,540,041 of BTPG01000001.1, read as the reverse complement.
AAGCGCCCGAATAAAGTTAGACTTAACTGTCACCGATCTTTCCCACCACTCCCATTCCATTAGAGGTTTTAACCGCGAGGAAAAGGTGCTCTGCATCGCTAGACGCCATCTTGGAAAACGAAGCTGACCACCTGTGGATCTGAGCCGTTTAAGAATGACCGTTCCAGCTAAAAACGTCTCATTCCTTTCCTCACGCGTAAACGCCCTCTTTTGAGAAAGGGAGATTTTGACCCTGTTAAATAATAATGCCACACCAACACGGAAGGAGATAGGGAACGGGCGCGAGGCCCGCCAAGTAAAAGTCAAGAATCTTGGCGCAAAGCAACCGCGCCGAAGAAGACCGCCTTCGAGCCTGCTCAACCAGTGCCCAGCGCGGGGACCGGCCGAGGGCCAACCCAACTACCTTACCTTTTCCCGGAACGGGACCGGGGAAGGGGGGAGAAAATCTCAACCAAGGCACGCGCGGCGAAGTCACAGCGAAGCAGACAGCACAGCCCAGGCCGGAACCAAGAAGCCAAAAGGGCAGCTGCCAACGAAAAGGGGACACCAGAGCCACGCGAGGCACAGGGAGGACGGACGAAGAAGAATTCAAGCGAAGAACCCAGGCCGTCGACGACCGGCGACCCGGTCGAAAATCCCAAGTCCGTAGGCTAGAGCAAACACGTCTGAACAGCGTAAGCCTAAGTAGACTGACTGAAGGACTATGGGTACTCTGGCCCAGATGGGAAGTATCGGGAGATAACTCTCGGCCCCCTCGGGGTTCCCCGAGTGCCTCCCGGGTTGTGTGGTAACACAACGAGCTCTTAGGCTAGAATTGCGTAAGTAGTAGACATCTCCCATAAGGTCATGTCATCGGTAATGTTTTTGAAGAAACAAAGAATACACTAGAATGACCTCCGAAATTCCACTACTATTTAGGCGTCTTTGATACAATGTTACGAAATGTCAAATTTGACGTCATACCTGAAGTCACTAGAAAGATCGTGACACTGCTCGAACCTTCCAGTCTAATTTAGGCGAAACTACCCGTGACAACAAAAACTGATTGCAATTCTCTATGTAAAAGAAAATGAGTCCTATTACAAAGGTACGTAATTCTTCTCCAAAATAACTCAAATAAATTTTGGATCTTTCCTATGATTTACACATACGTGCTCTCAAAGAATAACACGACCACAAACGTAACAATGTCAAACACTAGTATACTCCTCCACAGTGGGTGGATCCATGCGAAAGAATTGGCTAACTGAGCTTCCATACATGCATGTGTGGCAGTTGGCCAAGAAAGCTCCTGTTAGGTACAGCTTTCCCACAGGAGACAAGAAGAGTTTTAAGTTTTTCTTGTGGTCCAGGAACGCCCACTCAGAAATTATTTTGCCAAAACCCCACTCCACAGCCTGTCTCACAGATGCCATATCCGTGTTGAATGCCTGCTGCTCTGGAGTTAGGTGTCCACCTCTGTAGGGCCGCATTAAGTGGGGGCGCAGGGGGTACGCTGGATCGCCATACAAACACAGCGGGTTGCCATTCACATTAAAGTTCTGCTCAATAAAGTTCAAAACACCACTTTCATTAAGCAGTGCAGCATCGTGGCGCCGCCCTTCCATCAGACCAAAGAGGTTGGCCACCAGTCCGTTCGGCACCATGATGCTCTGAAATTTGATGCCATGTTGACGCTTGTGCCCATTGTACACCTCTCTCTGGTGCATGGTAGGCCTGCAAATGGGTCATACCGTTCCGTCGATAAACCCCCAACAGTTCTGCAGAGGGGCACCTCTTGCGGCCACAGCTGCGGCATATCGCTGCAGGCTGGGTATAGACAGCCACGGCTGGTTCAAGTTAGACAACTTGGTGTGAAACCTGCTGTATATATGGTCCACGCCAATGTTAAAAAGGAGGCACAACTCCGTCTCCGTGTATGGAAAGGTTGCGCAGAGGTCGACGTAACGGCAAGGATATGCCAACCTGCGAAGCACTATACAAAGTACATCCAAACCTGTAAAAAAAAAAAATATTATGAGTGACGTTCCACACAAAAATGTACACCGATCACAAAAACATGTTTTTATGGCACAGAAGTGCAGTGTTTGTATACTATCATTTCTATACAGACCAAGCAACTCCCAATTTTCAGACCAATTTTAAGTCGCCTAGAGTGCAACTGAAAGTGACTAAAAACAGTTTGAGAATGGAAGTTGTAAGGTCTGTCTAGAAATGATAGCACACAAGCACTTCATTTTTATGTTTAATAAACCTTTCTGAACTAGAATACAAAGTACAATCATCAAGTATCAAGCATACAGCTTTGCCTTAGCCTGCTGTTTGCTGACTACCGCTGAGCTGACTGCTCATTCTGGGATTTTTTAATGCTTTGTGAAATAGACAGCAGTAATGATCATTGTAAAGGTTTGTCAGTTTACATGATGAAAGCTATGTCACATTGCCAGTGATTCCAATGCAGTTTACACACTCAAGCTTACCAGCTGTCTAGAAAAGGTGTACTGTGCGATCACAGAAAGCACCACGCAGTAAGACAGAAGATATATTGTGGTTAGGTGCAATTTCTTTGTAAAATTGATCTTGAACTGTTTTATAGTTCCAAGGAAAAAGTATGGGTGTGTTCACACCCACAACACTGATTATGATTTTTTAGAAATATGAAAACGTGTGAGTGAGCTTACATTTACAAAGTACTCCCTGCCAAGATTTTTTTAAATTTCATTTTCAGCAGGATATCCTGAATAACAACTTGTATAAATAAATAAACCAAGTACTTCAGTCTTTTTGTTCTGTCCCACACGTGTTTTTAAAATACCAAGCTAGGGACATGAGCTCACCGAGTTTGAATTCCGTCAGGGATCTTTATGTCAGCCAGGTGCATGGCAGTTGTCAGGAGTCCAGTTCAGTGGCGACACACCATGAACAGAGCATGAGATACACTGAAGTCGCAAGGGAAATCATGTCAGCTTTACTTAGGCTTGCTCTGAGGAACTAATCCTGTAGCAGACGATACTGAAAAATAACCAGCCAAAATGTTTGAGAGCCACACTCCATGCATCTGTATACCCTAACAGCATTATTCCACATGTGCTCATGGAGTCAGTGTGGCTGTCAAATGTATCATCCAATTATTTGTGAATATCACCTGCAACAGTGTAAGTTTATGTATATAGGCCCGTGTAAAGCCGATAGAGGTTCACTTGTGACTGCAGTGTATCTCATGTTCTGTGTGCGTATGTGCAGTCCGGAACAAAAATATTCAACCTCAATACTCACCGAAACACACTTCGTAGGAAACGTGAATTCCACGAAACTTCGCGGAGCGAAATGCAGTTCGTAAGCGATGACCTTTGACCTATAACCTTGACCCTGCAAATTTGGTGACGTGGTACGCACTTTTCCTTACGATACGAACTTCGTAGGCTGCATCTAAGCCTCTCTTCGAGTTAGCTTTTCGTGTCAATTAAGACCCGGCTTCTGGAAGCAGTATGTCTCAAACAGAAAAACCCCAAACGAACACAAAAGATTAAAAAAAAAACAAATTATTTAAAAAAACTAAACTCGACAATAAAAAAGTCAACGGTGAAAATCTATTTACAAAAAACAAACAAGCAAACAATAAAACTAAACAATAATAATACGCAACTAAGCAAAACAAACAAACAAACAAAAATAATCCAAAAGACTGCAACAAAAAGAAAGCAAACGTACAAAACAGAAATAACCCCAATAAATAAATAAATAATAAATAAATAAATAAATAATATTAAAACAAAACAAAACAAAACAAAAATCAGCCATAGTGATAACACACCGCTATTACGAGTAAAACGCACCCCCCTCCCCACCCCCACCCCCCCCAAAAAAAAAAAAAAAAAAAAAGATTGTTCTTTGTGAATACTTATCATTTAGGTGTGCTATGAAAACTGATCAACGATGCAGAGTTTATGAATCAGCTAATGTTACAGATATTTTTTTCTTACCTTTCGTTCCTGTCACCGTATTTTTCAAAGACCCGCTCAACTGTAGTGTGCGTCAATTCTTAGTTTCTGCTGATACAAACCAGTTCAAGCCATTCCTATCGGCCGTTAAAAAAATTACGTGTCCCAAAACGCCGCGGGTCACTTCTGACCAGCAACCCCCTCCTTCTGAGGAACATAGGCATACGGCCATCATGAGGCATAGATCCTCATGAGCCTCCGCACTTGCGGGGTCTCATGAGGATCTATGCCCTATGCGTCTGGTGGTGTCTACTTGATATGTTTTGCTGGGAAGGGCTGTTCCGTTTGTATCGCACGAGTCGACACACCCGCTCAGGAGTGATGTTTGTTAATTTAAAATCAAACGCGCGTCTAAAATTGTCTTATACGATGGCCGACCGCTGCGATTCACAGTTTCAAAGCCATAGCATGCTGCAGCTCTGGGAATGGCTCATGTAAGTCTCCTTGGGGCCAGGGACTTCGCTAGACACGAAGCAGATCCTGCAAATTATACTCTCTTTGTATTCGTTATTATCGTTTAACACATTCGAGACGTGTCGCATCCGGATTCGCGGCTTTATGCCGCGAATTCGGTTGCGGCACGTCTCGAAAGAGTTACAGTCATAGGATTTGCTTGGTATTTTTTGAAATCACATGCCGTATTAACACTTCCTAAGTCACTTTTCAAAAACAGTCTCTGTTATCTGCATCCACAAAGCGGTTTATTTTTTCATGTTGGTTTGCAGCGTGATAAAAGAGACACGCGTAATCAAGCAATTTCTCAAAAGTGAACACGATCCGACTGCAAGAAACATAGATCCTCAAACGCCCCCGCAGTTGCGGGGGCGTTTGAGGATCTATGTCTCTTGCTGAGAGCAACTTGTACCCAAGTTCCTTGGACGAATGTGGCATTTTTTTTGTCGTTGACTCACTGAACCGAGTTTTCAGAAACAAGACATACGTCACAAATATATATATATATATATATATATATATATATATATATATATATATATATATATATATATATATATATATATATATATATATATATATATATATATATATATATATACTTAAAATATGTTTAAGTATATATATACTTAAACATATTTTAAGTATTTCACTGCTGCTTGGATCCATATTTGGAGTGTATGGTGCCAGCTTTCTTGGACTGGTTTTATTTATTCATATATATATATATATATATATATATATATATGTGTGTGTGTGTGTGTGTGTGTGTGTGTGACGTATATTTACAACACTACGTGCGGGGAAGCTCTGAAGCTTTCTGGCGAATTCTCGAATGGAAGTTAAATTCAATACGGGCCCGTGACTTACAGTCCGTAGGAAAGGTCTGCGGGGAGATTAGAAGCCACTACACATGATCGATTTACACTTTACGTCTAAAACAAACTGCGAGCAACTATCGGGGAGACCGGGGCAGGCTGAGACACGGGGCAGGCTGAGACACCCCCAAAATAAGGCCTTTATTGTTATAATTCAGCCGCTCTATTTCCGCTGATAATGTTTCCCAAACCCGATCTACCCAAAACCCGATCTACAACATCAACCAAATTTTAGCAGGAATGATCACACGTGCTTTGAGCCGACGGAAGTGAGACTTGTTTTTCTAGGGTAAGTAAACTTCTGACAGTGTTGAAAAATGTGAATTGTATAGTTAGTGCTTGAATGACAGTGGTGATACATGGCTTTTTCGAAAATAAAGAAACAATAAAAGCTTGTGTTTGCATCAGTTTAGTTAACACTGCGATAAATTTAGAATACTGCGAGTTTGTTTTGGCAGGTAAATGCATTGGGGCAGGCTGAGACGTGGCAGGTTGGGACAGTGTCTCAACCTACCCCGGGCTGTCTCAACCTTCCCCGTGCTATGATCGTGAATATATCCCTTTTCATTTTCGGCTCACTTGCGAAACAAAAGTGAGTCTATGTTCTGGGCCAGTCGTCTGTCCATCGTTCGTCAGTCCGCCGCCATCCGTCTGCCGTCGTCCGTGGTAAACTTTAACGTTGGTATTTTCTCGGAGATTGTTCAAGCCGCAGTTTTCAAACTTGTCCCAAAGATTCTTTGTGGTAACACTTTTCTAAACAATCCAATTTGAATGACCTCTCTCAAAGGTCAAGGTCATAGGGGATCGGGATATAGGTAAACAAATCTGTACTTTGCCAACATTTATGTTTTCTCTTCTCAAATATTATTTACAACTTGAAACCCAGACGGTAAAGAGATGCCTGATGGTAAGGCCATCCTACGGATACTAATTTAGGTGACCCTTTGCAATGGTCGAGGGTCACAACTAAGAGATGATCAAATAGGTCACATACAGCCATTTTGGACAAAAATTGTTTGTTTTTAATTTTTCTTTAATACATTTGTAACTCTATCCCAAACCTGGTACAGAGATACCTGATGGTAAGATCTTCCCATGCATGCTTACTTGGACGGCCTCTCGGAAAGATCAAGGGTCGCAAAAGATCGGCAAATGATTTGAAAAATGTCTACTTTGTATAATTTTAGTTCTTATCAGGATTTTCGCAAAACGTTTCATCCAAATTTAGCAAAAAGGTTGCTGATGATAAGACCTTTCTAGGCTTACTAATTTGGTTCACTACTCACAAAATTCAAGGGTTATGGGAGGTTGACAAAAGTGAAAACATTGATTTTGCAGGTACAAAAGCCAACCCTTTTCTTATGTTAGAACACTTGAACACGTGCTTATTTATGTGACCTGTCGGAAAGATCACATTCACAAAGGTTAGATTAATTATGTTGATCAGTCATGCACGTGAGCCTTAAGAGCTTTGCCATTTTTTTCTTTTTCTTTTTAAAGAATAGTGCACGTCAGTGCCAGTACTTTACTAACATTTTATGTTTTTAGTGATAGTTGTCCAAGCTGTGTATGTTCTTTCACAGAATGTATTGCTTTGCTAACTGGTGATTCTTTTGCAATGGTATATTACAGATGGTGAAGTTAGCTCAAAAGTTTAAAGGAAATCTTGCCACAGCTATGCAGGTAGTGCTTGAAGGACAGTCGCTGTACAGTGCTGCTGGAGCTTCTTTTCAGTAAACAAATTTACTATGTGGCATGCCGTGAAGACCTTAGCTAAACGGCTTAAAACTCATTCAGAGCTGCAAAACAAGGAAGGTTTTTTTATTAACTGTTTAACTGTTTGAGCTCGAGCAATACATATTGAAGGCATATAGAAGTAGTTTTCCACTTGATTTGAAAACTCATCTTGTCTGGCCTTTCGGCTAACTCAGCGGAACATTAAAGTTTACCCCTCCTTCTGGGATGACAATGGAAGAGTGGGTAAAGACTGGGTAAAGGGGGTTAACATCGGGATGAGTTATGGGTGAGAACATAAGTACAGAAGTCTGATTCAGAAGTTTAAATGGGACACTTTGTTTGAATTTTGTGGAATTCTGACAAAGTTCCCACCTGGCTTGCATTTATATTCTAGTTTTCCGCGTTGTCTCATAACAGCCACCAGTGTTGTTTATATATATATATATATATATATATATATATATATATATATATATATATATATATATATATATATATATATATATATATATATATATATATATATATATCCACTTCATAAAGTTTTCCCTTCTTTGACACATATTGTTTTACAAGCAAATTAATATTCATGAACTTGCTAGATATACTTTCCTTCCCAAAATCCCTTGCGAGCCAAGAAGACTCGATCTTGATGATACTTGTTTTTTTCAAAATGAAAACGCAAAATATGCTCACACTGCAGCATTAACGCGCTCCTTATGTGTAGTAGTATACTTCTTAGTGTGTATGAACGCTCGAAATTTATATTCTATACACACACACACACACGAACGGAGAAAAGACGCCAGGAAACGTGCGAGTCGCTGTACTGACAAGTCTCCTTCTTCTTCTTGTCGTTCGCAGTGGGCTATACGATCAGTCCAGCACCGGCGGTGAATGACGTCGTTTTCTCCAGGTTTTCTCGACTGCCGTAGAGTTTGGTCTGCAGTGGAGTTGGCGACGGCCACACTTCTTTTCTTTCATCGTCCAGTAAGGGGCATCTCTGGAGAATATGTTTGGTCTTCCTGACCACAGGCACAGGTTGGTGATGGTGCCAGCTTGAGCTTTCTGTTCATGTGAGCGTTCAGTCTGTTGTGGCTGGTACGAAGTCTGATCAGGACGACTTGCTGCTCTCTGGTCATTGTGTGGTAGTCGTCTCTGTTTGACCTCTGCCTCATCAATGCCTTGAAATTGTCTTTTGCTACACTGGATGTGGCTGTATGTCCCCCAGGGAACTGGATCAAGATGCCAGCACATCCATTGGAAACGGCATTTGTTGCTGATCCATCAGTGTAGATGTGGATCCATACCTCCTTTGGGTACTGTTTGTCAATCAGGGCTAGGGTGAGTGCCCGTCAAACGGTGTCATCCTGACTGTCTCCTTAGGCAATTTGTGGGACACTGGTGCAGATCTGGATGTCTGGTTTGTTCATTGCCCAAGGGGTTTCCTCTTCTTCTGTGACCAGAGTGCTCTGTGGAATGACTTCCCTGTACTGTCGGGAAAGTCGCATGCTCTCTTGGACAAAGCTGTTTCTTTTGAGCCGGTTCTTGGTGAGGTTGCTCAGTCTGTGCTTCATGGGGTGGTCGGGCAAGCACTTGAGCTTCTCAGCCTGTACCATGGTTTTGGCTTCTCTCCTCTGGCATAGAGGTTGGATTGTGGTCAGCTTCTCCATTTCCTTGATTGGAGTGGATTTCATTGCACCAGTGATGAGTCGAAGAGCCTGGTTTTGCATTCGGTCGAGGGTCTGCAGGTTCGTCTTGGCTGATGTTGACCACGCTGTGGAGCCGTACTCGAGGTGGAGCCTGACTGTTCCCTGGTATACTGTCTTCAGTATCTTCTCGTTCGCTCCCCATGTGGTGCCTGCCAGTTTCCTGAGTATGGCCAGCTTGCGCCGGGCTTCGCCTCTGCCTGTGCAATGTGTGGTTTCCAGGTCTGACGTCTGTCGAAGGTGACACCAAGGTAGGTAGCTTCGTCATCCTCTCTCAGAGGGATTCCACCAAGCTTGATGGTTCCGGCTTTCTGCTTTGGGACAATGTGAAGAGGGTGGTGGAGGCTTTCTGCCGTCCTTCTCAAGGTTCAAGGAGGTTGTTTTCTCTTGCCAGCTCCTGCGTCTTGCCTGTAGCTTCTTCTTGAGAAATTTGGCTTTGGCTTCCTGGAGGCGAATGTTGTTAGCCTGTGATGGGTTGACTTATGCTTCCCTTCTGGCATCTGCTAGATCATCATCCAGTTCCTGCAGTTCATTGCTCCAGTAGGGCTTATTGTCTTTTATAGCACCTCTGGGTATGGACTCACGCGCTGCTCTGAGGATGCTCATGTTGAGGTCCTTCGCCACCATGTTGATATCTCGACCTTTGATTCAAATGTCTTTGGTGAGTTCGCTGGAGCGGTGTCTAAAGACGAACCAGTTCGCTCTTTTGTAGTTCCACCGTGGGAAGGTTGCTTCAGCGCAGGACTCCGTGCCCAAGGTAAAAAAGACTGGCCGATGGTCACTTCCACCTAGCTGTTCTTCGACCTCTCTCTGCTGGCTTGCTTGTGCATGTCTTCTGTGCAGAAGGCTAGGTCAGGAGTCGATGTAGTGTGCCATCTTCTGGAGTAGAACGTGGGGCAGTCAATGGGACTTTCAACAGAATGAGACCGTTGTCGTCCTGCCAGTTTTCCACCTCTTCCCCTCTCCGATCCAAGTGGTCGTATCCCCAACTTTGTGAGTGACTGTTGAAGTCGCCCACCACAATGAAGTTGGAGGCCTTAGTGGGGATCGTGTCAAGGGTGAGAGGCCTGTCGTTGGGGCAGTAGAAGTTGACCAGCTGGAAATCTGCTGTCTTCGTCTGGGTCCGAATCACTTGGTATTCGGAGTTGTCCATGTGTGTATCAATCAAACAGGCGTTGGTGTTGTTCCTGATCAGGGTCAGGATTCCTCCCTTGCTTCGATCTGTTCTGTCGGACCTGAAGCACTGGTAGCCTCTCACTTTGAAGGACTTTTGGGGTGTCAAGTGCGTCTCCTGAATACAGCAGATGTTGATGTTCTTCTCATGCAGGATATGCTCCAACTCGGTCTTCTTGTTCAGAATGCTTCTGCGTTCCAGTGCATGACCTGAAAAGGTCGCTGCTGACTGGGATTCTTCCTGGTTGTAGTGGTGCCAGTAGCTCTCCTCCCGCGTCCCCTGGCGAGACAAGACGGACGGGAGGGACCTCCAGTAGCTGAGGCTGGGTCCCTTAGAGGCATGGGACCCGACGCTGCTCCACCCTGGATGGTCCTCTCTGGGCGAGCGCCATTATCATCAATGCTAATTGCCGTATAGTCATGATTGCGAGTTTGCGTGGATCCGTGGTTTATCAGAATGCGCCGTGCGGCCCAGGTCCTCCGTCTTCAGCATTCGAGGTTTCTGTGGGGGTTACCTCACCCTTAGCTCCTGGTATGCGACCTTCCTTGGGAACACAGGGTCGCTAGAGCTTTATGCGGCTCTTGATGGCATGATAAACCCGTCATTGGACACATGGGGAACTTCAGTGGAGGTAGCAGTGCCACCTGCTACCCCGCCCCGTCCTGGTAAGCGACCTTCCTTGGGAACACAGGGTCGCTAGAGCTTTATGCGGCTCTTGATGGCATGATAAACCCGTCATTGGACACATGGGGAATTTCAGTGGAGGTAGCAGTGCCACCTGCTACCCCGCCCCGTCCTGGTAAGCTCATCGCCATTTGGTCCGCGACTGCTTGCGCAGCTAATCTCCATATCTGAAGGTCGTTCCCCTATCCGCCACCCGGGGACGCGCTAGGCTGGGGATGGTCGCCCCACTGAAAATCCCACACTGGGTTAAGGAAGTTCAGCATGTCCTAGGTACTGACAAGTGAAATTGAAGAGATGTCAGCTGGCGATATCGACAACATGAGAAAAGAACTAAATAAACAAACCTGTTGGCATGTTCTGCAATTATGCGTGATCTAGTTACAAGTAGAATTTACTCAGTAAGACGCACTGTTATACAATGCACCGATGTCTTCATAGTCATACGAAATCTACTCGCTGAGTTGACAACGATATGCAGTCGTCTGCCGTTCATGTGTTTTGTCTGAACACCGCAATCAGCCGCAAAATAAATGACGCGAGGCATAGTTTTGTTTTGGACTGGGTACAAAAATTATATTGAGCAACAGTTTTGTTTGACATAGCGCCGATAAACAGACAGATGTGATAACTTGACTCGAATCAAATATCCTCGTCTTACGACTCGGACATTTTGATTCGGGTATCGTAATCACATCTGCCTGTTTTGGGCAGTATATCAAGCAAAATGTTGCTCAATATTTTTTTTTTCTTTTAGATCTACGACTGCTGCATATCGAACCAGAGTGCTGCCTGTAACTTGATATATTTGCAAAACAATTCTTGTCTCAACCTGCCCCCAAATGACTGTCTCAACGTGTCCAGATTTTGATTTTTGATTGTGCCAAGAATGTTGAGTTTTCTGCTCTGATATTTGCTTTTAACTCTAAAAACAATGTTTTAGTATTTTGTTTAAACTATAGTCAAAGAGATAACTTGTGTGTGTGTGTGTGTGTGTGTGTGTGTGTGTGTGTGTGTGTGTGTGTGTGTGTGTGTGTGTGTGTGTGTGTGTGTGTGTGTGTGTGTGATTCAAACTAGAGTGCTGCGTCTCATGCTGCCCCATCTGTGTCTCAGCCTGCCCTGCTCAGTATCTCATCTTGCCCTGGGGTGTATCAACCTGCCCCCGGTTTAATCAGCGTTTTTAGTCAGTTATTGTGGCAAAACTGTCGCATATTTTTGTTCATTTTTTTTTTGTTTTGTACGTGCCAAAAGGATTTAATTTCCATTATTTCACGGCTCTATCTTAAATAAGGCCTGCCTGAGAAAGAAAAGAGACTTTTGTGTCTCACCCTGCCCCGGTCTCCTCTATCGTTATCGCAAACGTGTTATCAGCCGGGTGCTCGTAAATCGTCATTCCTGAAATAGGAATTAAACGTCATCTGAACACTACATTACACTTCAGGAGACAGATCGACCGTGACAGTTCAATGGTGGTGCCAAAATAGCATGGCACCTAAAGGCGCCAAGCTATTTTGGCACCCCCTTTGAACATTGTGGTCGATCTACATGTGATATTATGGTGTAGTGCGTCAGCACAGAATTGATTACGTTGCCAAGATTTCAGTGTTGCTGGGATTCACAACTAGCGAAAGTTTGCTAACGTTGAGCACACATGCAGGCACGTGCACACACACACACACACACACACACACACACACACACACACACACACACACACACACACACACACACACACACACTCACACACACACACACACACACACACACTCACACGCACAGACACACAACGCACACACAAACACACACACTCACACGCACGCAAGTATGCACGCACAAACACACACACACACACACACACGCACCCACGCACGCACGCTCGCACGCACACACGCACGCACACACACATTCCATCCAGCGAGCTTAGATGTTAAATATTATGATGTCGTGCTTCAAAACACATGTATTGCTGTTGTACACCTTCTACCGCGTCTCCAAGGCGGACGCTATAGAGCATAATTAATGTTAAGATGTTTCGCTAGTGTTCCTGGGCTAAACACTCCCAACTAGAGGATTGTCAGAGTGTGTGGATGCATTTAATTGCCTCCAGTGTGTAGGTGAATACATTCCAATTTCAAATGGGTTTCATCTTTATTACCAGATAATACAAATCGAAAGTGTAATAATATATTATGGCTTGACAATGCTGTAACAAACAGTTGCTGTAGTCTCAATGTTCTGGTTCAAGTCAACCGACGACAGCAGTCTTCGCCCCGAGACAAGGTTTCGTACTATTCTGACGAGCAAAAGTAATTCAAAATGTTTTCTTTTTAATGCGAAGTGTTTCCGAAGATTCAAAAAATGTCGCATTTTGCTTGCTCGTCAGTATAGTATTGTATTACATACCTACGTCGATCTCTAGATTCCTGTATACAAGAAAGGTTTGAGGTGATTTCATGAGATGATTTCAACTTTTTATTGCTTTTAACCCCTTGCCTGCCACCGACGATACCGTTCGGCGGAAAAAGACGCGTCTTCTCGGCCGAACGGTATCGTCGTGATAAATAGCAGCCGTGTGTTACGCGTCTTTTTCGTCGAGCGCTAACTAGACTAATGTAAAAAATAAATCGATTTTCGTTGATATATGCTCCTTTCAATGGCTGTAAAATACATATAAATTACTCGACCTAGATTGATATCACACAGCCCATTGTTAGGGGTGTTTGGCTGGGGTTTGGGCCGGCGATCGGGGAAGCGGGGGGGGGGGGGGGGGGTGGGGGGTGGGGGGGTGGGGAGGAATGTACTTATAGGAACCGTTACATGGTGGGGGTATCGTAACGGCTTTACGAGACACACGAAAGGTAAGATTTTTTTACAAATCGTTATCGATTTTTGTTGTTGGGACAAATCAATGACAACGTCTATACTCTAAGCACAACCAGTCACAAAATTCAGAAATATTGCATTATGTGTTCCGATTTGAACCTCTCTCTCTCTCTCTCTCTCTCTCTCTCTCTCTCTCTCTCTCTCTCTCTCTCTCTCTCTCTCTCTCTCTCTCTCTCTCTCTCTCTCTCTCTCTCTCTCTCTCTCTCTCTCTCTCTCTCTCTCAAGGACATGATTGAAAAAAGGTCATTGAAGGTACCTAATCCATTTATCCTTGAAAAGTAAAGTTTTATTTCATTTCATCTCTCTCTCTCTCTCTCTCTCTCTCTCTCTCTCTCTCTCTCTCTCTCTCTCTCTCTCTCTCTCTCTCTCTGGCAATCACACATAAATGCTGTATGTAAAACTGTTGCTAGAAATGTTTTTATGCTTTCAAAGTTGAAGTACTTTATCGATGTTGATGCCCGCAAGTTATTTTACAATGCGCATGTCAAATCCCACATCGATTATGCGTCCACGATATGGGATGGCAGCGGTGACATACAATTAAAGAGGCTTAACTCCCTGCATCGGAGAGCAGCGAAACATATCCTGCCTGATTCAGCCCTAACAACTGATGAAAGACTTGAAAAACTGAAAATGCTACCTCTTAGCAAGCATCACCTCTTAAACAAGGGTGTGGTTATGTATAAAATCTGGAATGAGATTCACCCAAAATATCTTTGTAAGCTCTTTACCAAGGCAAGTTCAGGTTATTCTACTTCAAGACGAAACTTTATTACACCTCGCCCCAGGATAGATCTATTTAAAACCAGTGTATCTTTCTCAGGCGCATCTTTCTGGAACACACTGCCAACATGTATAACACACGCTAGTTCCCTCTCCTCTTTCAAGGAATGCCTCCTCAAGTACTTGTCTGCTGATACATAATCTACCACAAGTATTCGTATCAAACATGTGCTTATCGTATAATCAGTGCATGCTGCCGTATGGTTTGTGCATACTAATAATAATCGCCTAATTACATAATTCAACTTTCTATTATAATCCAAATAATTTTGCTGTCTGAAGTGAATTTTCATTATGATCCAAATGATTTGCTTCGTATATAGGTCAAGTTATCATTAGCGCGTGTCTGTGTGTGCGCGCGAGCGTGTATGTGTCAGTGTGCGCGCGTTGCGTGTACTTTTTATTTTTCGTTTGTTTTTTGTATGACCGAATGAATGAATGAATTTTGTTTAATGTCTCTTCATGTTTAATGTTTTCTAATTTTTCTTTGTGTAATTTGGTACTATTAGTATTACAATTATTATCCTGTGTTTGTAGAGTAGCAACGGCAAGTATGAAAAATGGCACACGTGCTAATTACTTTATCCGTTGAGAAATAAAGTTTCATTTCATTTCATTTCTCTCTCTCTCTCTCTCTCTCTCTCTCTCTCTCTCTCTCTCTCTCTCTCTCTCTCTCTCTCTCTCTCTCTCTCTCTCTCTCTCTCTCTCTCTCTCTCTCTCTCTCTCTCCTGTGCATGCAACCATCGGTGCTGCAAACAGTACATGCTGCAAACAGTACCGATGGATGCATGAACAAGAGGATTAATTGTCCATTGTTGGGTTAATAGGTGGTGTCTACTATTAACTGATTAGGTGCGATATCAACTGACAAGAGTTAACCGCAGCCTTTCTTACCACATACTGTTGTTCAAACAGTACATGCTGCAAACAGTACCGATGGATGCATGAACAAGAGGATTAATTGTCCATTGTTGGGTTAATAGGTGGTGTCTACTATTAACTGATTAGCTGCGATATCAACTGACAAGAGTTAACCGCAGCCTTTCTTACCACATACTGTTGTTCAAACAGTACATGCTGCAAACAGTACCGATGGATGCATGAACAAGAGGATTAATTGTCCATTGTTGGGTTAATAGGTGGTGTCTACTATTAACTGATTAGCTGCGATATCAACTGACAAGAGTTAACCGCAGCCTTTCTTACCACATACTGTTGTTCAAGGATCTCTCCAAACGGTTCAAAAACTTAGTCGCGCGAGTACACTGCAGACTAAACCTACCGCTGATAGTGACAGGCCTATCGTAACCATGATCTACCATCCCCACACCAATCCGGTGCGTAAAATCCTTCTTTCTAACTGGGGTCTTTTGTCATCCAGTCAAGAATCTGCTGCTATCTTTTCTGAACCTCCGTTGGTAGCTTTCAAGAGGGATATTAATTTGCGGGACATGCTTGTTCGCTCTACTCTCAAGCCTCGTCATACCACCAGAGCCTCCGGCTCCACTCCGTGCAATGTTCCTAATTGCAAGACGTGTTCTTTTATTTGCCCTTCCACCGTGGTCAATGGTCCACGTTACAAATTCAACATAGACAGATACTCTTGGCTTGACTTCGCGAACGAAGATTCTATAGGGCTTGCCCACGTCGTCTGCAGGCATTTTCGTGGCTGCGGAGGCCAATCCGGGACAGGCAGGTTCGACCGCAGTGGCTGCAGGGGAAGGTCCGGTCAGGGTTCTGAGTTACGACAACTCTGTTTTTTCTTCTAAGCCGCTTGTCCTTAAGGTTAGCTCTGCGAGAGTCCTCAAAGGAGACGGCTGCCTTGTGAATGGTGGAGCGCCAGGTGTCACGGTCCGCAGCAAGCGAAGACCACTGGCGGTGGTCGATTTGGCAGGCACTAAGCGACTTCTTGAGACCGTCTTTGTATCTCTTCTTTGGTGCCCCTCTGTCTCGGTGTCCAGTGGCGAGCTCGCCGAACAGAGTGATCTTGGGTGGGCGATGATCCTCCATCCTGGAGACGTGCCCCGCCCAGCGAAGCTGTGTCCGCAGCAGCAAAGCCTCGATGCTCACAGTTTCCGCCTGTTCAAGGACATCGACGTTGGTGACATAGTCACTCCAGTGAATGCTGAGGATGGTACGCAGGCAGCGCTGGTGAAAGCGTTCGAGGAGTCGTAGTTGGCTGCGGTAGAGGGCCCAGGACTCGGAACCGTACAGCAGGGTGGTGAGGACGACAGCTCTGTACACGCTGATCTTGGTGCCTTTTTTCAGCTGTTGATTGTGCCACACCCGCTTGAATAGTCGCCCGAAAGCACTGTTCGCTTTTGCCAGCCTGTTGTCCAGCTCCTTGTCCAGCTTGGCGTCTGACGTGATGATGCAGCCAAGGTAGGTAAACTGGTGTACAGACTTCAGTTCGGACTCGCCGATGGTGATGTGGGGAGGGCGATGCTCTTCCTTGGGTGCCGGCTGATGAAGGACCTCTGTCTTTTTCAGACTGACCTCAAGTCCAAAGAGCTGGGCAGCATCTGCGAAGCAGGACGTAATGCGCTGCAAGGCTCTCTCTGTGTGTGCAACGAGGGCAGCGTCATCAGCGAAGAGCAGCTCACGAATCAGTTGGTCTAGGGTTTTCGTGTGGGCCTGCAGTCGTCTGAGGTTGAACAGGCTGCCATCGAGACGATACCTGATGTACACTGCGTCGTCATCGTCGAGGTCCACTGTGGCCTGCTTCAACATCATGCTGAAGAAGATGGTGAAGAGGGTCGGTGCCAGCACGCAGCCTTGCTTCACGCCGTTGCGAATGGGGAATGGTTCTGAGAGGTCACTGTTTAGTCTGACCTGGCCTTGCTGGTCCTCGTGGAGCTGGACGATCATGTTGAGGAACTTTGGGGGACAACCTAGTCGCTCCAGGATCTGCCACATACCTTGCCTGCTCACAGTGTCAAACGCTTTTGTTAGGTCGACAAACGTTACGTACAGCCCTTTGTTCTGCTCGCGGCACTTCTCCTGAAGCTGTCTCAGCACAAAGACCATGTCGGTGGTACTCCTGTTGGCTCTGAAGCCACACTGACCCTCTGGGAGGTGGTCTTCAGCGATGGCAGGTACCAGCCGATTCAGGAGCAACCTTGCGAGAATTTTCCCGGCAATGGACAGCAGGGTAATTCCACGATAATTAGAGCAGGCAGACTTCTCTCCTTTGTTCTTGTACAGGGTGGTGATGACTGCATCACGGAGATCCTTTGGTAGTGTTCCTTTTTCCCAGCAGCAGAGAAAGAGGTCGTGGAGCTTGTTGTGCAGTGCAAATTCAACATAGACAGATACTTCACGTGTCAAACCACCAACGTGATTTATGTCATCTCCTGTGTTAAATGCGGCCAACTCTATGTTGGAGAGACGGAAAGAACCATCAACGACCGTTTCAAAGAACATCTTCAGTCTGTCAAGTACCAATACAACAGACCGGTCGGACGACATTTCAATCAGGCCGACCACTCCGTCTCAGACATTCGAGTTAAAGGCCTCTGGCTTATGCAAGCCAGTAATGTCTGGGCCAGGAAAGACCGTGAAAAATTTCTGATTAATAAACTGGGCACTGTGGCGCCACTCGGGATGAATATGAAAGATTAACATTGTTTACATTGCTTGTGTCTGCTACTTTTCCTCACTGATTTACTACTCACTAATCAGTTAGGTGATGTTGGCGCTGGTTGATATGTACATTTCCCTTGGGGACTTTCTCAGCGCTGGCCGAACGTTTAGTTGGATCCCTTGCCCTTCCCTGTCGGGCACCGGGTCTCGGGCTTACGGTTTGATACGCGGTTTTGGGGCGGGGCGATCGTGTGCATCCCATGGGGATGTATGTGGTCGTCTTGTTGCGTGCCTGTGTGTTTTTCTGTGGGCTGGTGGGTGCCCGTTGGGTGGGGTTGGTGGCTCTGGCTGGTTGTCTTCCGCCCCCCCCCCCCCTCCTTTTTTTTTTTTTTTTTCCCCTTCCTCTTTACTCCTTCCCCCCCCCCTTCCCCCCCCCCCGCCCCCATCTCTCTCTCTCTCTCTCTCTCTCTCTCTCTCTCTCTCTCTCTCTCTCTCTCTCTCTCTCTCTCTCTCTCTCTCTCTCTCTCTCTCTCTCCCCCTTATTTTTTGAGTTACCCTTGAAGACGGTTTCACAACTACCTACTCTCCACTTATACCAATATTCTCTTACTGAATTTGATTCTTTGCTTTGTTTTCATGACTTATTACTTGTTGTGTACCGTGCTAAATGCTGGGGTTTTTCCCCGGGGTCCTCCCGTTTTTCCCCGAGGTAGTCCTCAACTTGAAGGTGATATAAAGTTTGCCTTCGGGTTGGTGTTTAGCAGGCTTTGTGTATTAGACACTCAGCCTACTTCGTGCCCAAGGGTACTCCCCATTCGTTCTCTCTCTCTCTCTCTCCGTCTCGCTCTCTCTCTCTCTCTCTCTCTCTCTCTCTCTCTCTCTCTTTCTCTCTCTCTCTGTCTCTCTCTCTCTCTCTCTCTCTCTCTCTCTCTCTCTCTCTCTCTCTCTCTCTCTCTCTCTCTCTCTCTCTCTCTCTCTCTCTCTCTCTCTCTCTCTCTCTCTCTCTCTTTCTCTGGCCTCATCTACACGCCTTTTCTTTCGCTCGCTCCTGCACGTGCTTGCACACACTCTTGTCTCTCGTGTTCAGGTTCTTTCCGAGTCTCTCTCTTACGCGATTTTTCGTTGACGTCATTTTTACTTTTTCCGCACTTTTGTTCTTCCTTTTCTTTTATTTTACGTCACCTCCTTCAGTTGCCACATTCCTTCTACCATTGAAGATAAGTAGCGGCTAATCTCTATGTTTGTTTGTTTGTTTATTTTGACAAAGGGTATTTACCCGAAATATTAATAAATTGTGTTGTACCCGTCTTTTCTAAGCGTGTTTCTTTCTCCGTTGGGTACTTCTTTCCTACAGGGATTTATCTGCCACTAATTTGCTTAACCCCGTTGTGCATGCAACCACCGATGCTGCAAACAGCACCGGTGGATGCATGAACAAAAGGGTTATTTTCATTGTTGAACTAGTAGGTGGTGTTCATCACTGATTTACACTTTAATTAGACGTTTATATTTGGTGATTGTGAACACGAGCACGGCAAGCTGACTGCTATTGTTACAGATGTAACTTGTTCTTACCGTAAATCAGTTAGAGTGACTACCAACGTTATTGTCTGCATCCAAAAGGTTACACTGTGCTGTTTATTGATTACTTTGGTTCTACCTTCTAGCCGCGTTGGTCATAAACTGATGTGACAGTAACATTGAGTGTTACCACCAGAGACTGTGTTAGTTTACACTGTAAAGATTGTGCTCATTTAAAAAGAAAGACTTAATTTTCAGTCTCTTTCGTGTCTTTACAGTGAGACAGACTATTAGCTTGATTGATTTAATCAAAATTGTACTGGAACGACAAAGAAGGGAACTTAGTGACAGCCGAACATACAGGTGTTCCATGCGGCGTTTCAAGTTGCGTCACTTTTTTCTTGTGGTTCAGTCACTCCCGCAGCGAGTTTTTGAGAGCTCAGTAGCTTAACTGCTACTTGTTCTCTGGAGGACTTTTATTCAATTACGTGGCCTTTTATCGTTTTATAGTATTTTTTATTTCCGTGTTTTTTCTGTATTCAACTGTTTTTTCATTGTTTATCTTGTGCACTCTGTATTTTGTAATAAGTCCAAGCGAATTTTCCATCAAAGGTGCAGTTATGAGAATAGGGCACCTCAATGTGTTTTATTTGTACAACAAACTAGCCGACATATCTGTATATATTAACGATCCTACACCGTTCCACCTGTTTGGACTCAGTGAGACGCGTCTGAGTTCCTGTGTAAGCGATGCAGCAATCAGTATCCCCAATTTTTCAGTTATTAGACGAGACCCCTTGTCTCCCGGTCAAGCTGGCATCGCTGTCTATATTCATAATTCTATCCAGCAATTAGTTCATCGACGCGTCGCCCTAGAAATGATGGGGGTGGAGTGCGTATGGGTCGAAGTTAAGTGTCCGAAATCAAAACCGGTATTAATTGGGTTCTTATATAGAAATCCCGCCTCAACTTTTGAGTGGTACGATCAGTTTAGTCATAACCTTGACATAGCTTTAAAAAAGAAGGCCGACATTCTTCTATTGGGCGATTTTAATATAGATTTGCTTAAGCCGCACCCCGCCTGGGGCTCAACGTCATCTCTGTTTGGCTTAGTACAGTTAGTGAAATCACCCACCAGAATTACTCCAACTACTTCCACGCTTATAGACCACATATATACTAATAAACCCAAAGCCGTCTCTGACGTTGATGTCTCAAATCTTAGTGTTAGTGATCATTATCCTGTGGCTTGCTCCTGGTCTTCTAAACTCCCTAAACCAAAAAAGAACGGCCATACAACTATAACGTATAGGACATTCAAACACTTCAGGAAAGACGAATTTCTATTTGATCTAGAAAATACTCCTTTTAATGACGTGCTCCTGTCCTATGATCCTAATACCGCCCTCAGTATTTGGTACTCTCTTTTCCTAAATATACTTAATAAACATGCACCTCTACGCGAGAGGAGGGTAAAATCTAACACTCTTCCTCCCTGGCTTACCCCGGAAATCATGCAGGCGATGGCGCTTAGAAACGATCTACGTAGCAATAAAATGTTCACTGAATATAAGCAACAGCGTAACCGTGTTAAATACATGATCAGAGAGGCAAGAAAAAAGTTAGTTCGTGACACGGTTAAAGACAGCAAAGATACCTCTACTATATGGCGCCTTCTAAACACACTTACTAGGGGGTCTCCAAGTACCGCAACTACCATTCCCACTAATCTTACTGCTGATACATTCAATGACCATTTTCTTTCGATTGCCAAATCTCTAATATCGCCAAGCCAGGATAACACTTATCACCGTTCAAATTTGCTGTCTGAGTTTTGTCAACAAAGAACAATGGGCACAGCCCCCTTCAACATCCCTATGTTAGCTGTTCATGAAGTGGGTTTACTCATAAGTAACCTTCCAAATAAAAAGTCCTCGGGGCCTGATGACATCAGCCCGAAAATACTAAAACTGTCTCTCCCATACATTGTAGAATCCTTAACTTATATTTATAATCTCTGTATCCAGCATAACACTTTTCCTAACAAACTTAAATATGCCAAAGTAATTCCACTTCCAAAAACAAAAAATCGTTCTGACCCTAATAATTATCGGCCTATTTCTTTATTATCTGATTTGTCCAAACCACTGGAAAGGCACGTTCATAAACACCTGCTTGCTTACCTAGAAAACCGTAAGCTCCTCCACCCTTTCCAATCCGGATTTCGTCCGCAGCATTCATGCCACACAGCACTTACACGCCTTGTTGACACATGGCTCAAGGGTATGAATAAGTCACAGTTAACAGGAGTAGTCTATCTGGATTTTAAGAATGCTTTTGATCTGATTAACCATACTATTCTGACTGCTAAGCTTCACACATACCTCAATAATGGAGACGCAGTTGCTTTTTTCACATCTTACCTTACTAAAAGAAAACAAAAGGTTCTTGTTCATGGCTCATATTCCTCTCTCAAAGATGTAAGCTTCGGTGTGCCCCAAGGGTCTGTATTGGGCACCTTACTGTTTTGCTTATTTATCAATGATTTGCCTCTACATATTACTTGCCAAGATGTACAATGCGACCTTTTTGCTGACGACACCTCAGTTCATACTACGAGTAAAGATATACAGGTAATTTCCGACAACCTACAACAAAGTCTTCATGAAGTATCAGCTTGGTGTATAAACAATTCTATGGTTGTTCATCCAGCCAAAACGAAATCGATGGTAGTCGCCATGCGCCAAAAACAGCAGATAATGCCTCTATTACTTAACCTTTCACTTAAAGGTAGTCAGGTAGAACAGATAAAAGAACATCGAGTACTGGGGATTACAATCGACAGTCAGCTAAAATGGCAAGCTCATACAGACGCCTTATGCAAAATAGTAGCCAAAAATCTCTCTATGTTATCAAAACTGAAATATTATACTGATTCAGATACCCGTAAACTATTTTATAACGCTCACATACGTTCTTATATCGATTACGCGTCATCGGTATGGGATGGGTGTAGTGAGGTCCATTTAAAGAGACTTAATTCCCTACACAGACGAGCGGCCAAAATAATCTGCCCTGATCCACACCTAAGCACTGAAGAAAAGCTCTCAAAAGCAGGTCTCCTGCCACTTCAAGATCATTTTAAATATAACAAAGCAATCTTTATGTTCAAAGTGTGGAAACGCAAAACACCTGAGTACATCTCCACTTTGTTCCGTAAGTCTGAGTCCAAGCTTGGAAACATCAGAAAGCTTTTCATACTCCCAAAACCAAGGATCGATCTATATAAAACTAGCTTATCCTTCTCAGGGGCACTTATCTGGAATGCTCTTCCCGACCATGTAAAATCCGCCTCCTCGCTAGCCTGTTTTAAAAAGGGTCTCTGCAAATATTTTGTGGATCACTCGTAGGGATGACTTAACCACTTGTATTATATGTTTCTTTTTATGCTGGGTCCAATTTATTCCCAATTAAGTCTGTTATCCTTTTCATTTATCATTTGGACTACTTAGCTCTGTCTATGTGTGAAGGGGGGTGGGTGGGGTGGGGGGTGTCTGTGAGTCTATGAGTATGTCTGTCTATGTGAATAGTGTTGTCATCTCTTTGCAAGTATTATGTTTACTTATATGTATGTATATTTGTAGTTAGTCTTGTAGTTGTTAGCAACGGCAGGTTTGTAAAATGGCTGTGTCGATGACGATGTCAATGCCTAAACCGTTGTAAAATAAAGTTTCATTGATTCATTGATTCATTGATTCTCTCTCTCTCTCTCTCTCTCTCTCTCTCTCTCTCTCTCTCTCTCTCTCTCTCTCTCTCTCTCTCTCTCTCTCTCTCTCTCTCTCTCTCTCTCTCTCTCTCTCTCTCTCTCTCTCTCTCTCTCTCTCTCTCTCTCATGATGCTACTCTCGTCAGCGAATATCTCCACAATCAATTCCTCACTTCAACAGGGCTTAACTGATGTTTCAAAATGGTGTCACACTAACTATATGGTACCAAATCCGTCTAAAACAGAATGCATGCTAATAACTACACGACAAAAGCAGCAGCTACATCCACCCCCGCTTAGCTTTTCTCTCAACTCTGAGCCGATTAGACAAGTTAGAGAGCAACGCTTGTTAGCCTATGAGGCGTCATTATCGACGACCAACTCACATGGCACGCGCATGTCAGCAGCGTATGTCGTACAGTGTCCAGGAATTTATTTCTTCTTTCAAAACTGCGTAATTTTACAGATACACCGACAAGGAAAATATTTTATAACGCACATATTCAATCCCATATAGATTATGCTTCTACAGTTTGGGATGGATGTAGCGATGCGTGCATAAAAAGGCTTAATGCTCTTCATCGTAGAGCAGCCAAATTAATCCACCCGGATAGTAAAGAAAGCCCTCGACATGCTGCCTCTGCGTAAGTTACTTATGTACAATAAAGGCGTACTAGTGTTTAAAATCTACCACTCTAAAACGCCTAGTTATCTAAAAGATCTATTTAGCCCTGCTCATACGCCTTATAAAACGACGAGGAACAATCTATCCATACCAAGACCGCGCCTCGATATATTCAAAACTAGTTTGTCTTACTCAGGAGCCAAACTATAGAATCTGTTGCCTATCGACATTACTGGGGCTCCTTCTTTGTCCACAATCAGAGCCTGCTTATTTCGGCAGCTGAAAGTAACTTAAGCCCATAGTTGTGTAGTTGTGTCGGCGTTACTCGAGCGACGGTGAAGTGGCGCAGTGGTTAAGGCGTCTGCCTCCAATGCCAAAGGTGCGAGGTTCGATACCGGGTTCCGGCGTTGGATTTTTCTCCTCTGGTAAGTGTCACCGTCTGGGCAGTGGGCAGATGTTCACATCTGCACGGGACATAGACGACCCCGGCCCCCACGAGTCCCCTGCTGCCTTGCAGGCCTGGCCGCTTGGCTGCGGAAAGGCTAAGGGAGGAAACCCCTGACATCAAAGTCCCCGTGTCTCCGGGGAAGGCTTTTGAGCCAGAGACTAAGACAAGGACAGTCTGATATAAAAGCTACGACCTGAGGACCTCGATGCCACCGTCCCAGCTTGCTAGGCCATGGCAAACGAACCAAGGGTTTAAAGGGTGGGGCCAGTACTGCGCACACTGCACTCCACCAAAAAGCTCCACCGCGCAGGCTTTAGGAAACGCCCACGGACTATGACACTGAACTTTCCAAGTCCTGTAGCGATGGGCAAGGGGCAAAACGGCAGGTGAAAGATGTCACTGGAAGCCGCAGTCTCAAACCTGCATGCAGGCGGTTCAGGATATTGGTCGCCTGATGTTGACCTGGGGATGACAACGTCACTCGGCACACCCTGAACGACCAAGCAGCCTTCTCTAGGGACAGCACTGCTTGCTCCACACGTAGAGGAGCCTAGAAAAGGTGGCCTAACCAAAGCTCATCCCCTCGTAACCCCAGTTGGCTAACCGCGGTCAACGGGCATCTTCTCATGCGGTCAGAAAACAAGAAAAAACAATGGATCCACTCTCATGACGACCACGACCGGACTCAACGTAGCATGCTGGAACAACCGAACCATGCTCGACACAGCAGACAGCGGACGCCCTGAACGTCGCTCCGCCCTCATTGCCCATGAATTTCGGAGGTTAAACATCGACATCGCCGCGCTCAGCGAAGTACGCCTTCTGGAGGAAGGCAGCCTCCAAGAACTTGGCGCTGGCTACACCCTCTACTGGTCAGGCAGGCCTGCATCAGAAAGACGGCTCTCAGGCGTGGGCTTCATGGTGAAGACCCCCCATTGCGACTAAGTTGGAAAACCTACCAACGGGTCACTCCGACCGCATCATGTCCATGCGCCTCCCACTGAGACACCAGCAATACGTCACCCTTCTCAGTGTGTACTCCCCAACCCTCCTGGCAGAGCCTGCAGAAAAAGACAAGTTTTACTCTGACCTGCGCAGCCTCCTGCAGAGCACCCCTGCAGACGACAAAGTCATCATCCTTGGCGACTTCAACGCCAGAGTGGGCCAAGACTCTGAAGCCTGGAAAGGAGTCCTCGGCAAGCATGGCGTTGGGAACTGCAATGACAATGGTCGCCTACTGTTGGAGCTCTGTGCAGAGCAGCAACTTGTCATCACCAACACTACTTTCCAGCAAAAGGACAGTCGAAAGACCACCTGGATGCATCCTCGCTCCAAGCACTGGCACCTTATCGACTATGTCCTAGTGCGTCAGAGGGACCGCAGTGACGTCCTCCTCACCAGAGTGATGCCCAGCGCAGAGTGGCACACTGACCACCGCCTTGTTCGCTGCAAACTCAGGCTCCGCCTCAAGCTGAAACCCAAGAAAGGGGGCCACCCCCAAGAAAAAGCTTGATGTTGCCAGCCTTCAGCGTGACGACAAGAAAGCTGCCCTTCAAGTCGATTTACAGTGCATGCTCAAAGACACAGTTGATCCAGCAGACTCCTCCCCTGAAACACTCTGGGAACAACTGAAAACTGCTATTGTAAAATCCTCTGTGGAAGTCTTGGGCTTTGCTAGAAAGAGGAACAAAGACTGGTTTGACGAAAACGACTTAGAGATCCAGGAACTTCTAGCAAAAAAAAAAAGAGCCGCCCACGAGGCCCACCTAGCCCAGACTTCCTGCCCTGTGAAGAAGTCTGCCTTCCGCCTCATCTGCAGCAGTCTCCAGCTCAAGCTTAGAGAGCTCCAGAACGAGTGATGGTCCAGACTCGCACAGAGGACCCAGCTCTGCGCTGACAACGGTGACTACAGGGGCTTCTACGAAGCACTGAAAGCAGTGTATGGCCCTAGGCACCTGGTACAAAGTCCCCTGCGAAGCGCTGATGGACAGGCACTCCTCACAGATAATACCTCCATCTTGAACCGCTGGTCGGAATACTTTCAGGACCTCTTCGGCGCTGAGCGCACTGTTCAAGAAACAGTCATCCTCCAAATCCCACACCTTCCACTAAAGGTTGAATTGGACGAACCGCCCACCGCCGAAGAGACCCTCACAGCCATCCACCAGCTCAAGAGTGGCAAAGCAGCAGGCATTGACGGAATCCCGCCAGAGATCTGGAAACATGGAGGCCCAGCACTGCACAACTATCTCCACGACCTCTTTCTCTGCTGCTGGGAAAAAGGAACACTACCAAAGGATCTCCGTGATGCAGTCATCATCACCCTGTACAAGAACAAAGGAGAGAAGTCTGCCTGCTCTAATTATCGTGGAATTACCCTGCTGTCCATTGCCGGGAAAATTCTCGCAAGGTTGCTCCTGAATCGGCTGGTACCTGCCATCGCTGAAGACCACCTCCCAGAGGGCCAGTGTGGCTTCAGAGCCAACAGGAGTACCACCGACATGGTCTTTGTGCTGAGACAGCTTCAGGAGAAGTGCCGCGAGCAGAACAAAGGGCTGTACGTAACGTTTGTCGACCTAACAAAAGCGTTTGACACTGTGAGCAAGCAAGGTATGTGGCAGATCCTGGAGCGACTAGGCTGTCCCCCAAAGTTCCTCAACATGATCGTCCAGCTCCACGAGGACCAGCAAGGCCAGGTCAGACTAAACAGTGACATCTCAGAACCATTCCCCATTCGCAACGGCGTGAAGCAAGGCTGCGTGCTGGCACCGACCCTCTTCACCATCTTCTTCAGCATGATGTTGAAGCAGGCCACAGTGGACCTCGACGATGACGATGCAGTGTACATCAGGTATCGTCTCGATGGCAGCCTGTTCAACCTCAGACGACTGCAGGCCCACACGAAAACCCTAGACCAACTGATTCGTGAGCTGCTCTTTGCTGATGACGCTGCCCTCGTTGCACACACAGAGAAAGCCTTGCAGCGCATTACGTCCTGCTTCGCAGATGCCGCCCAGCTCTTTGGACTTGAGGTCAGTCTGAAAAAGACA
>BTPG01000001.1:78397751-78507751 GCA_036245525.1 Semisulcospira habei | reverse complement strand
TAGTACCAGATTAGCTTGGCGCCGACAAGCACTACCCTTGAATTATCATGGTCCACCCATCTCCTGCAGTAGCGCGTCAGGGCTGAATGGGTTAAAGTGACTAATGAAAGATAAATAAAGGGTTTACTACTAATAATAATAATAATAATGGTTATTATATCGGCGCTTTACCCAATTCTCTGAATCGGCTCAAAGCGCCGCGAACTGAACCCAACTGAACCCAACACGCACGCTCACGTGACACACACATACACTCTGAAGACAAACACAGTACAAGACAAACACAGAACATTCACGTGGTGCGAAGGCCGGTCAGCTCAGCTACTGAGATTTCGGAAATTTTGATGAATCAACTTTATTCTTCCAAATACATGTTGCCACGTACAGGAAAATTTGTTTGTATTGATCGCTTGTATTTTAATTTTATAAAGTGGCCTGAAACCGGTACCACAGTGGAAGGGGAGGAAGAGCCGGAGTACCCGGAGAAAGAACAGTTCGCAATATCTGCTGTATAATTGCTGCTTGCATGTCTTACAACAATGCTAAACAAACTCAATGGACTAATTTAACTTTTGTTGAATTATGAAGTTTGATATTCGCTAAGTTCTGCTTTTCTTACTTTTGCTACGCGGAAGCATTCCTCGATGGACGAAAGGAAAGTAACGACACATTTTTTACATGTGCTTTATTCGCACGGATTGTGAATAGATGATGGGCAGAACAGTTTTAGTTGAAGACAACAGTAAGAATCCGTCGAGCTTGTACTGGTAAATGTTAGCAATCAAACCTCGCCCTAGATTTAACAGCTTAAAAAACGGCACAGACGTAATACCCCAAAAAAATTCTGAGAATTTTAGACGTAAACGAAGCCATTAAGAGTCATAGATCCTCATGAGCCAGCGCGACTGCGGGGGCTCATGAGGATCTGTGCCTCTTGCAGACGAGTAGTGATGTGTTCCGGCAGCGGGTTATCCATTTGTTATCTACTCAGTGATAAGAAATGCCTTTTCATGTTTTTCAATTTTAAGTTCATGTCTTCAGTGTCAAAAGATAGGCCTGTTGAGTCCGCTTTGTCAGGGAGTGGTTACTTTTTTTGTTTAAAAGTCCAAAGCAATGTGGAATCAGTATAACAATTTCTTGTCGTTTAAGCAGTCTTCATACTTTCAATCTGTAAAAAAAAGATAAACACTCAACAATGTCTAAAGATAAAAATTTTATTTCTTCAAAATTATCTTTATAAGAAGCATATGCTTTGTTGTATATATGAAACGTACACCACAACATAAAACGGTAGTACAGTTAAGGTTATGAATGAGGTTAAGTTTACGCAGAACGACTCCCAACATTTAACGTGAGCGAAATCACGGCGGATAACGTGTATGTACCAGAGGCATAGACAACACTCCGAACATCTCCAAGAGGCATAGATCCTCGTGTGCCCTGAGGAAATATCTCCAAGAGACATAGATCCTTATGAGCCCGGAGGGTTCATGAGGATATACCCTTCTTGGAGATGTTCGGAGCGTTATCTATGTTTCTGGTACATACTGGTTATTAGCTGTGATTTCGTTCTCGTTCGTTGTTGGGAGTCGTTCGGCGTAAACCTAACCTCACTATTGCCAAATATAAACAAAAACCACCATCGTTCAATCAGAACAAAAGAAGAGGTTTCAAACAATGTCAGTATGCCCCCCTTTTTTTACCTGAAGACGCAATTATGAACCAGAACGTAGTGTTCTTTGTGTTATATATAGTGATATATTGACATTTGTTTGAACTTTTTCCTCTGTTACTTGTGTTTCATTATTGAGAGTGGAAGCATGACGTGTTAATCCAATGTTAACACATCAAAATTTCCATGAAGAAGTCCGGTATTAACACACCAAAATTCCCTTGACGAAGTGCGGTATTGACATACCAGAATTCCCCTGACGAAGTCCGGTATTAATACACCAACATGTCCCTGACCAAATTCCAGTATTACCACACCAAATTACCCTGACGAAGTCCGGCATTGACACACCGAAATTCCCTTGACGAAGTCCCAATTAACACACCAAGATTCTCCTGACAAAGTCCGCTAGAAACACACCAAAATTCATTCCCTTGACGAAGTCCGGCATTTACACACCAACATTCCACTGACAAAAGATCGATCTGGGGTCACTTGTGGTGCGCAGCATCGATCTGTGTAGTCACAAAATGGCTAACTTTCGCAGTTAGAAAAATTTAAATGTGTTTCAATATGTTTTAAGTTTTAAAACAAACTTAAAGGTGAAAAAAAAACATTTATGCGAAAACGAATGGAACCAATGTGAAATACCTAAAATTCGGTTTTCTTTCCACAAGTCATGAGCAGATGTACACATGTGTGCTTTTGCTCATGACTTGTGAAAAGAAAACGGAATTTCAATGTATGTATACAGTACAATGATAGTAAATTGTGTACTCAAGGAATCACGCATAACATTTCTATAAGTGAGGTAACATTAAAACATAAACATCATAAACAATAACAAGAGCAACAAGAACACCACGAACAACAAGCACATCAATAACAACGACAACAATAAAAACAACAACGACGACAGAGCAAGAAAAACGAAACAACACTGAAACGACAACAATAACAACTAAACAACAACAACGAAACAAGAATGCCTAAAACAACAACGACGAACAACAATACCAATAACAACGAAACAACAACAACAAAACAACAACTACAACAATAACAACAACGAGACAACAACAACAACTTAAGCCAATAAAAAAGATGACCCACTATATCAGAAGAGCAGGCTGGGATAGAGAAATGCGTGTTCAAAATGCCGTGTATCAATGTAAAGTGTTTGTTCCTTCTGTTCAGTGTAAATGTCTACTCTTAACTCATTCAGCCCGACGGCCGTATTTCCCAAATTTGAGGGGCGTCATCTAATGACTATGCACCAATTGCAGGAGATGGATCGACCATGATAATTCAAGGGTAGTGCCAGATTAGCTTGGCGCCTGTCGGCGCCTAGCTAATCTGGCACTACCCATGAATTATCATGGTCGACCCATCGCCTGCTGTAGTACGTCCGGGCTGAATGGGTTAACCCCTTCGCTGCCCGTGATCACAAATTTCGAGTCTGAAAGTATCACACACAGACAGATAATTTGCGCGAAAAACACACTATTTTTTAAATTGTAAAAAATAAAAAAATAAAAAGCATAAAGAACATAAGACTAACAATTAGAGACATAAATCCTCGTCAGCCTCCGCGACTGTGGGGGCTCATGAGAGTTAATGCCTCTTGCTGCTAGGTATTGTTCATTTTCCCCAGCAGTGAAGGGGATAACAACACTACATCGATACCCAGGGGGCGGTTCAGTTACTTCGGGGGGGGGGGGGGGAAGGGGGTGGGGGTTGGGGTGTGGGGTGTGGGTTGGTCCAACTTTTTGTTTGGGACCTTCAACCTGACACACAAGTCCTCCCCGTCGCTAGACCTTAATTGCTTCTAGTGATCGAAATATCAAACAAAGGGGGTGGGGTGGGGCGGGAAGCCCTGGACTCCCCTCCTTTCCCCTCCCTCACCCCCTCCGATATCCGCCCCTGATACCCATTGTCAAAACGCATTTGTGTGCCACAACCTTTGGGCAAAAGTGAATTGAACTACAGATCAAAGACATGGCAGTAGAGACTTCGCGTCTGCGATTATACTCTCGTCTCGTCATTCTTTACTCTTTCAGTTTTTAGTTGAAATCTTAGAGTTAATATTCTTTCATATAATCCATTATCACTTTTAGGTTTATTTAAATCTAATGTATGCGCACGCGTGCGTATGTGTGCGTTTGTATGTGTGGGTGCGTGCGTGATTGTAACGCATCACTTGAGTAATAGGCATCATGCGTTACCCTTGTGCTGCCTTACATCTGACTGAACGTGTGTGTGTGTGTGTGTGTGTGTGTGTGTGTGTGTGTGTGTGTGTGTGTGTGTGTGTGTGTGTGTGTGTGTGTGTGTGTGTGTGTGTGTGTGTGTGTGTGTGCGAAATATTTCTGTTTATTATTATTATTATTATTATTATTATTATTATTATTATTATTATTATTATTATTATTATTATTATTATATCTTCTTTTTATTTTATTTATTTGTCATGTTACCGTTTCTGCTGTTATATTTATTTAAAATGTTATTAAGGACAGACATGTAAAAAGGACTGCGTGCCTACTTTCATCCTTAGAAAATAAAGTTTCAATTCAATTCAATTCTTATACTGGTTGTTTCTTTTCAGCCGTAGCGAATCGAAGGAGACAACCAGTGTGCATTAGCACCTCTTCTGGTTGTCCCAGTCCATCCAACAACAAGCAAGTCCATATTACGGTTTGTTTTAGTAGAAAATAACATGTTTATACCCTGTATAACCCACGAAGCAAATTTCGAAAAAGCAAACTAATGGTCGATCTGAAGAGATAGGTAAAGAATTGTAAACAAAGAAGAACAGAAAGAGAAAAAGAAAGAAAAGGGAAAAAAGAATGTAGCAACGTGCTGAGCAACCACTACATCAAGAAAGAACGAAAGAAAGAAGGACAGAAAGAAAGATTAAGCAAGCAAGAAAGAAACAAACAAATAAAAGTATATTTAAAAACAAATTCCTGCAATTACTTGTTCTGTTCAAGCGTAAGCAGTTTTGGTCATCCGAAGACGCTCTGGATCGTAGACAAGCTCTTGCCATAAAAATCAAATAAAAAGCAAACAAAAAACCAAATAACTAGATAAATAAATAAATATATAGATAAATAAATAAATAATGAATAGATAAATAAATAAATAAATAAATAAATAAATAAATATATAACACCTTTGTACAACAACCACAAAATCACTCAATACATACAATATATTAAAAACCGATACACTAATATTATGTTACTGGCACAATATTAACACGACACATCTTCCAGCAAATACGAGCTGGTTGCAGTTCCGTTCACAGCGAGGCTTTCGTTACATCCAGCGCCCTCTACATTCGCACGACTGACAAAAGGAAGAAACTCTTTCAAGAAGTCGCAGTTTACTTCCCCTGTTGCAAATTGCGGAACTTCCTTCTTATGATCGTACCAGCCTACAGCACACGTGTCTGTCTTGTAATTAACTTGTATAACTTTCAGTGGATGTCGAGGGGCAGGTAATAGGCGTCCGAGAAAAGGTCGGTGGCTCAGTGGGAAAATGTCACTGAAGTTGTAACGAAATGTTTTGTAGCTGCTGTCGCTGTCTACTACACGATCATTTTGTATTTTGTAAAAGCTGATGTCTAGAAAAGGCCAGCGCCACTGTTTTCTGGTCTTGTAGGAAGCGTTTGAATAGAACTTGTAGCGCAGTCCTTCCAATTTGTTGAGAAAATATTGTCTTGGAACCCCATTCAGCATGCAGCCACCGGTGTTGTTCAAATCACCTGAGGCTGCATGCACAAATGTGTTAATGCTGCCCAATACTTCCGAAATATTTTTGCTGAGGTCATAGGGCACTGCGAAGTCGACGTCATCGTCCCAAGGCACTATACCGTGATGACGCCACGACCCCAGGAGACTTCCGCTGTACAGAAAGAATGGGAGGCCGGCACGCGACAAGCATGTGCTGAATACGTCAATCAAATCCTGATACAACGTCACTTCCTCTTGTGTCAATTTATGGTTGAAGTTGGCTAAGGAAGAATTGGCGTCTATCGGATTGAAGGACACGTTGTATGGATACGTGTACACCTGGATATGAAAAATAAACTTGCTATCACACCAGCACAGTGAAACAATGATGGTTTTCTGTTGCACTTTAAACCCAAATGCAAGAGACATAGATCGTCATGAGCCCCCGCAGTTGCGGGGGCTCACGTGGATCTATGCCTCTTGATGACATCAATGTTCCTTGAACACATGAGGTTTTTTGGAGCTGAGGCAACAAAGACCTCAGACACCCAATCAGCGTCCAGTGGCTGGCCAGGTGTTAAAGCGATCTGCTCCATGGCGGACTTTAAGTTGCTAAACTTCGCCGATACAACGGGTTCTCAATGTTGCCTTGCCTCAACTAAGACTTTTCTGCCCTTTCTTGCACCTGTCCATGTGAGGAGGCACGCGTAATAAATTTTAGGAACATCTAATGCGTATCAGTGGGAGTGAGTGGGTGGGGTGAGGTGTGTGTGTTAGATGGGGTGGGGGAGGGGTTGGGGGGGGTGCGTGTTAGAGGGGGGGGGGGATCTAGTGGTGGTGGTCGGGGAACCCTTCTAAGTACAAAGGAGAAGAAGAACAGAAAAGTCTTTCATTTTATGTCATTCAATCTTTGTAAGTTAACCTTTTGCGTGTCGGCAGCGGTTTTTGTCGCGATGATTCCCGCAGGAATCATCGCGACAAAAACCGCTACTGACACGCAAAGGGTTAACTCATTCAAATCCCACACGCCACGGCAAGACATGGATCGAGCGTGATAGTTCAAGGGTTGTGCCAGAATAGCTTGGCGCCCATAGAACTATCACGCTCGATCTGTTTCCAAAAGTGTAATACAGTCTTCAGAGGGCAACTTCAAAATTTGCGGATTTCGGTCCTGGAGCAGAATGTGTTAAGTTATCCCTTTTGTCCAGCATTATTTCAAGACGACAAACTAAGTACTATTATAAAGGACTCATTGCAAACTGTTAACCATTTATTGCAGGAGTAGGTCTGTTAAAGGTCCATTCATTCGTCACTCACATACAGTACGGTGTCTCGACTGAATGAGTTAGTACCCTTGTGCATGCAGCCATCAGTACTGACCCACAGTGTGTATGTGATTAGTGAGGTCTTGTTTGTTTGCAACGACTGAGCGATATCACATCGGACAACCAGCTTCTGCCATAAGTGTGACCGAGCCGAGGGGATGTAATGATGTGCAGGTAGTGTGGGTGTATTTGACAAAAGGGAGCTAACTCTTGTCCATGGTTCTCATTCTTTTATTTTATGACCAACAAAAAGCAATACAGGGCATTCGACCCGCAGTCCAGTTTCCCGCAGAAACACAGTGAACTTGAATACTCGATGTGACGCCGGCACGCTACTAGCTATATGCACTAATACTAGTACGCAAATAGTCGTCTGCTACACGCCGGCCGGATGCTCGGCTTTAAATAGGCATAGCGCGGGCCGCTTAGAGAGCAGCTCTCTCACGGAGCCGAAACGATTCGGCCAGACAAAGAAAAGAGCGAAAACTGTGCTAGTTCCAACCTGAATAAACTTTAATAACTAACGATCTATACGTTCAATACTAATAAATCTTAGCATTTCCGAAAGAGAATTTAAAGGGCTTGTCAATGAACTAAATCAGGAAAAGCTTAACGCTAAACTGAATTTAATATGAATTTTTAATGACCGTCACACAAGCCAAGTGAAATGTGAAAAAGCATGAAAAACGTAAATCTAACTAAGACAGATTACAGACCGTACAAAACCAAATAGATATTCTAAAAGCAGGAACTGTGCTGAATCTAATGACTATCGAAACAGCTTTCTACGTTTAGTAGAACGGAAGCTATGAGGCTTCAAAAATAAACAAAAGACACAAGTTGCAAAACCATTACTACAACAGAAGACTCGCCGCGCCACGCAAGTGGTGCCGTCGCGGCTAGCGGCTGAACGGGGAACCTAAGACGTGGACTAAAAATAGCTACATGGGGCCAGAGGCATATGGCGCTCTGCTACATAAGCATAAACAACACACCAAACATCTCCAAGAATCATAGTGATTAGTGAGGTTTCGTTTGCATCGACTGAGCGAAATTACGGCATCGGACATGAGATAACCAGCGGCGGCAATAAGCATAATAACACACCAAACATCCCCCAAAAGCATAGATCCACATGAGACCTCCGGACTCATGAGGATGTATGCCTCTTTAAGATGTTTGTAGTGTTGTCTATGCTAATTGGTAGAGGGCTGGTTGTCCACGATGGCTAACTTGGCTCTCGTTCGTTGTTGGGAATCGTCGTAACTTCTCTGTTACATACTGTTTACAGTACCACACACTGTTTACAGTACCGGTGGCTGCACAGTCAGTTCGGTGTGTGGCATAAACACACTGTTTACAGTACCGGTG
Organism: Semisulcospira habei; assembly: GCA_036245525.1. NCBI lineage: Eukaryota > Metazoa > Mollusca > Gastropoda > Semisulcospiridae > Semisulcospira > Semisulcospira habei. Next base: position 78,499,649 of record BTPG01000001.1, on the reverse strand, counting down.
GTTACTTACAGAACTGGCGTAAAAAGAAGCCTACTTACATATGTGGCGGGCTGAACTGAGGATATCATAAGCGTATGCTGGGTTGACGTAGTCACTAGGTTATTGTTTAGTTCTCTCTCCATGTAACGTAACGACAAGAACTTTGTACTCCGCTGGTCGTTGAAATAATATAAGCTCAGTATCGTCAGCATGAGGAGAGTCCAGCCCATGAGCAGCGCGAGTGTGTTCAGTTTCAGGTAGGAAAAACGCTTCCAGCAACATCTCCACATTGTCCGATGAGCCTGCATGTTAAATACACACGCAAATAAATACACTGACGAGAAAAAGAAATGCGACACTTTTTGAATCATCGGAAACACTTCAGTGTTTCCGATGATTCCAAACGTGTCGAACTTCTTTTGCTCGCCAGCATCGATTGTAGGCGGGATCAGTAAATAATCTGCAAGCGAGCAAGCCATTAAGCAAACAAGTAAGCAAGCAGCTGTTTGGTGGGTAATTTCTTCCTGCAACAGGTACATAGTCGTTAGATGACGCGTCCAAAATTTGGTAAATACGGCCGTCGGGCTGAATGAGTTAATGACACCATATTATAGTTAAAAAAAAATTGTTCAGCTGGCCAGAAATTTGCTTCCCCGCCGTTAGTTGACCATAACAAATTATAAGCCTGCTTGACATTAAGCAATAATAATAGTACTAATAACACTAATACTACTACTACTACTAATGATGATGATGATCATGATGATGATAATGATAACAATAACAATAAAAGAACCTAATACTACTGCTACTACCACTACTGATGATTATACAGTCGACCACGCTTAAGTGGAACCTGCAGAGAATTTTATTTTCGTTCGACTTATCCGTCGTTCGACTTATCCGTATGACGGATAAGTCCAATTTTTCACAGAGTTGTTCGACTTAAGCGTTGTTATTGTTTTATGATAGTTCAAGGGTGATGCCAGAATAGCTTGGCGCCCATAGGCGCCAAGCTATTCTGGCATCACCCTTGAACTATTATGACGGATAAGTCCAATTTTTCACAGAGTTGTTCGACTTAAGCGTTGTTATTGTTTTGGGGTATTTTTACGGACCAAAATTATGTCCATAACACACAATATTCTTCTTTGATAAGAATAAGATATAAAAAGTCATGATGAAGCAGACAAAAAGAACCGATGGAAGGTTTTCTGACAAAAGCACATCAGAATTTACTGACACCTAAAATGAATCTCTCAAACCGGCCGGGGTGAGAGACACAGACAGACAGACAGACAGACTTTCCCGGCGACATCTGTAACCACACGTCTGAAAGCAGCTATAATTTGTGTTATTTTTCCTGGGTCAATTTTCTCAAATCCATGACTGAAGGAACTTACACACAGATGAATAACTTTCAGGATTTAAAGTTCAACAAATTTATTGTATGTGGCTGTTGAAACTGTTTTCCATCTTTACATCCTAGTAAAGTCAGACACATTTTATTTCCAAACAAACTGATATTACACAGATGTGTACACTTCTTATTTCTATACGGTAATGATCAACACAGAAAGAAGAGATAATATATGTAACAGATCGACCGACTCATTTTGTGGTTTATTCTCCTCAGTTTTTTTTACAATTGTTGCGTGTTTGGCTGTAAACATATACAATAGTATAATCAAAAATCAAAAAGAAGAAAAAAAAAAAAAAGACGCACGACGCAATGGAGGCATTAAAGAAGTCTGCTCTAGGATGGGCTTTGATGGCTTTGATAAAACGGGTTTTCAATGTTGTCTTGCGTCGGTGGAGACAACGTCATCATGAGTATGCACACGTAACAGAGGTCTTCTATAGAGGCTCTGGTAAACTTCGTTGGAATTTTCTTACGTACAATGGAGAACTGAGGAGAGCAGATAAGTTTTTCATTTAATTACTGAAATTCAGACTTCAAAAGCACTGTTAGCTTTTTCATTACTTCAAGACATACTTAGAACATTAATAATCTCTCTCTCTCTCTCTTTCTCTCGTGATCGCACGCAGTTGATTTCGCTCTGATTGAGCAGCGATTTGTGTTAGGCTATCCAAGGTGCACATGCTGGAATTTTATACCTGTGGACTTGTGATATGATCCTCTACACAATGGTGGTGTTATTTTTGTGACTTTCTACGATTCTCGTGGATTACTAACTTTATACTTTTCACAGATTTCTTCGTTCAGTCTTCACTGATGATATGGGACCGGTCTACAACGGCTGTACACGGCGCGCAGTCGAAAACCGCGCTTCCTATATTTCTCTGTTGTAGGTGGTTTATCGTTGCGCGCACTCAGCGCATGGAATTGGGGTCAGTGCGGGTCTGGCATACATCACACCGCCTCTGAATCTGTCAAACGTAGCCGAGCCAGAGCTGATAACACCACACAAACACTACAGTAAAACTCGGCTCTGCTAAACTCGGCTCTGCTAATGTTTTACGCGAGCACGCGATGTGTGTAACAACACGCTCAGCAGCTGGCTGTGTACCGCTTGGAACCACTATATTCTTTGTCTCAACAAGACGGCACCACTTGACTTGCCAGTGATTACCTGTAAACATCGGCCATGATACGGAGGATGCCGCTTCGCCCCAATCTCGTCACACTTCGGTGAGCATGAACGACCGTCCTAAGTAACCTTAATCAGCAAACAAGATGGCACGTCGAGAGTGAAGCGAGCGCATTGATGACACCAATCCCCCAACAATGCCAGGCGCCACCACCCGATCTAAATCCTTTTCCCCACTTGAACCCATAGAGGAGATCACAGATACAAATGACCCCATCCAAAAGCACTTCATAACGGGGGCGAGTATAGATTGCTTTACGTCCCGCAAGCGACAAAGGCCTTCTCAGGACGTGCCTGCGCTAAATGAAGAAAAGAACTGCAAGAAGCGCAAACAGGAGGGAGAATTTCAAAAGAAAAATACAGATGAATGGACCAGAAAGACAGAAATACAAACCCCCAAAAGAGTAGAACCCACCTTGCAGGGGTTAGACACTTCATAACGGACTCCACCAGAGTGTTCGCGTGGAGACTAGCTCTACATGAACGCTACCTCGCGCATCCAGCCCCTGGAGTATCAGCATCTTGGGAAGACCGAAACAAGAACAAGAAACCCATTGACTCATCCATCCAACCACCCTATCATGACGCCCTGAACAACACATTGATTCAACTAAATGATGGAACCCCCGATGGAGATGTAACCATCACTATCTACTATACGTCCTATCTGATAAGAGTGCAGGGGAAAAACTGCAAGCAGTGGATAGATGAAGAATTTCTAGTTGTTCAAGAAATAGTAGAGGACACTGTATATAGTTCCAGTCTACTGTCCCTCTACCCACCCTCCCTCAGACACCGTCATCACCCCAATTATTTGAAAATGAATTAGCATCTGCCATCGCCCAACCTCCAACCACCCTGCACCACGGAGGTATCCCACCCCAATATCCGCAAGCTCAAACCACCAACACCTTCCAGCCTGACACTTTCCCCCTCACCCTGACGCTTGCATCATCTAACCCCTTCCCCCTGCCTACGTCTGGCCCCTCGTCTGACGTCACTAACGACAGCAATCCGCCCATAGCCACGCCCAGTCCACCCGACGGCGAGAGCTCTGATCCTGTCCAGGTCCAGTCCAGCACTAATCCCTCTTCAGCTGGAATGACTGACGGATCCACAGGTGGTGAAATTAGCGACTGTGAACAAGTGGGTTTCGCGTCCGCTGATAGGATTAACGTCGTAGCATCGCCCTCTGGCCTTCCACTTTGCCCAGCCAATGTTGCATCACCCCTATCCCTATCCCTTTTGCAACAACAGCTATCGGATGCCACGGTCTGTATCCGAGATCTGAAGACAGAGCTGCAGACTGTTACATCTGAATTAGCCACTGTCAAGCAGCAGTATGCAGCCCTTATTACCCGCCAGGACAGGTTTGACAGCGACCTAAAGGGTAGTGCAGCAAAATTCAAACATGATGTCCAAACTACTGACCTCTGTCTACAAGAGCACGAAAACTCAACAGCTAGTGCTGTTGAGAAACTGAAGCATGAACACAAAGCCTTGACCACGCAGGTGACAAAACTTGCACTTAGCAAGGAGACGCAGGGTGCTACACTTCGGGAGCTGAGAAAGCAGGTGGAGTCATTATCAACATCACTCCACTCTAAAATCTCACTATCTGTCCAACACTGCCCTGAGGCAAAGAACCACCCACCACAATCCCCTTCCATACCCCGCTCTGGTACCAGCGACCTCGGCAGTGTGCAACACTCACCTGCAACTGCTAAAACAACCAAGGCCCTGTAGCATGAGTCGACAACAGCCAGCGTGACCCTTGGTTCAGCCGTAACTGTCACGACGCAAAATCGCTTTGCAGCCCTCTCCGACGACCACAGTGACCAAAGTACCGATGGATTAACACCGTCCCAGGCCGCCGAGCAGACAGTCTTAAAAACGTCCTATACACCGCCACCAAAGACTCCATACGACCATCTATGTGCCATGAACATCAGACACCAGTCAAACGTCCTTCTGCTTGGTGACTCTATTATGAAGCGAGTGAGCGAGCGGAAGATGTCGTCCAAAGACTGTGTCGTACAAAACCTGGCGGTCTCTGGCATCAGTGTTGAGGCTTTGAGCAAATGGCTCGCCACCCTCTCACCTTCTCAACACGTACGCCACGTTGTGTTTCACGTCGGGATTAACAGCTGTAGGGACACTCAGGGTCACGTTACTACTAACGCGTGGCTACAACTAATCCGCCTGGTGTCCGCCGCTTTTCCGCGCGCTACATTACAGGCCTCTTCCATCGTCCCTGCTTTTAGCAGTCACAACGCCCTATCACGACCTGCGCGCATGTCAAACGCCAACCTGAAACAGGCCTGTCAACAAACGCGTGTACAGTTTGTTGACCACACTTCCAGCTTCCTGACCAAGAACGGCGCCCCCAAGCAGGTCATGTATAGACGCGATAACACAATGACCCACCTGAGTGACGAGGGCATTAAGCTGATTGCCCTTAGGATCCGTTACGGTGACCCTCCCCACGCCCCCTACCACCAGCTGAGAAATGCCGGGGAGCCCGGCCAAGGGGACGGGCCTAATCCAGCCATCAGCCGAAACGGTTCACGTGGCGATAGCAGACGGCTCAGCAACCCGTCTTTGATGTCTGCCGCCTTGAGCCAGCAGCGGCCGCCCGTCACTCACCACACGCCCACCAATCAGCCTAACCAACCACCACCCGAGAGCGTGTCAGGTTCACAGCCCGGCGGCGTACAGCAGGGCCGTATCTACGCGACTCCCCGGTTCCAGACCACCGACTTCCCGCCGCTGCAGCCGTCAGGGACAGGACCCATTGTCCCACCAGCGGCGGAATCACCCACGAACGCCTGGGGCGCGAAGCAAGCGGCTGGAGCCATGTTTTTGGACCAACCACAAATCCAAGCACTAAAGCTGCTCGCGCAGTTTTTACAATCACTGTCGTAATCGGCGTCCCACAATCCCTGTCAAATTCAGTTCCCACTGAACGAATCTTCTGCAGTTCTTGTAAGTTGTGAACTACATACAAATGGCGGACGAAGGGTGATCCATGACAGCGTGGGTGTTGCGCCTTGTCAGCTATGCACCTTTGCATGGCTCGCCAGGTGCGGCACCTTTGTCGGCTTGGTCATCTATCCGTCCGCACTGAACATGACAGGGGTCGTGCATACACGGACGCATGAGTCAGTGCGGGTGTGTGTGTGCGTGTTTGTGTGCGGTGTGTGTGTGTGTGTGTGTGTGTGTGTGTGTGTGTGTGTGTGTGTGTGTGTGTGTGTGTGTGTGTGTGTGTGTGTGAGTTAGGTGTCGTCAATCAGACTCGTCTTGAAATACTGACTTTTTTTTAATAGTTTGTTCTCTTTGCTGATCTGACGTTAAGCCACATGAGTGGCCGCGTACCCAGCTAACTCTACACTCACCTACACACGAGAAGAGACATGTTTACAGCACAGCAATAAATTTATTTCTGTGCTGTTCTTACTCGTTAAGGGTTTAAACTGAGTGAACTTGTACTGCAGATCTCTTATGTTGATCTGCTCGTGACTTAAACAGATGATATTAATCATTTCATCTCTGCATGTTTGGTCAAATACCATCATAGCAGTGCACGTGTGAGACGTGTGTTTACGGGACCTCGTATCTTATAATCGACTCGAACTCCTTACTACATGCAGCGCACTTTTGTCTTGTGTCGACTTACTTTCTATTGCTCATGTGACTGTCTATATAGACTATAGATTTTACGGGAAAAGTCAACTTACTTTTATTATTATTATTATTTTAATATTTTTCTTTCTTCTCGTTAAAGCGTATCTGAGCATGTCAGATCAGTGAATATTGGCGAGTGCTCGTTACATTTTTCCAGCCTCACAAATATTCTCTTATTCGTCTTAGATAACGTAAACTCTTTGTCCAAATAACGTACTCTCCCACGCCCCTTTCTTTTCCCTCTCTTTTCTGTTTAAATTTCGCTTTTTCCGTGAAGTTTGCTGTTTGTTTGTTTATATTTGTTACTTTTATTACTCGCATACTACTTTTTGTTCCTGTACTCTACTTCCCATTAGTTCCATTACTTATTTTTAACGCCAAAATTACCATACAAGATAATGTGCCAAAAAGGCCAAAAATTTCGAATCGGACATTTAAATGTATATCACCTGGCGAACAAAGTGCCGGACGTTTGCGTTTATGTTAATTCACCTAGTTACTTTCATCTCTTTGGTATAACCGAGACACGCCTTGCCTCCAACATCAGTGATGAGGCCATCGCCATTCCAAATTACTCCATTCTTAGGCGAGATCCGTCAGTCCAGGGTGAGACAGGTGTAGCGGTCTACATCCACAACTCAGTTAAACACATAACCCGCAGGCGCCGAGACTTAGAAACTAGCGATGTGGAATGTATTTGGATAGAGATTAGGCAATCTAAATCCCCTCCTTTACTTGTTGGGTTTCTTTACAGAAATCCTGCTGCCACTTTTGAGTGGTATGACAACTTTGTACACTTGATTGACAAAACAGATATTCATAAAAGCGAACTTCTCCTTCTAGGGGATTTTAACATTGACACTCTTAAACCTCACCCATCATGGGAGTGTACCACTACCTTAGTCGGCCTTCAACAAATGGTAACATCGCCCACTAGAGTTACGCCATCATCAGCCACTGTTATAGACCATATTTATACAAATAAACCGCTGGCAATTAGCAACGTTCACGTTGGTAGTCTTAGCGTAAGTGACCACTATCCGGTAAGCTGCACGTGGCTGTCCAAGCTTCCAAAACTAAAAAAGCAAGGACATACGTGCATAACATACAGATCATTTAAAAAGTTCAATGAAAATACCTTTCTGTCTGATCTAGCTTCTGCAGAATTTACTGAAGTGTACAATGAAACCGACCCAAATAAAGCACTAGATACGTGGTATCACATCTTTCTCAGAGTGCTAGATAAACACGCGCCCTTGAGACAACAAAGAGTTAAATACGCCACTTTACCACCCTGGCTGACTGCGGATCTTATCGAGGCCATGGAGCACAGGGACAAGCTGAGAAGAGAGAAGCGCTTCACCGATTACAAGAAAGAACGTAATCGAATAAAATCCATGGTTCTGAAGGCAAAGAAATTACTTTTCGATAAAGTTATTCACGAAAGTAAAGACTGTGCCACAATATGGCGTGCGATAAATTTAGTTACTAGAGGCACGAATAAAAGCACAACTCCTTTACCGCCGCATCTCACAGCAAACAGCTTCAACAGCCACTTCGTCTCCGTAGCAGAATCATTAATCCCGCCGGGAACTGAGTCGCATGACTATGTATGCCCGGACAACTTAGTCGATTTCTGCAAGCAGAGAACTGCCGGCACAAAACCTTTCATCATACCCACTATAGCGGTCCATGAAGTTGGTAAATTAATTACATCCTTGGAGAATAAAAAATCATCAGGACTGGATGAGATTAGTGCGAAAATACTCAAGATATCCCTCCCATACATTGTAGAGAGTATCACTTACATCTACAACCTCTGTATTAATTTTAATTGTTTTCCAGACGCATTTAAAGACGCAAAAGTAATACCTCTAGCTAAATCTAAAGATCTTAGTGAAATTAATAATTTTAGGCCCATATCACTTCTACCTGTTCTGTCCAAGCCCTTAGAACGGCATATTCACAAGCATCTATCTATATACCTGGAAAGCCGAAAATTAATCTATTCATTGCAGTCGGGCTTCAGATCAGAACACTCATGTCACACTGCGCTGATACGGATGATAGACACCTGGTTATCTTCCATAAACGACTCAAAACTTACAGGACTCCTGTTTCTAGATTTTCGTAAAGCCTTTGATCTAGTAAACCACGAAATATTGATCAAGAAAGTATCCATGTACACCAACAACTCGGCGTCGTTTCTCAAATCCTACCTCGAAGGTAGAAAACAAAAGCTATTACTAAATGGCTCATACTCGAATCAAGGTTTAGTGAAGCATGGCGTACCACAGGGCTCTATTCTTGGTCCCCTTCTATTCTGCTTGTTCATAAATGATCTTCCTCTTGCGATAAAAAATGAAAGCGTTAGATGTGATATCTTTGCAGATGATGCTGCTGTACACACGCCAGATAAGAATATATCAAACATCAATTCACGACTGCAAAACACACTGCAAGATATTGATGAATGGTGCAGTCATAATATTATGATTTTAAACCCGGTAAAAACGGAGAGCATGGTAATTAGCACCCGCCAAAAACACCAGCTTGGCTCTCTCTCACTCAGTCTGTCCCTCCAAGGCAAAACCATCAGCCAAGTTACTAACCATCGCCTGCTAGGAGTCACGGTGGACAACCAGCTTAGGTGGCAGCTACACATCAGTAACGTTTGTAAAATTGTCTCCAGAAATCTGTACATCTTAGCAAAACTTAAACACATTACTGATATGGAGACACGTCAACTGTTCTTCAATGCCCATATTAGGTCGCATATAGACTATGCTTCTACTGTGTGGGATGGTTCGAGAGATGTCAATTTAAAAAGATTGAACTCTCTACATCGGAGAGCTGCCAAACTAATACTCCCTGATCCCAGCTTAACTACTGACCAAAAATTGGCAGCCTTAAAAATTCTGCCCCTGAAAGATCATCTAATTTACAATAAGGGAATGGTTATGTTCAAGGCATTAAACGATAAGCTACCCCGATATATCACATCGCTATTTACCGTCCAGTCATCAACATACTCCAGATCAAGAAAATCCCTTATTGTGCCGCGACCTAGAATTGATCTCTATAAAACGAGTTTGACGTTCTCTGGCTCTAGTCTTTGGAATGCTCTGCCTAGAAACGTCACGACATCAGCTACTTTCTCCTCGTTTAAAGTCAGTCTCATCAAGTACTTATTTTTGTCAGCAGCATCCCCGTGACTGTGCACATATTGAAAAATACTATTTCTCATTAGATCATTAATTGCGTGTACCACAGGTTTCGACTGATGACTCATATTTATTCGGTACAGCTTGTATGTAGCTTAAGCCGCGTAAGCGTGTGTGTGCACGTGCGTTGTGCGTGTGCGCACGTGTATATTAGAGATAGAGAGTGGCGTGCTCAAATGTGCATGCGTTATGTATGCGTATTAGGTTGTGTGTATTCTTATTATATTATTTTAATTAAACCTCACAACATGTCATTATGCCCGACCAGTAAAGTTGGTAATTCCTATGTCACTTCCCCCCAACATTATTATTATTATTATTATTATTATTATTATTATTATTATTATTATTATTATTATTATTATTATTATTATTATTTTTTCATTCTTGGCTTGTGCTGTGTCATGTAATTTTTTTCCCTTCTTAGTAGTAGAAAACAATTAGTACGATAGTAACTCTGTAATCAGTAGATTAGCAACGGCAAGTTCGAAAAATGGTTGTTACTACCAAAACTTTTACCGTTGTCAAATAAAGGATCATTGTCATTGTCATTGTCATTGTCTCTCTCTCTGTAAGTAGTTTAGCTAGGACAAGATGGAAGAAATGTCTTCAAACCTAAATCATTTTATCCTTGGAAAATTAAGATTCATTGTCATTGTCATTCTCTCTCTCTCTCTCTCTCTCTCTCTCTCTCTCTCTCTCTCTCTCTCTCTCTCTCTCTCTCTCTCTCTCTCTCTCGTTCCGGCCCCAGCGCGACCATGCAACCACTCGTCTGGCCGCGCCCCTTCACAGTTCGCTGACCAAGGACACGCCAGGCCGCACATTGTGTCACAAGTGGGCTTCCCCAGCATGCCGCAGGCTAGTGGGTACGTACCCGTCGGTCACCCGTTTGCTGTGCCCGCCACAAGCATGATCAAAAGCCCCCGAGGGTGGGAGCTATCAGGATTAACGGGCAACCAGCCACGATTCAGCCCAGGCCATGCAGATCATCGCCCAACTACTGCTGCATTTCCTACCGAAATACTAATTGTCAGTTAATCACTTATAATGCGTGTGAGCGTTGCTTGTGAGTATCCGATACACTTTCCCTTAGCCTTGATAATTCTAAATACTAATTATCGGTTACTCATTTGCAGCGCGCATGAGCGCTGTACGTGACTAGTAATAATCCAATATCCATACCCCTCGTTTGTCTTGATAAAATCCGAAATAATAATTATTGGTTACTCATATGCGGCGCACATATGCGTTGCTTATTACTATCTGATAATTATGTAATGTTAGTTGTGTGCACACGAAGAGATGTTAACCGCGTTACATATGGATGTTTGAACGGTGCCTTTATCTCAGATAACGACTCGACACTTGATTATAGTTTGTGACTATCATCAGACTTTTCCTATCGGAACATTTCATTTTGCCTTTTTATGTCGTTAGTTTGTGTGCACGGTCGTGTCTCTTGATAAGATTAGACTGTTGGCCAGTGGTGACTGTTGCAGCTGTCTTGCTAGTGACATTATTCACAGGTTTTGGTGTACAAGGCAACAACACTGCACTATCCATATGATAAAGCCACAGGTCTTACAGCTTGTGGACTAACGTGATTGTGACTTAATTGTTGAAAAGCGCAACGCGTGACTTAGCCAGTTTGTGCGCTGTGCCACATCTATATACGAATCAGAGGTCACTTAAAACCTCTGCAGAGTCCGGAATAGCTCAGGCGGTTAAGCGTCGGAGCAGGAGAGCGAAGGGAATCGCCGGGTCATGGGTTCGTATCCCCGTCATGGCCCCGGTAGCTAGACTCACAATCCGGGGGGAAACACGGATTTGTTCAATAGCATGTCCGTTGAAAGGTCCTGGTAGATCAAAGTGTCACAGTTGGAGTGCGCCTGAGTTGATCATTGTTCAGGTCGTACTCCATAAGCAATAGATTTGCCTGTCCCCCCATAACCCGCCCGTGAGGGCCGTCCATTATCACTTCGGTGCCGTGGACGTTAAACCCGGAACTAATCAATCATAAAACCTCTGCACTCAAACCACTGGGCGAGTGGAAAATAGTCTTTCTGCTGGCTCTGTGGTATTGACTGTGCAGCCTCGTTGCTTGACATTATCAGCGCAAAACTGGACATTATCTAGTTTGCAGTGAAAACATGCTATATTAATTTCTTTTCTTGCACTGTCAGTTTATCAAATTATTTTGTGTAGTTCTGTTTGACGGTTCACCTTTACCTGTCCGGTTTGCACTGTGTGTATGATTGTTGCTTTTGTGTGTGTGTGTGTGTGTTTGTTTTGTGTTGTAAAACAGTTTACATTCTTTTTTAGTTATATTCTTTTATGCCTGTGCTAGCCTCAATGGCGAAAGCGAGCATAAGGGAATGTTCCTTACGTGTAGGTCATCTTAACGTGTTTCATCTTTACAATAAGATACCTTAGCTTGTTTTCTTAACAATCCCACACCGTCACCGTTTCACTTGTTTGACGTCACTGAGACACGCTTGAGCTCGAACATCAGTGATGACTGAAGCCATCAGTATCCCTAACTTTTCTGTAATTAGAAGAGATCCTTTCTCCCCAGGTCAAACAGGCATTGCTGTCTACATCCACAAGTCTATTCAACACTTAGTCCGTAGACGGCAAGACCTAGAAGCCGCAGATGTTGAGTGCGTGTGGATTGAAGTAAAGCGTCCTTTTTTTGGCTCCATCATAATGTAGGCTTCTTGTACCGTAACCCGGCGGCTGACTTTAGTTGGTACAACGATTTCACCTGTAACTTAGATAAAGTCTATAAAGTAAACTCCGACATCGTTCTAATGGGTGATTTCAATATCAATTTACTGAAACCCCACACCGCATGGGAAACAACATCTTCTTTATTTGGGCTGGTGCAGCTGGTGCAGTCACCGACTAGGATTACTGCTGCATCGTCCACTTTCATAGACCATATTTATACCAATAACCCTAAATCTGTGACTGACACTTCTGTTCCCGACTTGAGCATTAGCGATCATTTCCCTGCAGTGTGTAACTGGGCTGCGCAAATTCCAAAGACTAAAAAGAAAGGTCATATCACCGTAACATATCGCTCTTTTAAACATTTTAACCAAAAAGCATTTTTACACGATCTTAGTAATGCGTGCTTTGACTCAGTAACCGAGCCAACGACCCAGAGGTTGCTCTATCTGCATGGTACAAAATTTTCCTTGGGGTACTCAACAAACACGCACCCCTCAGGGAGTGGCGTGTCAAAAGCGCGGTGCTACCCCCATGAATTACAAAAGAACTGATGCAGGCCATGGAGCTTAGGAACACCCTCAGGACAGAAAAGAGTTTAAAAAAGCAGCGTAATCGCGTCAAGTATATGTTACGCGAAGCGAGAACAGCCTTTGTAAGAAATACTATTAAGAAAAACAAAGACGGGTCAGCTATTTGGCGCGTCCTGAATTCCCTTACCCGAGGCTCTAGTGCATTCACGGTAATCCCTAGTGATCTATCCGCTGACATGTTTAATAATCACTTCCTATCTGTTGCTGAAGTTTTCTCAACACAAGGGAGTGTCAATGATAAGTGTTTCGATATTTTAATTAACTACTGCAATTAGAAAACTGTGACTCCTTTTAGCATTCCATCGAATGCAATACATGAAGTAGGTAAATTCATAAGTAGTCTCGCGAACAAGAAGTCATCAGGCCCTGATGACATAAATCCTAAAGTTCTGAAACTATTTCTACCTTACATTGTTGCATCGCTGACATACATTTACAACCTATGTCTCCATCAGTGTGTATTTCCTACACAGCTTAAACTTGCAAAAGTAATTCCACTACCGAAATCCAAGGACAAAGGAAATCTGAATAATTATAGACCGATTTCGTTACTGTCCGTGTTAAGCAAACCTCTGGAGCGAAATGTACACAAACATTTGTGTCAGTATTTAGAGACAAATAATATGCTTCATCATTTTCAGTCTGGGTTTCGTCCAAAGTATTTCTGTCATACAGCGCTAAGCAGAATTGCAGATAAGTGGTTATCTAACGTAAACAATTCTCAAACTGATGGGTGTTGTTTACCTTGACTTTAAGAAGGCGTTTGACCTGGTTAACCACGACACTCTAATAAGCAAACTTAGTCATTATTTAAAACAAAATCTCAGCAGTTTCCTTCTTTAGTTCATATCTAAAGGGAAGAAAGCGAAAGGTTGTAGTTAATGGATCACACTCTGAAGTGAAGGAGGTTAAGTTTGGAGTACCTCAAGGGTCAGTGTTAGGACCTCTTCTATTTTGTTTATACATCAACGATCTGCCTCTTCACCTAACGTCCGAATCTGTCGAATGTTACTTGTTTGCTGACGATACTTCAATCCACACGGCAAAATAAAACCTTAATGTGGTTGCAGAAAACCTACAACAGAGCCTTGATGAGGTGTCCGCCTGGTGTGAACGTAACTCAATGATTATCCATCTAGCAAAAACTAAGTCAATGGTAATTGCGACACGCCAAAAACACCAACTAAGCCCCCTTTCACTTGATTTGTCCTTCGATGGCAATTATATTTATCAAGTGTCTGAACACCGCCTCCTTAAAATTATCATAGATGATCAGCTCAAATGGCAGGCACACACACACACACATAAAGTGTGTAAAACTGTTTCAAGAAACGTTTTCATGCTGTCCAAACTGAAGCACTTCACTGACTTTGAAACCAGAAAATTATTTTATTATGCACATGTTCAGTCCCACATTAATTATGCTTCGACGGTGTGGGATGGCTGCAGAGATGTACATCTAAAAAGAATGAAATCCTTACACAGACGAGCATCGAAATTAATTTTACCTGATCCTACTTTGACAACGGATGATAAGATTCACAAAGCGGGACTTCTTTCTCTCAAGAATCAGTTTGCATTCAACAAAGGTGTTCTCCTTTTCAAGATTCGGAATGACAACACTCCGGAATGTCTAACCCAGCTGCTAGTCCGGTCACAGTCCCGCTATGGCGATAAAAAAAAGTCTTTATGTAGTACCCAAAACCAGAATAGACTTATTTAAAACCAGTCTAGCATTCTCGGGGGCGACTTTGTGGAATTCGCTTCCATCCCACACGAAGATCACTCCAACGGTATCATGTTTCAAGAAAAGTCTTTTTAAATATTTTTCTTCGCAGCCATAACTATCTGCAAGCTTTGCTTTATATACGTAGATATTATTGTTAGTAATGTACCCATTCTACTGATGTGTATGTATGTGGCACAATCAACAGCTGAAAAAAGGCACCAAGATCAGCGTGTACAGAGCTGTCGTCCTCACCACCCTGCTGTACGGTTCCGAGTCCTGGACCCTCTACCGCAGCCAACTACGACTCCTCGAACGCTTTCACCAGCGCTGCCTGCGTACCATCCTCAGCATTCACTGGAGTGACTATGTCACCAACATCGAGGTCCTTGAACAGGCGGAAACTTTGAGCATCGAGGCTTTGCTGCTGCTGACACAGCTTCGCTGAGCGGGGCACGTCTCCAGGATGGAGGATCATCGCCTACCCAAGATCACTCTGTTCGGCGAGCTCGCCACTGGACACCGAGACAGAGGGGCACCAAAGAAGAGATACAAAGATGGTCTCAAGAAGTCACTTAGTGCCTGCCAAATCGACCACCGCCAGTGGTCGCTTGCTGCGGATCGTGACACCTGGCGCTCCACCATTCACAAGGCAGCCGTCTCCTTTGAGGACTCTCGCAGAGCTAACCTCAAGGACAAGCTGCTTAGAAGAAAAAAACAGAGTTGTCGTAACTCAGAAACCTGACCAGACCTTCCCCTGCAGCCACTACGGTCGAACCTGCCTGTCCCGGATTGGCCTCCGCAGTCACGAAAATGCCTGCAGACGACGTGGGCATGCCCTATAGAATCTTCGTTCGCGAAGTCAAGCCATGACCCCCCCTACTGCTGTGTATGTATAGTGCTGCTGTGTTGTTGCTTTTTTTTCTCCCTTCCTTACCATTGCTGCCCTTTCCCAACACACCCGTAGGCGTTGGTCCTATACATGTATTAATGTAATGTAATTGTTGTGTTTGTAGATGTAGCAACGGCAGATTTGAAAATTGACATTGCCTCCGGCATTGATAATATCTTTATCGTTTTAAAATAAAGATTCATTGATTCATTGATTTATTGATCTCTCTCTCTCTCTCTCTCTCTCTCTCTCTCTCTCTCTCTCTCTCTCTCTCTCTCTCTCTCTCTCTCTCTCTCTCTCTCTCTCTCTCTCTCTCTCATTGCGGTGGCTTCCCCCTGGAGGCCTGTCGACACGCTTTCTGTCAGCTCAGTCCGATAGAATTTGGTTTTCCAAGTGGATATTGCCGCCACCATGGCAGTAACTGGCCTCCCAGCTGCTGTATCAAACATCCTGACCACTCTGCTCAGGAACGACCACCATGTCACGTCGTGGAAAGTGACAGGGGAGGGTGACAGCTCAGTCTTCATACTTCGCCTGTCAGCTACACAACCGGGCACGGCGCCATTACACACCACTGACCAGTGGCGGCGAAAACCGTCGGGACAGGTTCGCAGGGACCAACATCGAGCAGCACAACACAGACTACAACACATAGACGAAATTACCACTACAACAGCCAACAACCTACGTCAAGGTGACGACGACAACAACAACGACTTCGGCAGCGGCGATGGAATGCGTAATGATTGCGCCACGGGTATCCCACTACTGAAAATGACAGCAGTCGTTCTGAAACAGGGGCAGGTATGGCTGTGACTAAAGGCAGGATTGACAAGCATGACGCACATAGACAGGCAAGTGACTTTATAAATCACAGAAATTCGCCCTTGGGACTGTTTATGCCAAGCCCTACCCCCACCCTTATTTCTGAATGGGACATGCAAGCTGAAACAGCAACAAATAACGCAGTAGGCCTCACGTGTAGCTTACGTTAGTGTCAACATGAGTGACCCGACACAGATGTGTTGTGATCTACCAGCCCAAACGACAACAGAAGACCTTTATTACATTTCAATCGATTCTAACGGAGAAACATCAGAAATGACGTCCATTGAACAGCTCCTTTCAGAGAGATAATATGTCATGGAGTACGTGAAGGCAGTTGTGGCTGGCTTGACAAACAAAATCAAGCAGTCGCGTCTACGTCAAGCCGAAAGAAACACTGGGTTCAAGAAAACAGTATTAGACAGACGGGGTAGCAAGGAGATCATTATATGTGACAGTGATGATTATGTCTTCACCTATGACTGTAAGCGACAATTTTGTAGTTGGTTCATCAAGGTGTACGGCGGTCAGATGTCTCAAGAAGATCGTGACACACTGTCCTGTTTACGCAAGTGGGACACTATTGGCACTGACCCATATAAAGAGTATTGTGACGCGTTACTGGAAGACCATGGCCTGTGTGTCACGTGCGGTACGATATTTCATGGGCTAACATGCGTGTTGTTAGACTGTGATATGTGTAGCGAAAAATCACGGAGTTTTGACAGTATATGTGTGACTATGAGCCAAACTGAACACTTCCTCAAACATATGTATAAGTGTCATGGTTTCCATGTCACGATCAGATTGTCCATCTTGTTAGACACGGTCTTAATGTGTTTTTTCTTGTGATCCCCTTCCCCCAACTCTCCCTTGTGTATGGGCTGAAAGCCTTGAACTCAATAAAGAATCGGAATATCTCTCTTTCATTGATCTTATCTATACCAACAACTATAAAGTCAATACTAGAGACCAGCGTCCACCTACTAGTTGTCAGTGATAATTTCCTTATCACCTGTACACGGTCGTGGAAGCTGCTCAAACCAAAGAGAGATCAACATGTGTACATTACCTATGGGTCTTTTAAAAACTAAACAAAGATGCTTTACTACACGATCTGAGCTTTACAACCATTCATGGTGTGTACAATTATACCGACCCAGTTAAGGCTGTCTCTGTCTTACTTGATTTCTTCCTCGGGGTGCTAAATAAACATGGGCCAGTAGAAGAAAGTGAGTCCGATCCCGCCAGCCTCCCTTCTGGATAACCGACGAAATCAAACAAGCAATGGAGGACAGAAATAACGCTAAGAAAGAATATAATTTGTAAGAATTTAAAAGATTGAGAAATAAAGTTAAGTACTTAGGTAGAAAGGCGCAGAGATCGTTTGTAACCAAAGGAGTTGAAGAAGACAAAAACCCTTCCTCTATCTGGACAGCACTTAATACGCTTAACAACAACAAGCGTAAACTGTGAAATACAATTCCAGAAAATCTCCCAGCTGAGGAGTTTAATAACCACTTTCCCTCAGGCCCCAAAGACTTACTCATTTCTCACAATCGCGATCAGCCGATATATTCTTCACCAGAGAAGCTGTCAGAGTTCTGTAAGCAAAGATTGTACTGAGATAATACTTTCGTCGTCCGTGATATTGCTGTACACGAGGTAGGCAATAATTGTATTTCCATCCTAAGAAAGAAAACGTCTTCGGGCAGTGATAGTATACATGGATATCTACTTGACCTGTCGCAGCCATACTTAGTGGAAACTCTTACATACATTTATATTCTGTGTATAAAAAATCTTCCGTTTAATTAAAAAAAAATCAAAAATATTACCTGTAATTAAAAGAAAAGATTCCTCTGTGTTACCTGGTGGGGTCGTAGTCGTAGTATGATAAACACACCAGACGCACGCACGTAAGGTTCTTTTAAATAAACTTCATTCAGCTGCAATCCGTCACACGTGGCTTAAGGATGTAAACAATACTGGAGTAACAGTTCCAACAATATTTTAATTCAGTGATGCGATCTCCACACAATGCACTTCCAAATGCATCAACACTGATACAACGTCTCATCTGCAAATGTCCAAACTGCCGACACAAAGTCTCTCTACACTGTTACGCTGTTTCTCTCACAATGTACACCCTATACGACCACGTACCTACGATAACTGTGTGTCTCTACAACTGACAAATGCAAGACAATGTATATCCGTGCTTTCCTAGCGCCCACTTTATATATACTACCAATTTCCAGAATCATCTACAAAAATCACACAACGAAACCAATCAGAACGAAACACGCAACCGAAACTCATTAAAATAATCTTTCTAGAAAAGCTACAATAGGCTACACAAATTTGGCTGCTCACTTCAGCTCCAAATCCTTGGTAAAATGACATCTCATAAAAGTATGGAAGACAGTTCACAAACTAGTCGGAAAATTCGAGAACATTCACAATCCTTCATAACACACACACACACACACACACACACACACACACACACACACACACACACACACACACACACACACACACACACACACACACACACACACACACACACACAGACACACACAAAAACGGCTGACGGCTTCACGCGCACAGTAAACAACTTGTTGCGAAGTGTCGCTAATTTACCGACGTCACACATACAGGTCACTAGACAGTGCAACCTTTCTAGAACGTTCTGGACTAAACTTAGCGTATCATAACGAAGTGAATTCCGCTCTGCGCGACCAAAAGAAAATGTTACTTACAAAAGATACGTGAATCATAACCATGATAGCTTAAATAAACAACGGGATCGTTTCCTACGATTAACACATGTATGCTCTCACAGGACAACAACCACAATCGTAACATTACCCCCTCTTTTAGAATGAAATTTCACAAAAATTTCTTCTCAAATCTTAAAATACGGTTGTGGCTGTACTAACCTACACAAAACCACAAATAATAAGAATTTCACATCAAAATGAAATCAAAATAATCGTCTCACAGTCTTGTAAACCGTCTTAAGCATCAAAATGTTTCTTCAAATTGTTCTGGACACAGAAATGTTCATTTCAAACTGCTCTGCTCAGGTAATCCACTTCAAAGTTCTGCGAACCCTTGATATAACGAAAGTCAAAATCAAAGTTCACCTGGAACAACACTAAATCACAAGTTACAGTTCACAGTTCACACAGTTCAAGGGTTACTGGTCCAGGGTCAAACACCGTCGGCCCATGCAAAGTATGACAATCCGTACACCCCAAACCGGATCTCTCCTGTTCCCTCACGATGCCCACCGGTAAACTGGAATCACCGACGACTACCACGTCCGGCGTCCCCCCAACACTCTCCTTCAGTCCCTCTCTCGTGTTGCGAAACAGACGACACGACTCGTCGAGAAGCAGCTCATTCGATGTCGGACCAACCTCATGCTGGACAATATCCGCAGTCTCTGAGTCGGGCGCAATTCGATGCTCGAACTCCGAAGATTGGACTCTTAACGTTTGTTTTTTCCTCTCCTTCTCCTCCTCCTCCTGCAGCTCCGACATCTCCTGTCTCAGATGATCTCCGTCTCGCTCGCGACCCTCGATCACCTGGCTTTTCGCAATCCAATCTGATCATTGTGGCGGCGCTCGGCATCGTATTGCCGACTGTCCAACTCTTGCGTCCGTTTTTGCTGCAAACGGTGGACGGCTGCTCGCTGTTCCGCCTCCCGCTCATCTCGCTCTCTGGCCACAGTCGCGTCTACCTGGTTCTGCAGTTGCTCCAGCCCCTTGCGCTTCTCTTCCTCTAAAGTGCCTCTAATCTTCGTTACTGCTTGTAAGTCGTCAGTCTTTTTTAGAGGGATGGTATGGCTGCTCTCCTCTTCCTGACCTCTCGTAACTGCACAGGTTTCAGGTTTCCACTTCGGATCTGGATCGTCTGCGTTTCTGGCACCATCAATGTTTCCGATGATAAGATCGTAGACATGGGTCTTCACACACAACACCTTCACCTCTCCCGTCAGGTACGGGGTGTTGACACTGACCTTGGCAAGTGGGGTGACTCTCCCACTTCCATCGGCCAAGACGAGGGTTGTCCACTCATGTAGCTTCTGCTCTACAGCTACTAAATTCTCTCTCACGATGATACAGTTACAACCGGTGTCTCTCAGCACTCTCACTGGTGTGTCGCCGACGAATCCTGACACCACCGGCATGTTCGGTACTTCATTCTCAGGCAGCGCGATGTTTGAGACTGGTAAAAATGTAGCCCCATCTCCTACTGGGATGCGTCCATTCTTTCTGAAAGATTCAATCAGCTCCGGTGTCGCCTGCCTTTCTCTATACTGAAAGTCACTGGATGACGTCACATCATTGGCTGATACAGCGGCGGCTCTGTGTTGAGACGTGGTACTGCTTCTGCCTGCTATCCCACGATCTTGGTTGGGTCTTCTGATGTTGTCTCCTCGGGGAACATCTTTAGAAGGACACCATATTGCCTTGTGACCTTTCTTTCCACAGAGAAAACATGTCATGTTCTCCACCGGCTTGTATTTCGGAGTATCTCTGACATTGTGGATTTCCTCTGCTGGTGCAGACACAAGCAGCAGCTTACTGGACGCGAACTTCATATTGTGGGCCTCAAGGTATCTTTGAGCGAAGTCGGCCAGGGCCTTCAGGGACTGGTCCTTTTGTTCCCTATGGGCGGCCTGGTCCTTAGAACATGCGTTGAGGACTTGTTCTTTGATGATGAGGTCACACAGTCCCTGGTACTATTTATTCAAGTCAGCCATCTCTATCCATTTCTCCAGGTAGCTTCTGATTCTCTCAATGAATAGGCCGGGTGTTTCTCCTTCTTCAGGCTTGCAGTTTCGAAATTGTCGCCTGCAACCTTCTTCAGTGAAGTCGTACTGTCTCAGCAGGGCGGCTTTCAACTGCGTATAATCTTCGGCTTCTTCTCTTGGTAAGCGGGTGTAAAATTCAAGCGCTTTGCCAGTTAGAAGTGCACTCAGTTTGATAGCCCAAGTTTCTTGTTTCCAATTATTGCTATTTGCGAAGCGCTCGAATCGCTCCAAGTAAGTGTCCATCTTATCTGAGTTTTCAACGAAAGGAGGAAGCTTTGGCGCACGGGCTGTTTGCTCTCTGCTGGCTAAGGCTGTTGCTTCAGAAACCATCTGGCTCTGTGCCTCAATCTCCATCTGCTTTAAACGAGTTTCGTGTTGTCGCTGACTCTCCGCCTTTTCTCGTTTTTTTCTCTGCGTCTTCTGCTTGGATTTCGAGTTTCCTAAATTCACGCTCTTTCGCTCTTTCTTCTCTATCAAATCTTTCCTTTTCTTCTTTCTCTCGTCTTTTCTCTTTTCTCTCCTCTCTCTCCAGTCTCTCCTTTTCTTCTTTCTCTCTCTCTCCTTTACAAACTCGAGGAGTTGAGCTCCTTCGAGTCCACATTCCTTTCCAATTTTCAGGAATGTCTCCATCTCCGATGTCGCCATCTCTGCGTTTTACTGCTGGCTGTTTTTTCCTGCTACCCTTTCCACTGAACCAACTGAAGAAGTTCCGTCGGAGGTGCCAATATGTTACGTGGTGGGGTCGTAGTCGTAGTATGATAAACACACCAGACGCACGCACGTAAGGTTCTTTTAAATAAACTTCATTCAGCTGCAATCCGTCACACGTGGCTTAAGGATGTAAACAATACTGGAGTAACAGTTCCAACAATATTTTAATTCAGCGATGCGATCTCCACACAATGCACTTCCAAATGCATCAACACTGATACAAAGTCTCATCTGCAAATGTCCACACTGCCGACTGAAAGTCTCTCTACAACGTACACCACACTGTTACGCTGTTTCTCTCACAATGTACACCCTATACGGTCCACGTACCTACGATAACTGTGTGTCTCTACAACTGACAAATGCAAGACAATGTATATCCGTGCTTTCCTAGCGCCCTCTTTATATATACTACCAATTTCCAGAATCATCCACAAAAATCATACAACGCAACCAATCAGAACGAAACACGCAACCGAAACTCATTAAAATAATCTTTCTAGAAAAACTACAATAGGCTACACAAATTTGGCTGCTTACTTCAGCTCCAAATCCTTGGTAAAATGACATCTCATTAAAGTATGGAAGACAGTTCACAAACTAGTCGGAAAATTCGAGAACATTCATAATCCTTCATAACACAGACACACACACACACACACACACACACACACACACACACACACACACACACACACACACACACACACACACACACACACACACACACAAAACGGCTGACGGCTTCACGCGCACAGTAAACAACTTGTTGCGAAGTGTCGCTAATTTACCGACGTCACACATACGAGGTCACTAGACAGTGCGACCTTTCTAGAACGTTCTGGACTAAACTTAGCGTATCATAACGAAGTGAATTCCGCTCTGCGCGACTAAAAGAAAATGTTACTTACAAAAGATACGTGAATCATAACCATGATAGCTTAAATAAACAACGGATCGTTTTCTACGATTAACACATGTATGCTCTCACAGGACAACACAACCACAATCGTAACACTCTGATATTAGTAATTTTAGCCGCATTTTCCTTCTGTCAGTTCTCTCGAAGCCTCTGGAAAAGAATGTTCACAAACATCTTTTGGAATTTTTTGAAGAAAGGTCCCTATTATGTCAGTACCAGAAAGGTTTTGGTCCCAAGCATTCATGTCACAATGCACTCACACGAATAGTGAATTCATAGTCCAACAGCATTAAATGATAATAAAATGACTGGTGCTGTCTTCTTTGATCTAAGCAGGGCCGGATCACTTACATGTTTGTGGGGGGGGGGGGGCAAAAAAAATTGGAGAAATTAACCACCTGAAACAGACACCTAAAGCAGAGTTTTGACTGTTTTGAGTATGGCTTTATTTTGTTTTCTTTTTCACCAAGGTGAGCAAAGATCATCCTTCAGTGTATCAAAGTTTTATGTTGTATAGTTTTTATGGGGGAAGGGTGGGGGCATGGCCCCCCGCCCCCCCCCCCCCCCCCCCCCCCTGGATCCGGCCCTGCTAAGGAAAGCGTTCGATTTTACTGAAAAAGCTTGCCCCCTACTTAAAACAATAAGAGCCCGTCAGCTCTTTCGTTTCTGAACTCCTATCTTACAAAAAAGAACACAAACAGTATACATCAATGGAAAATTTGTCGAGTATGGTGTGCATCAAGGATCTATTTTAGGCCCACTACTGTTTTGTATCTTTTCATTTACGATCTACCGTTACATGTAACGTGTACTGAGGCTGAGTGTGACATGTTTGCCGACGACTCAACATTACATTCCGCTGGGAAAACTGTACCTGAAATTGAAAATAATCTTCAAGAGAGTCTTAATGAAGTCTCTCGGAGGTGTAATGAAAATCGCATGCTTGTAAATCCCACAAAAACAAAAGGCATGCTTATCACAACCCGCCAGAAACATCAACTCAACCCTCCATCGCTCATCTTTTTTTTTTTTTTTTTTTTTTTTTACTCCACCCCAGTTGAACAGGTCAGTCAACACCGCCTGCTTGGAGTAATAACAGATGATGATCTAAGCTGGCAAAACCACCTATTCTATATGAGAAATATTTTTTTCCAAAATGTTGTTCCAATTTCCAAACTTAAAACGATCATTGACCCTAAGATGCGAACTATTTTTCAGTGCCTACATTAAACTACACATTGATTATGCCTCAACAATATGTAATGGCTGCAGTGATAATCACCCCAAGAAGATAAGCTCACTATACAAGAGCGCTGCCAAGCTTATCCTCCCTGATCCGTCTTTATCCACCGATGCCAAGCTGGAGGCCATCGGGCTTCTCCCTGTGGTTGAGCACCTCGCACTAAACAAATGTGTATTGATGCACACAATTCTTAACGAGAATGTCCCATCTTACTAATCTAGGCTTTTATTTTTTTCGTCGACTGAACAAAAATACAGCACCCCCAGGAACAGTTTCTCTATAAAAAGCCCCGTATACACCTGTTCAAATCTAGCCTGTCATATTTAGGTGCTCTTTCATGGAACTCTCATCCTCCCACTGTTCAGCAAACCACGTCCCTCTGTGTGTTTAAAAGTAGAGTACATGATTACCTTTCAAACCTAGGACCTGCGCTTCCTGGGCTATGAAATTATTGTCACATAGCACACTGACTCTCCGCAAGCTTTGTGACAATTTCTAACAAAGCTTGTTTTGAGTCTTCCAAAATGACTGCTTCTTCGACCTGTCTGACAAATAGACGTCGTTTAGAAATCGGTGCTATGTCAAAAATTGCACGTGTTTCGACGAAAACAGTGGATTAAGAGCCAGGACAAACATACAATATCGCATGATACTTGGTTGGTTAGTTTGAGGTTAAACGTCCGCGCCGATTATGGGAGTGTGGTGGGGTGGGGGGGGGGGGCGGAGGGGGCAAGAGCAGCTATTGTCTGTGGAGTGTGCCACTTTGATTTACCAGAAACATTCAACGTACATACTATGTAAAGCAAGCAAGGACAGTTATGGGCTTTTAAATCCACTGTTTTCGTTGAAACGAGTGCAATTTTGACCTAAAATTGTCCATTATTACAAAGACCGTGCAGTCTCCACTGCCTTGAGCTAAAAATACATGTATCGTTTGCGGTTGCACGACTGAGGAGTCCGCCACACTCATTTGAACAGTAGTGTACTTGTGGCATACTCCCAGAGTGGGTCTATCTGGGGAGTACCCCCGCAAAGGTACGGTGAAACACGAAGAAATGAAAAGAAAATGCAGACATACCGGGTTTAGAGTAGAAGGATATCAAATAATACGACGAGCTCAGCGGCACAGTAACACACATATGCACCACCTCATTATCAGGAGACAGCGAGCAACAAGCTATGCACAGTAGCTTCGGGTCAAGGTTATTTAAAGAGATTTAGAACTTAAATAGACCATCGGATATAGTCACATATTGAATGCATTGACCATGATCGTACTGCCCTCTGTCAGGCATATGACAGTAAGTTTAGTGTTGTGGAAAGCGAGATTTTCATTGTGGTCCAATGACATTCTCGCTTTTCGCAAAAAAATGGACTTACTTGTCTTTTGCTTTCCTAGCGCAGAATAATATTTATTATTATTTTTAAACGAGACACACACATCAAACATGTTCAAAGGAAGCGTCAGATTTAACAAAAATGGCCCTTGGCTGTCGGTAGCGGTTTTTGTCGCAGCGACAAAAACCCTTACCAAAAGCCAAAGGGCTAACACATTTAGTAAGAAAACTATTTTCTATTATTCTTTCCTTTTAACTGTAGACCCAGTGCTTTGCCTTCATTGTTCTCTTGTAATTTACGTCTGTTTAAATATTCTTCAACCTGCTTAGCTGTTCCTGAACTAGCTACTCATGAACTGTCATGGTCCGCAGAAATTCCTTAGGAAAGAAAGTTTCAGTTCAGTTCATGGTCCATCCAACTCTCACCACTGTAATTTTGCAATATATATTGACCTGAAGGTGAAAACTCTCAAAACAGAAGCAATGCTTACCTCAGACTTCGTGTCGATTTGAATAGCGGAGGTTTATCTGTGCTCTCGCGGCTGGCCGTTCAACTTCTGATAAGCCTCCCCAAGACTTGCGACTTCGTGCAGCCACAGGGTTGGGAATTTAATATTTTCTGCCCAGAGTTTCGTGCCCTTGACTCGCTTCAAGCGTCAATGGCGCTTGGAGCGAGTCAAGGACACGAAAGTCTTGGCAGAAAATATTCGATTCCTTACCTTTTTGGTGCAACTAAGCCAGAGTGCACAGAGTAATAAGTGGAAACCGTGATACGTGATGAACGTATATATTTGGCTGTCGTGACTCGATCGATCATGACACACCCGCCTCGTGACACGCGATTCGCAAATAAAATGTCATTTGTAATGGTTCGCAAATCTGCTCCATGGCGGCATTGCATTGCTGAAATTTCGACGGGTTATAGATGTTGTCTAAACTTCCATACCCTTCTTTTCACAATCTGTCTAAGTAGGCACGCGTGCTCAGACTTTTTTTTTTAAAACTTCCCTGTGTGTAACTGAAGAATGTTTCTGCTCACGAAGGAGAAGAAGTGCACGAAAGTCTTACTTTACGATATTCAGACACTGTAAGTTAAAAGTAGTCATGTTGTCCAATACTACTGTAAGACATACTAAGAACGTTTATAAAGGACAAATTGCAAACTATTAACCGTTTGTTGTTTTTATGCAGGTCGTTTTAACCTCTTCACTATTGGACGCAGATTTTGTTTTTGAACTCATCGCAAATTCAGCATCAAAGATACCCAGCCGTCAAAAGAACGTGGTTGCAAAGTGGTTTCAGTAAAAGGCATAGATTCTCATGAGCCCGGCAATTGCAACTCTAGACCTTTTGCAAAAGTAAAAGTGTTGAACATCGATTTTGTGATTGTCAAAGCGAAGTCCTGGCGAACACGTGACAGTAACACCCACGCCCCCCTCTCCTACCCCCTCCAATCCAACTTGAATCCAATTTATACGACTCTCGTCTGTGTGATGTAATTAGTCAGGGAGGGAGAACTTCAAGTAGTGTGTAGAAATTGATTTCCGGTGGGCATTTACGATGAATAAGGTCTGTTTTTGGGATCTACTATATAATAGGACTTCAGGAATCTGGCTTTATGAAGATTTAAACTGATTAAACAGGATTTACAGCCATGTGAAGATTGAATTATTTAAGAACTTTATTCATGCTATATAATGGTTTGTAGGTGAGAATACAGTGCATTTGGAAACATCCGTATAATTATTGAGCTGCGTCTGTTTGCGAGTGTTCAAATGTTGATTAATGTTGTTTGGAGATTAAACTATATTGAGACTAGTCAGTTTGGGAGTTTGACGTTTTGTGGAGGTTACAGAGGTAACCTTAGTTTAAACTCAAGCGACTATGCAGGTGGGTGGTGAGGGGGCGTGAGTGAGGGAGAATGTGTGGGGGAGGGATAAGTGGGCGTACGTGCCGGCATACGTGGGAATGAAAGTGAAAAAATGCGGTCAGCCGTATATGTGTGCGGGCATGCGTGGGTGTGAACGTGGAAGAATGCGTGGGAGTGAATGGTAGGCAGAGTCAGTACTAGAACTGGGCCATTGCATCGCTAGCAGCAGCAGCAGCAGCATCGTTATTCCCGCCTCTCAAACATGATACAACCCCACCCCTATCCCCGTGCACCAACCTCATTTTCTTGATTTACACAAGGTTTTTAATTGCATTTTTTCTCTCTCTCCCTCTCTCATTCTTCCTTGATTTTGGGTGATTGCCGGCTGCAACGTTGATCCTCTTTTTTTTTTAATTAAATACTACCGAATAATTATTATGTAACTTGATGTGCTTTAAAGGCACACCCAGAACATGTGTGTCCATTCGGTTTTCGGCCAGGGAGTCGTATGTTTAGATTTGATTTGTCTTTTTAATTTAAATTTTGTTGTTGTTGTTGCGTTCTGTTGATTTATGTTAGGATGAATAGTAACGATGTGTTGGGAGGGACAGAAGTAAATATATGTCATCAGGTACATGGTTGTTGTCGACTGATGTTTTCTGGTAGAAATAAAAGGTTGACTCCTTGGTTTCTGAGGCCCAATCCGAGAGTAGAATGTTATCTTCTGGTCAGTGTGTGTGTGTGTGTGTGTGTGTGTGTGTGTGTGTGTGGGGTGTGTGTGTGTGTGTGTGTGTGTGTGTGTGTGTGTGTGTATGTGTGATTTTTGTGTTTGTGAGCGTGCGTGTGTGTGTGTGTGTGTGTGTGTGTGTGTGTGTGTGTGTGTGTGTGTGTGTGTGTGTGTGTGTGTGTGTGTTTGCGGGCATGCGTGTTTTTATTGGGAATGTAGAGTTTAATGCGAATTAATACACATAAATTATCTTTTTTTTTCTTTCTCGTGTCAACAGACATTGCTATCGGTTTTTTTTTTTTCAAAGTATCTAAGTTAAATCAATATCAAGAAACAGCCATTTACAGATTGATCCGTTTTGAAATGATCTCTAAAATAATACTAATCAAATGCGAATAATTTATAAAACATTTGAATGAATCGTCTAAAGACCGAACCACTTGAGACCGAAACACATGCACATTTTAACCCAAATCTATAATTTGTATGTGTCGAACAGACTGAGCTGGAACAATTCATATACCAGACCATTTGAGGAATTGCAATTAAATCTGTATGAGAGTATGGCCATTTCAAATTTGGACCATTTGAGACCAAGCAAGGTCTAGCGTCGGAAGGCCTTTTGTGTCAGGTTGACGGTCCCAAACAAAAAGTTGGACCTGACCCCCCCCCCCCCCCGACCCCTAAGAGGGTAACTGATCCGCCACTGCACTGTTCCTCGCTACGCAACCATATATCACCTTTGTCACAAAATACCAGATATAAATGTCCAGTCTTCACCATTTCATACGTTTGGATTTACGGAATCTCGCCTAACAGGAAATATTAGTGACCGTGCCATATCCGTTCAAAACTATTTAATTCTTAGACGTGATGCGTCTGTCCCCGGTCATACTGGTCTAGCAGTGTACATACACAATTCTATCAAAATGTTTGTAACGAGGCGATGTGATTTTGAACTCCCTAATATTGAGTGCATGTGGTTAGAAATAACGTCGACCAAATCATCCCCTATTTTGATAGGTTTTGTGTACAGAAACCCAGCTGCCACAGCTTCGTGGCAGGACGACTTTGTAGTAATGATGGATACAGTTTAACAGAGCAAAGCTGATATACATATTTTGGATGACTTTAACATTGATTTACAAAAGCAAGGCCATTCTTCATGGCGATCCATGTTTAATTTTCTAGTTTTGAAACAGCTTGTCCAGTCACTAACACGAGTGACTTCGTCATCTTCTACACTGATAGGCCATATATACACCACAAATGTCAATGTTGTACAAAATGTTCATGTACCTAATATTTTCATTAGTGATCACTTTCTAGTTTTGCTTTTCATTGCCTGCTCGATTACCGAAACAACCAGCTAAACGACACACTACTATCACTTATAGATCCTTTAAAAACTTCGATCAAGCTGCGTTTTACATGACCTGTCCCAAGTGTCATTCGGTGACGTTTATAATTTAAATGACCCTAATGAGGCCCTGACCCGCTGGTATGAGCTGTTTCTAGCTGTTGTGGATAGACACGCCCCTAAGCGTACCAAACGTGTCAAACACCCTATTAAGCCAGAATGGCTCTCGGATGAAATTAAACAAGCGATCACAGTTAGAAACTTGTTTTAAAAAGCTAAGAAATTTAATGAGTACAAAAAGCAGAGAAACCATGTCAAATCTTTAGTTCGAAAATCCCAAAGACAAAATGCTGAACGTGTCATTGCCGGCGGAAAGGACATCCGCTCAGTCTGGCAAGTGATAAACAATTTCACCAAAGGTCACATAAACGGTCGCCTAATATTCCACCCAATCTCACTGCGGATGCGTTTAACGCTTATTTCATAACTGTTGCTAAAACTCTGGCACAGACCAATACCAATGACCCTGACAACTACACATAAGACATAAGACATAAGACATTTATTCACCAAGTAAAACGTTACAAGGATTTTTGTGTGACATGGCGACAGTAAAATACATCCTCACTTGCTACACATGCATTCATCATGACATACACTCAGTCGTCCTGTATACAGCACTAAGATAGATAAACACAGTATTACACACATATCCGTCCTATGTCACAATCATGGAATCACGTTGTTCCATGGATGGTGATGAACTGAGTACAGCTTCTGGAAAGAAACTGCATCTGAATCGAGAGGTTCTGGCTTTCAAAGCACGAAACCGCCGGCCAGAGGGCAGAGGCTCGAAGAGATGATTGGCTGGGTCTGACAGATCGCGAACGATCTTTCCTGCCTTCCGTTCCATACGCGTTTTGAAGATGGAGGCGACAGATGGAAAGTCGCAGCCAGCTATTTTGGAGGCAGTCTTAACAATGTGCTCGAGCTGGTTCTTTTCTGTTGCGGTTGTGCTGCCATGCCAGACAGTGATAGAGAAGCACAAGGTGCTCTCTATCACCGCGCGGTAGAACTGTGCCATGATACCTCTTGACATACCGAGTTTCCGCAGCTGTCTCAGAAAGTGGAGACGCTGTTGGCACTTTTTCACAATGGCCGTAGTGTTATTGTCCCAACCCAGATCGCTCGAGATGATGGAGCCGAGAAATGTAAACGAGTCGACTTGTTCTACGGTTCCCCATTGATGACAAGGGCCAGTATCGGGACTTTGATTTGACGAAAGTCAATCACCACCTCTTTTGTCTTTGAGACATTCAGTTCCAGGTCATTTTCCGAGCACCAGTCAACCATTCTCCGAACCTCGTCTCGATACACAGTTTCGTCGGCATCAGACAACAGGCCCTCAAGGGTGGTATCATTGGAAAATTTCAAAATTTTCACAGACGGGGTTGCGGAGACACAGTCATTTGTGAACAGGGTAAAGAGAAGCGGAGAGAGAATGCATCCTTGTGGAGCGCCAGTGTTCAGTGTTACCGCGGCAGAGTGTGAATTGTAGAGTCTTACGACCTGACGACGGTCCAGAAGAAAGTCAAGGATCCAGTGACATATGGAGGGGTGAACATTGAGGTGAACGAGTTTGTCGAAAAGCTTGTGAGGGATGATGGTGTTGAAAGCACTGGAATAGTCAATAAACAAGACTCTGGCATAGGTGCGTGGGGTCTCCAAGTGCTGCAAGATGAAATGCAGGCCCAGTGCGACTGCATCATCCACTGACCTGTTCGCTTGGTAGGCAAACTGGAGTGGGTCAAGCAATTGCCCCGTGGATACCCTCAGGTAGCGAAGAACAAGCCGCTCCAGGACTTTCATGGCAACAGACGTCAGTGCAACGGGGCGGTAGTCGTTCAGCTGGGTGACCTTTGACTTCTTGGGAACAGGGACGATCACGGACGACTTGAACCACCGCGGCACTGACATCTGCTGTAGAGAGATATTGAAGATATCGGTGAATACAGGAGCGAGCTGGTCAGCACAGAACTTCAAGGCAGCCGTAGACACGTGGTCGGGACCCGAGGCTTTCCTGGGATTCTGTCTCTGGAAGAGGCGTTTTACCTCCGCCTCCCGAACGCTGAAGGGCGGCGTCAAAGTCGACGCGTCTCCAGGAAGCGGAGGACGGTATCCAGGAGTGGGTTTCTTCTGGTCAAACCTGCTGTAAAACAGGTTCAGCCTGTCCGGGAGCCCCGGGTCCACGACGTCGTGAGTTGTTGCCCCCTGCTTGTAGCCGGTGGCCTGCTGCAAACCCCGCCACACCTCTTGCATGTTGTTGGAGGAGAACTGGTCTTCGATTTTCTTCCTGTATGTCGCCTTCGCCCTGCTGATCTCGCGACGCAGCGCAGCTTTGGCCTTTCTGTACTGCTCCCGGTCGCCACTCTTGAAGGCCTCGTTTTTAGCGTTAAGTTTTACCTTGACTGAGCGGCTGAACCACGGCTTGTTATTGCCAAAGATGCGGACGGTCTTGGTCGGGACACAGGCCTCCTCACAGAAGCCTATGTACGAGGTCACTGCATCTGTGTACTCGTCCAGGCTACTGCTCACCTCTTTGAAAACGCTCCAGTCCGTCGTCACCTCCAGACACCCTTGCAGCGTCTCCGTCGCCTCCGTGGTCCATCTCCTGACCGTCTTCGTGACAGGTTTCACAGCTTTCAGTCTCTGGCGATAGGTCGGAGTGAGCAGAACCATGGCAAGGGAGCCCTCGTAGTAGCACGGTAGGCAGACTTCAACGTAGTGTAGCAGTGATCAAGAGTGTTCTCTCCTCTAGTGGGGCAGTGCACATGCTGATAGTACCGAGGCAAAGTCTTACGCAAGTTCGTTTGGTTGAAGTCGCCAGTGATGATGATAGGCGAGCTATCAGGAAAGGCAGACTCAGCAGCAACTGACAACGTGCCTAGTCAGTTAATTCACTGATAGCAGCGGTCGGTAGCGTTAGCGCCGGGTGGTATGTATACAGCGATGAGAACGCAGGAAGAAAATTCGCGTGGAGAGTAGAATGGCCTGCAGTTGATAGTCAGATGTTCAAGGAAGGGAGAGCACGACTGAGAGAATACTTTAGTATCCGTACACCAGCGGTTGTTTACCATGAAACACACACCACCACCAGCCTCCTTCTCAGACTGCACAAGCACACGGTCTGCTCTATATAGCGTGAAACCAGGGGGAGTAACCATTGCGTCAGGTTTGTCTTCTTTTAACCATGTCTCAGTCACGCATACGACAGAAGAGTCCCTAAATTCCCGGTTAAATGTAATCAGATTGAAAAGTTCATCAGTCTTGTTGTTGAAGGAGCGTACGTTGGCAAGGATGATCGCACGGAGGGGAGGGCGGTGGACGCGTCGACGAAAGCGGACCAAAACACCGGCCGCCGCGCCTACCCCGTTTCCTTATCGTGCGCCGGTGCCTCGCGTGGCTGCCGGTAGACCAATTTGAACTGTTCGACTCGGGGCCAACAGAATCTCTCGATGTGTAGAGAAAAGGTGGCCTGTACTCACAGTTTGAAGTGGAAAGAATGTTCAGTAAATCCTGACGGCTGTATACAATCACACTTTCTGTCCCTACACACAACACAGCCAACACATGCTCGGAACAACTGCGTCACTATAGTCAGCAGAAAATGGGTCACACATTTTCTGTGCCTCTTATGCCGAGTAAATCTATGTCTAGTTTAAAAAAAACAAGTCATCTTGCGGTCCAGACGGCATCAGTATTCATTTTTTTAAATTATTTCTGCCATTCATCGTTGAGTCACTGGCATTCACCTACAATCTAGCCATAAGGCATAATGTATTTCCTAACGAATTAAAAAAAAAAAAAAACAACTAAGGTAATTCCTCTTCCCAAAAGAAAAGACTTAATCAATTTAAATGAGTACAGACCAATATCCATTTTATCATCAATTTCGAAACCACTTGAAAGACATATACATACTCATCTCCTATATTTCATGCCCCACCCGGGTCTGCCATGGGGGACTTGGGTGGGGTTAGGTATTTTTTAGTTCCCAGGGTCACCCTGGTCAGCCTCACAGGGTGGGTTTTCCCCTCTATTCTGGGGCATGTGTTTCTGTCTACCCTTTGTCCATTCACCTGTATTTGCCTTTTTAAAACTCTCCCTACTGTCTGCGCTGCCTGTAGCTCTTGATATTGGATGTGTGTTGCTAAATGGTCTTAGCTTTATTTAGGCCCCATGGCGTAGGTTTATTTAACGTATTGGACCGGCTGGCGACATACATTCAATGTTCTGTTTAGGTTTTTTTTTCACAAGCAGTGCAGGCACGTCCTGAGAAAGTCTTGTTGCTGTCGGGACATTAAGCAATTTACAATCATCATAATCAATCACCTAAATTTCATTGAACAAAATCATCTGATTAGTGTTGCACAATCCGGTTTTCGACTTTTACATTCCTGCCAGAATACTCTAAATCACATTACTGATATATGACTCTCTGTCATTAATGACAATAAAGTATCAGGCGCAATCTTTCTAGACCTTAAAAAGGCATTCGATCTTGTCAATCATTCCATCCTCCTGAAAAAAAAAAAGAAAAAAAAAACCTACCACTTTATCACATTAACTCGAATACTGTTTCCTTCTTGTCTTCATATCTCAAAAACAGAACACAGAAAGTACTCATAACTGGCAAATTTTCATCAAACGCTGTAGTAACTTGTGGTGTTCAACAGAAATCTATTATAGGGCCTTCATTGTTTCTATTATTTATTAATGATCTGCCGCTGTGCATATCTCACCCTAACGACACAACCGTACACACATCTAACAAGGAGCTAGCGAACATCAATGAGGTACTCCAGCAAAGCCTGGACGAAGTAGCTGACTGGTGTATTAATAATCACATGATAATTAGTATTCCAAAGACAAAGAGTATGTTAGTTACAACACCCCAGAAACACCAGGACAGACTACCAACTTTAATACTTACCTTAAATGGTCATCCTTTAGAACAAGCAACTAAGCATCGCTTGCTGGGCGTAACAATAGACAACCAGTTAAACTGGAAACCTCATGTTGATACTTCCTCATACTTCCTGGACCCGCCACCACAGACCCCAAAAATGTCTTAAATTGCTGGCATTAAACAAACAATTCGAATTTAATCGGTGTGTATTAATGTACAAGATTCTACACGAGAGAGCCCCATTCCATTTGCGAACTCTGTTTTCAGATAGACAAAACACGAGAAACAGGTCGCTTCACCTACCAAGAACAAGATTAGATATATATACAACTAGCCTGGCCTTTTCAGGTGCAACAGCATGGAATAATGTACCCCAGCATCTTAATTATATTTATAAATTTAGTATATTTAAGGATCATCTTTATCGCTTTTTACTTTTAAATTAATACCACGATTTAATTCTCCTCTATTAATGTTGTACTCTCAGAGACATGTTCTAATTAAAAGATGACCTTCAGCTTATGTCGCTGTTATTATGTTTGTTTGTTTGTTTGTTTTCTTTTTTTATGCTTTTCGTACACTTCAATGTTCTTGATAATATGTTTTTTTTTTTTTTTTTTTTTTTTTTTTTTTTTTTTTTTTTTTTTTTTTTTTTTAATATTTTATTGTGTTGCTCGATGTATATTTATGTGTGTCGAGAAGCAGGACAGTTTGTAAGAGAGGCATTCGCATGCCTAAAACTTTATCCTGAATAAAAACGTTTCATCATCATCATTATCATCATCATCATCATCATCATCATATCTCTCTCTCTCTCTCTCTCTCTCTCTCTCTCTCTCTCTCTCTCTCTCTCTCTCTCTCTCTCTCTCTCTCTCTCTCTCTCTCTCTCTCTCTCTGATGTTCAACTAACACCCCTCCAGGCCTAAATGAGTTGGTTTTACCGGACCCAATCCTACCTGACAACTGTTAAAATAGTTTTTTTTTCCTTTTTTTTTTTGAGTGTAGGCTCAACTTGAAATAATTTCACTTCATGATTTTCATGAACTTAGTGAACATCAGTTTAAATCTGAAAAGAACATAAACAATCATATGACTTTATTTTGAGCCCTTCATCCGTCCGACTTGTAGCAATGCGTGGTACATATGAACACAGGTGTGTGAGCCCCATGTGTTATTAGTACTGTTTGAATCTATTTCTCGTTCAATCTGTTTTAGTGTGTCGAGCACTGATCTGACAGTGACATTTTTGTACGTAACGGTTTATTGTGCTGTTGTTTTAGTTTTACCTCATAGATTTGACATTAACATTTGCGATCGATGCTTTTGGTTTATATGCGATGCGGCCGTATCACAGTAACATGTGTTGCAGTCTGACAGTTTAGAGAAATCGTTGGACTATTTGTACGATGGTTGACCTGTACAGTACAGTTACGTGTTTGACTTGTGACTGACCGGCATACACACCATTTTTGTAAGCTGGACTAAATGTAATGATTAGTGATTATAGTGCATAGCCAAACGTGTTGTGCTGAATGCGAGTAGACAGTTCTACAAACTATCATTCGACTTATTTTTGACAGTTGTGGTGATTATAAGTGGATTTGGTTTATTCCATACTTTGGCACATGATCACTCCTTTCAGTGACTGGACTGTTTCACTGAGTTTCTTATATTGAAAACTTTATATTTACATTTTCCTCATTAAAACATGTACACCATCAAACAGTTACATCCATGACCACGGGCTGAAGGTCGGGCACCTTAATGTATTTCACCTTTACAATAAGGTTCCTGACATTTCAATATTTTTAAAAATCAGCCTTCACATTCCCATCTTTTTGGGATAACGGAATCACGTCTAGACTCAAGAATTAGCGACCAAAATCTGTGCATTCCAAACTTTTTTCTTAATTCGTCGTGACCCAAACACCCTCAAACACACAGGGATTGCTGTTTATGTCCATAACTCGATTGCACATATGGCACGCAGACGTGATGATTTGGAGTCAACTGAGATCGAGTGTGTATGGCTAGAAGTAAAAATTAATAACTTATCGCCAATTATAATGGGTTATGTATATAGAAATCCATCGTCCACTGTCGAGTGGTATGATTACTTTGTGCAGATGATGGATAAAGTGAATGACATTGACAAAGATGTACTGCTGTCATGTGATTTTAACATTGACTTACTGAAAACAAATCAAACGTGGTAATCGACGACAATTTTTGGGGGGGGGGGGGGTTGAAGCAACTTGTCCAAACTCCTACTAGAATAACCCAATCATCCGCTACACTCATTGATCACATCTATACCAACAACTGTAAGTCAGTACTAGAGACCAGCGTTCCCCCCCCCCCCCTCCCCACTAGCTGTCAGTGGTCATTTTCCCATCAGCTGTACATGGTCGTGCAAGTTGCCCAAACAAAAGAGGGATCAACATGTGTACATTACCTATAGGTCTTTTAAAAAACTAAACAAAGATACTTTTCTACACGTTCCTAGCCTTACACCCTTTCATGATGTGTACAATTGTACTGACCCAGATAAGGCTGTCACTGTCTTACTTGATCTGTTCCTCGCGGTGCTAAACAAACATGCGCCAGTAAGAAGAAAGCGAGTCTGATCCCGCCAGCCTCCCTCATGGATAACCGACGAAATCAAACAAGCAATGGGGGACAAAAAATAACGCTAAGTAAGAATAGAAATTTCAAGAATTTAAAAGATTGCCGAAATAAAGTTAAGTACTTAGCTAGAGAGGCTCAGAGATCGTTTGTAACCAAAACAGTCGAAGAACTCAGAAAGCCTTCCTCCATCTGGACAGCACTTAATACGCTTACCAGCACCAAGCGTAAACAGTGCAATACCATTCCAGAAAACCTCTCCGCTAAGGAGTTTAATAGCCACTTTCTATCAGCCCCCAAAGACTTACTCAGTTCTCACAATCGGGATCAGTCGATATATTCTACTCCAGAGAAGCTAAGAAAGTTCTGTAAGCAAAGATTGTCATCAGATGCTATCTTCTTCATCCCTGATATTGCTGTTCACGAGGTAGGCAAATACATTTCCATCCTAAAAAAGAAAACATCTTCGGGCAGTGATGGTATCAATGGATATATCCTTGACCTGGCGCAACCATACATAGTGGAACCTCTTACATACATTTATAACCTGTGTATACAAAAATTGTCTTCCCTGTAGCTTTCAAAAAATCAAAAATAGTGCCTGTTACTAAAGCAAAAGATTCCTCTGAAATTAATACCTTTCGCCCCATTTCCCTTCTATCAGTTCTCTCGAAGCCTCTGGAAAAGCATGTTTACAAACATCTTCTGGAATTTCTTGAAGAAAGGTCCCTAATATGTCATTACCAGTCAGGTTTTCGTCCTAAGCATTCATGCCACACTGTACTCGCACGAATAGTGAATTCGTGGGTCAACAGCATAAATGATAATAAAAGGGCTTCTTGGATCTAATGGATCTACTGTCTTCTTGGATCTAAGGAAATCGTTCGATCTTATTGATCATACCATCTTATTTAAAAAAAGCTTGACACTTACTTCAACAATAAGAGCCCGTCAGCTCTTTCGTTTCTAAACTCCTATCTTACAAAAAGAACACAAACAGTCTACGTCAATGGAAAATGTTCTTCTGAACAAGTTGTCTTGTATGGAGTGCCCCAGGGGTCTATTTTAGGCCCACTACTGTTTTGTATTTTTGTTAACGATCTACCGTTACATGTAACGTGTACTGAGGCTGAGTGTGACATGTTTGCCGACGACTCAACATTACATTCCGCTAGTAAAACTGTGCCTAGAATTGCAAATAATCTTCGTGAGAGTCTTAATGAAGTTTCTCGGTGGTGTAATGAAAATCGCATGCTTGTAAATCCCACAAAAACAAGAGGCATGCTTATCACAACCTGCCAGAAACATTAGCTCCAACCTCCATCACTCAACCTTTCTTTTGACTCCACCCCAGTTGAGCAGGTTAAACAACACAGCCTGCTTGGAGTAATAATAGATGATGATCTTAGCTGGCAAAACCACCTAATCTGCATGAGAAAACATTTGTCCAAAAAGTTGTTTCTACTTTCCAAACTTAAAACGATCATTGACCTTAAGTCGCGCAAACTATTTTTTAATGCCTACATTAAACCACACATTGATTATGCCTCAACAAGATAGGATGGCTGCAGTGAAAATCACTTCAAGAAGATAAACTCACTATACAAGCGCGCTGATAAACTTATCCTCCCTAATCCGTCTTTATCCACTGATGCCAAGTTGCGGGGCCATCGAACTTCTCCCTCTAGTTAAGCACCTCGCACTAAACAAATGTGTACTGATGCACAAAATTCTTAACGACAAAACTCCACCTTACTTATCTAGGCTTTACTCGCCAACTGAAAAGAAATACAGCACCTCCAGGAACAGTCTCTTTATATAAAAGCCCCGTATAGACTTGTTGAAATCTAGCCTGTCTTATTCATGTGCTCTTTTATGGAACTCACTTCCTCCTACTATTCAACAAACCACATCCCTCTCTCTGTTTAAAAGTAGAGTATATGATTACCTTTCTAAGACAACAAAATGCTGATCCTTTCTTCTTCTTTGTTTCTAGAGACATGATGCGCTTTATGTTCTTACTTTACGCTAGTATTTTCTGCTTCCTATCTAGCCTCCAAATCGGTTTTTTTTCCAACTTGTTTTTGATAGTACACAAAATGTCCTGCCTACTTAAATGTTAGATATGTATGCACGTACGTGGGCATGTGTATGTACAAAAGTGCGCATGTGCACGAGTACATCTATATGTGTGTGTGTGTGTGTGTGTGTGTGTGTGTGTGTGTGTGTGTGTGTGTGTGTGTGACGTTAATATTTAGTTAGTTTTTTGTTGTTTGGTTGATGTTCCTTTTATTTTTTTTTTAAGTAGCTTAGCAAGGACAGATTGTAAGAAAGGCCTGCGCGTTTAATATCTCAATCCTTGGAAACAAAGTTTCGTTCGTTTTGTTCGTTCGTTCGTTCTCTTTGGGATGGCTGTAGTGGCGCAAATCTAAACAGATTAAATTTACTCCATAGGCGAGCAGCTAAACTTATATCATACTTAGATAAAAACTTTCCACAACGAAGCAAGGCCGCCGAAAAACTTGCATTACTTCGTATGCTCCCTCTCCGTACACATTTTGTTTTCAATAAGTTAGTAATGCTATAATAAGGCTACAGTAGGAAAAACGCCCGCTTACATTTCTAATCTTTTCAAGACTTGTAACACACTGTCAGGACACGGGTTTTATTCGCCTATTTTTGTAGGGGAGTAAGTTTAGAGGGGTGACAGGATTTAGTTATTCACCGGGTAGCGATAGCATAGGTGTGTAGTATTTGGCCTGTACACGAGAATTTGCTGCCGTGTGAGTTTGGAGGTCGGCGTAAAGCACGTGGCCGCCCAGTCTGAACGCGATCGGGTGGTTGTTGTTTCACGTGTTTTTTACATCACATGATGTAGTGATCGCTTTTTCGCCAACCTAATGTTATCCAAATTGTTAGACAGTCGCATTTCCAACAGCTAACGAGTTAGTCGCATTCCAGCTGTGAACGAAAACAGTCGTCTTTTCAACGTAGTCTCTGAGGGGGGTTTGTGCGGGCGTGGTCTTCCATTAGCCGCCAGCCTCAAGTAGCCGTGTCATCGGTTTATACTGGTCGCATACTGTCTCACGTGGAAGAGGGGACAAACATTACTAGCAGGCTGTGGGAGACGGACCGGCCAATGGAAGCCTGGGGGGTCGGCCCTAAGGCATCCACGTTTGATAGCATTCCCACTGGCTGCAGACGCACTGTTATTTTGTGGTTGCCGTCATGTTTTGGACAGGCACTGCAGATAGGCAGAAGGGGATGGATCGACCGTGGAAGCTCGGGAGCTGTCCCCGGAGCGCTTGTTTTTTTTTTTTTTTTACCTGTCCTTCGGGCTGAATGCACACTGCGACCACGCAGTTATCACCGTTGTGTTTGACTCGACCATACATTCCAAGCAGGCTAAGGGAGATGGTTCGACCATTGGCTCCGGGGTGTGGCCCTGGGGCTTTCATGCTCGAATTCTCACCCACGGGCTGAATGCACACTGTACACGGTGGTCGCCGCTCTGAATTCTAGTTTGAGCATACTCTACTTTAGTTTGAGCATGCTCTCCAAGCAGACTGTGGGAGATAGATCGACCATGGAAAGCTCGGAGGTGCGGTCTCAGGGTTTTCATGTTTGATCTGTCTCCCATGGACTAAACTGCACTAGATTACAGTGTGATACAGTGGTATATGTTGGGTTTATTATTCTGTGCTTGGTTTGGTGGTTGGTAATCGTGTGCTTGATCTGAAATTGGTAACTGGCAATCTTGGGTTGTGTTTTGTGTTTTGTTTTGGTGTATTTTGTTATAGTGTTATAGTGATAAAGCCCACTAGCAGGCTGTGGGAGACGGATCGACCGTGATGGCTCCGGGATGTTTGCTGTAGCCGCTACGGTCGGCCTGTCCTCCGTGACCAGACTACGTGTTGTTTACGAATTGAGATGATAAACGTATTGTTTACCGTTCTTTTGTTTTGCTTAACCATGACCTTGTACACGTACGCACCACGCAAAGACTAGGAAAGGCGAATCGGCCATGGTAGCTTAGAGATATTGCTCCGAGGTGGTCGTATTTTATTTGTCTCCCGTGGACTTGATGTACACTCTTGCATAGTGGTTGCTGCTTTGTACTTTGTTTTGGACAGGCAACACCTCTTGGCTGGACTTCGCGAACGAAGATTTTATAGGAGTTGCCCACGACGTCTGCAGGCTTGTTCGTGGCTGCGGAGGCCAATCCGGGACAGGCAGGTTCGACCGCAGTGGCTGCAGGGGAAGGTATGGCCAGAGTTCTGAGTTGCGGCATCTCTGTTCTTTCTCCTGAGCCGCTTGTCCTTAAGGCTAGCTCTGCGAGAGTCCTCAAAGGAGACAGCTGCCTTGTAAATAGTGGAGCGCCAGGTGTCACGGTCCACAGCAAGCGAAGACCACTGGTGGTGGTCGATTTGGCAGGCACTAAGTGACTTCTTGAGACAGTCTTTGTATCTCTTCTTTGGTGCCCCTCTGTCACGGTGTCCAGTAGCAAGCTCGCCGAACAGGGTGATCTTTGGTAGGCGATGATCCTCCATCCTGGAGACATGCCCCGCCCAGCGGAGCTGTGTCCGCAGCAGCAAAGCCTCGATGCTCACGGTTTCAGCCTGTTCAAGGACCTCGACATTGGTGACATAGTCACTCCAGTGAATGCCCAGGATGGTACGCAGGCAGCGCTGGTGGAAGCGTTCGAGGAGTCGTAGTTGGCTGCGGTAGAGGGCCCAGGACTCGGAACCATACAGCAGGGTGGTGAGGACCACAGCTCTGTACACGCTGATCTTGGTGCCTGTTTTCAGCTGTTGATTGTGCCACACCCGCTTGAAAAGTCGCCCGAAAGCGCTGTTCGCTTTTGCCAGCCTGCTGTCAAGCTCCTTGTCCAGCTTGGCGTCCGACGTGATAATGCAGCCAAGGTAAGTAAACTGGTGCACTGACTTTAGTTCAGACTCGCCGATGGTGATGTGAGGAGGGCGATACACTGTCTTGGGTGCCGGCTGATGGAGGACCTCTGTCTTTTTCAGACTGACCTCGAGTCCAAAGAGCTGGGCAG
Source organism: Semisulcospira habei (assembly GCA_036245525.1). Classification (NCBI taxonomy): domain Eukaryota; kingdom Metazoa; phylum Mollusca; class Gastropoda; family Semisulcospiridae; genus Semisulcospira; species Semisulcospira habei. The sequence continues at coordinate 78,457,733 of BTPG01000001.1, read as the reverse complement.
CATCTGCGAAGCAGGACGTGATGCGCTGCAGGGCTCTCTCTGTGTGTGCAACGAGGGCAGCATCATCAGCAAAAAGCAGCTCACGGATCAGTTGGTCTAGGGTTTTCGTGTGGGCCTGCAGTCGTCTGAGGTTGAACAGGCTGCCATCGAGACGATACCTGATGTACACTGCATCGTCATCATCGAGGTCCACTGTGGCCTGCTTCAACATCATGCTAAAAAAGATGGTGAAGAGGGTCGGTGCCAGCACGCAGCCCTGCTTTACGCCGTTGAGAATGGGGAATGGTTCTGAGAGGTCATTGTTGAGTCTGACCTGACCTTGCTGGTCCTCGTGTAGCTGGACAATCATGTTGAGGAACTTTGGGGGACAGCCAAGTCGCTCCAGGATCTGCCACATGCCTTGCCTGCTCACAGTGTCGAACGCTTTTGTTAGGTCGACAAACGTTACGTACAGCCCTTTGTTCTGCTCGCGGCACTTCTCCTGTAGCTGTCTCAGCACAAAGACCATATCGGTGGTGCTCCTGTTTGCTCTGAAGCCACACTGGCCCTCAGGGAGTTGGTCTTCAGCGATGGCAGGTACCAGCCGATTCAGGAGCAGCCTTGCAAGGATTTTCCCAGCAATGGACAGCAGTGTAATTCCCCGATAGTTGGAACAGTCAGACTTCTCACCTTTGTTCTTGTACAGGGTGATAACGACTGCATCACGGAGATCCTTTGGTAGTGTTCCTTCCTCCCAGCAGCAGAGAAAGAGGTCATGGAGCTTGTTGTGCAGTGCTGTGCCTCCATGTTTCCAGATCTCTGGCGGTATTCCATCAATGCCTGCTGCTTTGCCACTCTTGAGCTGGTGGATGGCTGTGAGGGTCTCTTCAGCGGTGGGCGGTTCGTCCAATTCAACTTTTACTGGGAGCTGTGGGATTTGTAGGACGACTGCTTCTTGAACAGTGCGCTCAGCGCTGAAGAGGCTCTGAAAGTATTCCGACCAGCGGTTCAAGATGGAGGTATTATCTGTGAGGAGTGCCTGGCCATTCGCGCTTCGCAGGGGACTTTGTACCAGGTGCCTGGGGCCATACACTGCTTTCAATGCTTCGTAGAAGTCCCTGTAGTCACCATTGTCTGCGCAAAGCTGGGTCCTCTGTGCAAGTCTGGTCCACCACTCATTCTGGAGATCTCTGAGCTTGCGCTGGAGACTGCTGCAGACGAGGCGGAAGGCAGACTTCTTCACAGGGCAGGAAGGCTGGGCTAGGTGGGCCTGATGGGCGGCTCTTTTTTTTGCTAGGTGTTCCTGGATCTCTACATCGTTTTCGTCAAACCAGTCTTTATTCTTCTTTCTAGCGAAACCCAAGACTTCTGCAGAGGATTTTGCAATAGCAGTTTTCAGTTCTTCCCAAAGTGTTTCAGGGGAGGAGTCTGCTGGGTCCGCTGTGTCTTTGAGCCTGCGCTGTAAATCTGTCTGAAAGGCAGCTTTCACGTCGTCACGCTGAAGGCTCGCAACATCAAGCTTTTTCTTGGGGGGCCCCCATTTGAAGTGGAGCCTGAGTTTGCAGCGGACAAGGCGGTGGTCAGTGTGGCACTCTGCGCTGGGCATCACTCTGGTGAGGAGGACGTCACTGCGGTCCCTCTGACGCACTAGGACATAGTCGATAAGGTGCCAGTGCTTGGAGCGAGGATGCATCCAGGTGGTCTTTCGACTGTCCTTTTGCTGAAAAGTAGTGTTGGTGATGACCAGTTGCTGCTCTGCACAGAACTCCAACAGTAGGCGGCCATTGTCATTGCAGTTCCCCACGCCATGCTTGCCGAGGACTCCTTTCCAGGCTTCAGAGTCCTGGCCCACTCTGGCGTTGAAGTCGCCAAGGATGATGACTTTGTCGTCTGCAGGGGTGCTCTGTATGAGGCTGCGCAGGTCAGTGTAAAACTTGTCCTTTTCAGCAGGCTCTGCCAAGAGGGTTGGGGAGTACACACTGAGAAGGGTGACGTGTTGCTGGTGTCTCAGTGGGAGGCGCATGGACATGATGCGGTCTGAATGACCCGTTGGTAGGTTTTCCAGCTTAGTCGCAATGGAGGTCTTGACCATGAAACCCACGCCTGAGAGCCGTCTTTCTGATGCAGGCCTGCCTGACCAGTAGAGGGTGTACCCAGCGCCAAGTTCTTGGAGGCTGCCTTCGTCCGGAAGGCGTACTTCGCTGAGCGCGGCAATGTCAATGTTTAACCTCCGCAATTCATGGGCAATGAGGGCGGAGCGACGTTCGGGGCGTCCGCTGTCTGCTTTGTCGAGCATGGTTCGGATGTTCCAGCATGCTACGTTGAGTCCGGTCGTGGTCGTCATCAGAGTGGATCCGTTATTCTTTCTTGTTTTTTGACCGCATGAGAAGATGCCCGTTGACCGCGGCTAGCCAACTGGGGTTGCGAGGGGACGAGCTTTGGTTAGGCCACCTTTTCTAGGCCCCTCTCCGTGTGGAGCAAGCAGTGCTGTCCCTAGAGAAGGCTGCTTGGTCGTTCAGGGTGTGCCGAGTGATGTTGTCATCCCCAGGTCAACATCAGGCGACCAATATCCTGAACCGCCTGCATGCAGGTTTGAGACTGCGGCTTCCAGTGACATCTTTCACCTGCCGTTTCGCCCCTCGCCCATCGCTACAGGACTTGGAATGGTCAGTGTCATGGTCCGTGGACGTTTCCTAAAGCCTGCGCCGTGGAGCTTTTTGGTGGAGTGCAGTGTGCGCAGTACTGGCCCCACCCTTTAAACCCTTGGTTCATCTGCCATGGCAACACCAACCATACTGAAACGGGGCGCTCCCACGAACTGAATGCACACTTTTGCACAATGGTTGCTGCTTTATACCGGTTTTATTTTGGACATGCACCTTAATCGGCAGTGGGAGTTGGATTGACCATGGAAGCTCGGGAGTGTTTACTCCGGGGCAGTCTTGTTTGGCCTGTCTCCCAAGGAGCTGACAGGGCTGAAGTATATTTATGCGCACTAGATTTAGCGTTATCCCCTTACGATTGTTTTTCGTTTTCGTTTTCGTTATACGCCATGTGTAGGCCCTCGGGGGCGGATCGACTGGGCTAGCTCGGGGTTGTGCTGATATGACCTACCTTCCGAGGGCCTTCCGATGGCCTATTGCGAAGTGGCACACGTGCTGTTATTATTTTGTGTCCTGATCTGTCAAGGTTTGGACTGGTGCAACGCACGGGCCGGGCGAGTCCGGTCGACCACGATAGCTCGGGGTTGTGTCCCGGGTCGGCGGTGGTTGGTTCGTCTCGCGCGGACTGGTGCATAGTGATTTTTAGACCTACTGCACACAGACCGTGGAGGTTGGTCTGATCGAGACAGCGTAGGGGTATTGTCCATGGCGGTCGTGCTTGATTTGCTTCCCATGGACTGGTCGCATACTGTCTCACGTGGAAGAGGGGTCAACCATGTCGGCACTGGGTTCTTTCTAGTGCCGTCATGGTTGACTTGTCTTCGGCGTTCAGATTCCTGCTGTATTTTTATTTTGAGTAGCCACGGTCTTACAAATGAGCTACATTATGGCATCGGGAGATGGATCGACCATGATGGCTGAAGGGCTTTGCCCGAGGGCGGTCATATTTGTTCTGTCTTCCAAAGCACAGTGTGTACACCATGGTTATTGCTCTACGTTTGATTTAACACGAGTCTGTTTGTTTGTTGTTTTTTTGTTTTTGTTTTTTTTTTGTTTTTTCTCTCTCGTTTTCTCTCTTGTGCACGCACCATATATAATTACGCTGTACTGTTACACAGTGGTTGGCCTTTGGTTATATATTTGACTTTATTCACTGATTTGTAAAATTTAATACTTCGTATTTCAGTAGTTTCTGCGGAGAAACACATCGTCAGTATAATTATATGACATTTTTGTTCCTTTTTCTCTTAATTGATTTATTTTTGCCTCGTCCTTTCTCACTATTTTCTCTACTGGTCAAAATGCGTAGCAAAGTTAAGCTACATTATGACATGCCGCCCGCTCTGGTTCAATTAGAGTTTTGTTACCGTTGTGAAGAAGTAACCTAATGCCCGATAGTGTGCAAAACCGCAGAACCATATCCGGCGGATTTTATACCATTGCAGTCAGATTATGCACACAAAAACTTTACTTTATTAACGTTAACAACGTTGAACCGTTTCTTATTCTTATTATTTTCGGCAACGCAGGGCTTGCGCTTGCCCTCATGATTGTCCTACTTAAAACAACTCGTTCAGTTAATGATTTACGTTCCTCTTCCACCCCTCGAATAAATTACCAGTTATTGTGTTGCAAGATGAAGTTTTCCAGTAAAGGAAAGTACGCCAAGGCTTCTTCCCTATTTATAGCCTCTTTCACGTGCATCGTCATAATTCTTCAGGTGATTAGATCACTTCTTATTATTTCTAATGACATACACCCCAACCCTGGCCCATCCCAGACTTCATCCTCAAAAGACCTCTCAATTATCCACGTTAATGTGAGAAGTCTTAGCCATAAACTTGACATTTTAAAATGTGAAATCAAAGACTATGATATTGTTACTATGTCAGAAACTTGGCTTTCGGATAATATAAATAGTGATAGTATAAGTATTGATGGATTCCATCCCCCTGTTCGAGGAGATAGACCAGATCAGTATGGTGGCGTTGCCACTTATGTTAAAGATAATCTTGTGTGTAAGCCTAGACCTGACCTTACTGTACCATCGCTCGAGGCTGTCTGGGTCGAAACTAGACTGACCCAGCAAATTATCCTTGTAGGTTCCTTTTATCGCCCACCTAATTCCTCTGTCGACTACTGGCGTCTTGTTGACCAGTCAATCAAAAATGTAATCTCTACTCCGCACAAATTTATCATATTGGGAGATTTCAATTCTGATACACTTCGGAACCCCTCGCCATATCTTACTGATATCTTGGTTAAAAACAACCTTATGCAATTAGTTTCCTCTCCTACTCGCATAACATCTACAACCGCAACGTGTATTGACCTTATTTTAGTTCCTAGCAGGATATACCCCCTATCGAGGAAAGCGGTAACATTTATTACTCTAACGAGGAGAAGGCAACAGCGTTTAATAATTACTTCACAAGCCAATCTACGGTAGAAGATAACAACGATCCAGTACCCCGATATGCAATATGTACCCACATCAATCTCTCATATATATCTTAGTCCTGCAGAGGTAATTAATGGTATAAACGATCTAGAGCCAAATAAGGCCGTAGGACCTGATCTTATACATAATAAAATTGTGATAGCTAGTAGCACGCTTATTTCAGAAGCTCTTACCATTCTTTTTAACCGGTCGCTTGACGAATGTATATTTCCATCCGTGTGGAAAATTTCTCATGTAACTCCTGTCTATAAAAAGGTGACAAAAGCAGATGTAGCAATTATCGCCCTATATCCTTGCTCAGCTGTATTGGTAAAATTCTAGAAAAATGCATCCAACGCCATATATTCCAATATCTTTATTTGAACGATCTAATAACTGTTAGTCAATCAGGTTTTATACCTGGGGACTCAACAGTCTATCAACTCCTTAGTATCTATAATGACTTTTGCATGTCATTGGATAGAGGCATAAATTCCCAATCTGTATTTTTTGATGTAGCCAAAGCCTTTAACAAAGTGTGGCATCATGGTCTGCTTACAAAATTAGATGTAATAGGAATACGTGGGAAGCTTCTACAATGGCTGGCTGATTACCTGCGCAATCGCAAGCAAGCTGTTGTTATCAAAGGATGTATATCTAATTATCTTCCCGTAGAGGATGGCGTCCCGCAAGGATCAGTGTTGGGCCCTATCCTTTTTCTTATTTATATATGAAACTGTTTGCAGATGATACCAGTATGTATTTGTCCCTGAATAATGATAATATTAGAGCTGACATAATGAACTCGGATCTTGAGAAAATTAGTGTTTGGGCCCATAAGTGGAAAGTAAACTTTAATCACCTAAAGACTGAATTATTGAACATGTCTCGTAGCCAGAACTTCCAACCACTTCCCCTACTCTTTGATAACAGTCCACTTCAAAGTACTGCTACACACAAACACCTTGGCATCATCTTGCAAAATAACTGTAAATGGGATACCCATATCAAATCTGTTATAGCCAGATGTCGATTACTTATAGCTTGTCTAGATTCATATAAATATAGACTATCGAGACGATCTCTGGAGACTATGTTCAAATCTTTTATACTGCCACACTTTGACTATGCTGATGTGATCTGGGATAATTGTACAGGGGCACTTTCAGATGAATTGGAAAGTCTCCAGTTACACGCTTTAAGAACCATTGCTGGCGCAGTCCGTGGCACTAGCCACCAATTACTTTATGAAGAAACCGGTTTCATTCCGTTGTGGCAAAGACGTCGTCGTCATAAACTCATCCTCTATTTTAAAATAGTCAATGGTATAACCCCCGCGTACTTAGGCCTAGACCTACCTCAGCTAGTATCCGCATTAAATCCTTATCATAAACGACGTCCACTTGAACGCCAAGTCCCCCAGTGTAAAACTGAATTGTACAAAACTTCATTTTTTCCATCCACCACGGGCCTTTGGAACAGTTTGCCCGATCACATCCAGCGTAGCCAATCCTTAAGCGAATTTAAATCATTCCTGTCGCGAGACGATTGTGTGGTACCCCCATATTACTATTTAGGTTGTAGAATAACACAGATAATCCACTGTAAAATTAGACTCAAAATAAGCGACCTCAATTACGACCTGGTTAGTCGTCACCTCTCAAATTCCCCTGCCTGCTCTTGTGGAGCCAACTCTGAAACCGCCGACCATTTTTTTTTACTCCAGTGTAGTAATTACGATGCAATAAGACGTTTAACAATACTTCCACTTCCACCAGAATACACCAATATACATTTTCTCCTTAATGGAAGTAAAACCCTACCATCCACAGTGAATAACGACATATTTTCAGCTGTACACGAATTTATTACTGCCGCAAAAAGATTTCATTGAGTTATAAAATAGGTAGGACTGCAAGAAATAAAGGAAATAAAGAAAATCTAAAGACCAGTTGAGACAATTCTCTCTCTCTCCCACCCTCTCTCCCACCCTCTCTCTCTCTCTCTCTCTCTCTCTCTCTTTCTCTCCACTATAATGATTGAATGTTTTCCTCTATTTTCATTTCTTTTATGTATTCATATATATATTGACATATATTGATTTACTTACCTGTAGTGTATTTAAAATCTGCATAAATATGTGTATGTATATATATATGTATATGTGTGTGTATGTATGTATATGTATGTATGTATGTGTGTATGTGTATATGTATGTGTGTATATATATATATATATATATATATATATATATATATATATATATATATATATATATATATATATATATATATATATATATATATATATATATATATGTGTGTGTGTGTGTGTGTGTGTATATATATGTATATGTTCACTTACCTGTATTGTATTTAAAATCTGCATACCACCGTCATGCAAATTTTGCAAATAGTATAACTGAGTGTCCAGATCATCATATAAGCCTGTGGCTTGTTTTGATCTGATGACAAGTGATGTATATTCTTTTATGTATTTTGCAAAAGTAATAAACTATTTAAACCAAGTAGCCGTGTCGTCCCTCTGTGACGGCCCTACGAGACGGCCCTGGTCGAGCCCGGGAGTGGGTGTCCTAAGACGAGAAGAAGAGCTGCGACGACTTTACCCCTGGCTTGTCTTGTCTTGTTTGTCTTCGTCCTAGCCGGGGCGTCTTCACGGATGATAGTACGTGCGCGCAACAATTTTCTAGTGGCCATTTGCTCGGGGGGGGGGGGGGGGGGGTGTTTGTGTTTGTGTTTGCTTGTTCTGTTCTTATTATTTTGGTTAGTGTATTCGGGGGGGGGGGGGGGGGGGGGGGGGGAAGTGTATGGATAGAATGTAGAAGTGAATGCCGTTTCAGTGGTGTATGTTGTAGTTTCTAGAGTAGTTAGCGTCGAATTAGTTATTGGGGTTTAACGCCGAGCAGGCGACTAGGGCCATTTCACTATTTAGCGCAGGAGTGTAAATATCGAAGTGAGTTATGTGGTAACGTGTAAATATGTATTCTGTCGAGTTTGAATTTATTGTTGCGGGAAAGAGGTGAAGGGAATATAAAAGACTACAATTGGAAGTTGCGGGAAGTTTAGGGTGATGCGATTGTGAATATAAAAGACGGCAGTTAAAGTTGCGGGAAGGGTGATGTGATTATTTTATTTCTTTTGTTAGTTATTTATGTGTATTTTTGCACCTGTGATTTAGTGCATCCAATTCCAAATCTGGTTCCTATCCTAATCCAACGGCGGTACTGAGTGGGGGCTGACTGTCACTCCGCCTTGTGGGGCTACAACACCGTACCTGGCTGCTGTTGCGGTGTCGCGGCACGCCTCGTGTTTAGTCAGGTCGGATCGTCCAATCTAATTGTTTCTAACCTGTTTAAGTACAGTTTTAGTTGTGTATAATCTTGTAAAGAACGTCATATGTTGTGAGATTTACTTCATCTCCTCGTAGTGACAGTATTGTGAGAGGAGCTTTGTCACAGTAACGTAAAGTTTTCGAGAGATTGTATTACTTGAAAGCAGCCTGTGTTACGGAAGGCCTTATCGCGGAAGCAAGAGCGTCGAGTTGAGCTGCGTTTAAAGGTTGTGCTTCCGGCGAGAAGGTCCAGTGATGTGAACTATATTGAGTTTATTCAACTTTCAGTCATGTTAAATTAAGGCGGGACCATTTTGTTCCATTTGTATACGTGATATTGTTTATTCTGAAACGTGCTAGTTAAAGGAGCCTTGTTTATTCTGAAATGTTGCTAGTTAAAGTAGCCTTGTGCTGTGAGTTCTAGTTTGCGAAAGCTTTAATTTGATTCGAACTTGTCGTTTGTGATTTCGCTGGGGAGATTCAGTAGTTTACGGATTATATTCATTTTTCTCGATCTTCACTGGTGTTTTAGTACGCATGTTTGGTTCATCACTTAGTTGATATCGTGCTGTTTGAAGTACTGTTACTTAAGGAGCCATGTGCTGTAAGAGACTCTTCGCGGAAGCAAAGGCGTAGGTCTGTTGGCGTTAGCGCCTGACGCTTATGCTTCCGGCCCGGTCCTCTAGCTGTTGAATTAAGCTTTTCATTTTGAGTTTTCGGTTCTATTATTAAGGATATTAGGATTATTATATATTAGTTTAATTAAATCTGTTTTCGTATTTTATTAGAAATATTTGGATATATATTAGCTTTTTTAGTCTTTTGTATTTTATTAGGGATAATTGTTATACAGTTGTTATTTAGTATTGTGTATAATAGATATTTGGTTTGGGGAGTTTGGATGTGTGTGTGTCTGTGTGAATGACGTGTGAGTGCGTGGTTAGGATTGAGTGAGAATAGCTGGCTGATTGTTAGGGTTATATGTAATAAATGTCGTCATTGTTCCTCTGGTGTTTGTGTTAGGTTTGTGTTAGTGTGGATTGGGTGTATCTCGAGTGTTAGCGCTCATAGCTCGCGTCCCGGAAGCGGGGTCGTGAGACACACCATACATTATACAACACACAATCCCGATCCCTGGAAGCAAGGTCTGTTCCCCCCCCCCCCTCACCCCCTCACCGTTGAAGCAAAGTATAGGGTCGTAGAGGCCTTTTGTGTCAGGTTCTGGGTCCCAAACAAGAAGTTGGACCCCCCTGAAGTAAAGTGATCCGACCCTGTCATGTGCTCTTAGATCATTTCTGAACATGTCTTAACCCATTTCGCCCGAGACCCTGAAGCAGGAGATGGATTGACCATGATAATTCAAGGGTACTGTCAGATTAGCTTGGTGCCTTCAGGAGACAAGCTAATCTGACACTACCCTTGAATTATCATGGTCAATCTTTGCAGCTGGTACACAGAGGTTATGCAACATCTCCAACTTTTGAGAAATGAGACCTTGGGTATTAAAGTATGTGTGTGTATTGTGAACTGGTGGGGGGGGGGGGGGAGGGGGGGGGGTGTGCGTGAGGGGAGAGGGTGTGTGTGTGTGTGTGTCTGGGGTGGTGGGGGGGGGGGAGGGAGGGGGTGTGTGGATACAAATACTTGAGGCTAGTATCTGATAAGTCAAGGTATTGCCCGGGTCACAGGGGTTCGCTACACTGACCCTTGTAGGCCTGAGGGAGGTAAAAAAAAAACCATGCATTGTACCCCTTGCACCCAATAAGGTATTCAAGTAGTTTTCTTTAGAAAAAATTCAGTTTCGCTTATCTTGCGGTTATATGACACCATTGAATGGGCATTTGACCACGTGACAACATGTGCGCATTAGCTTGTGTTTTGAAAGTTTAGGACCTTGTAATTTGTTTTAATTCTAAAGTTTTATGTGCGTTTGGATATATATCTACAAAGGAATACAACTCCGCCATTGCCGGCCCCAACCCCGGATGAGAAAGGAGGGGAACAACTACGCTAAACCTACAAGGAAAGACTACACTATTAGTGCCAGTGGGACAGTAAACTTGAACAAGCGACAAGGATTACCAAACAACGCTCGTTGACAGTCTGACTGGTGCTGAGAGGGATTTTAAGGTACGATTTTATTTTTACAGCGTTCACATGAGGCCACAGATAGTGAAAGGACCGCATTCACTTTTTTAGTGTTGACTGATGTGCGAAGCGAAATTAAGTCTATTATTTTGGTCCAGTGGTGGTCTGTGTGTCCGGTCGTCCGTCTGCCGTCGTCTGTGCCGAAAACTTTAACGTTGGCTCGGAGACTATTCAAACCACAGTCTTTCAACTTGGCCCAAGGATACTTTGTGGCAAGACCTTTCCAAACATATCAATTTGAGTGACCTCTGACAAAGGGGAAGGTCACAGGGGCTCAGGAAATAGGTCAAAAATAGCTATATTTTGACATAATTTGGTTTTTTTCTCATATATTATTAACAACTTCAAACCCAAACTTGGTATTAAGATACCTGAGGGTAAGACCTTTCAATTCATACTAATTTGGTTGATTCCTGGGAAAGGTCAAGGTCACAAGAACTCAGGAAAGAGGTCCAAACTAGCCATATTTTGACAAAAGATGTTTTTTTCTCAAATACTGCTCACAACTTCAAACCCAAACTTGCTACAGAGATACCTGATGGTAAGATCTATCTATACATTCTGACTTGGATAACCCTTTGGAGAGGGTCACATGCTTGCAAATGTGTGTAAATGCCAATTTTGATAAAATTGTAGATATTATCAACATTTTCACAAAATTTTGAATTAAATTTGGCACAAATCAATCAAATTTGGCACAAAGGTTGTTGATGATAAGACCATCCTGTGCATTACTAATTTACTTAACTCATTGCAAATGTCAAGGGTGGGGGAGGGGGTGGGGCTGTACATATGTGTGAAAAATACTTACATTTTAAGAAAACATGGACTTTGCTGTTGCGAAAGCCAGTCCTTTACTTATTGTGACAAAGGCCACTCAAAAACGTATATCGGTTGTCCACGTGAGCCATAATGGCTTTGCCTTTCTTGTGGAAAGAATTGTTGTTGCATGTATTATCAACAGTTTTCCAAAATTTTCAATCAAATTTGGCACAAAGGTAGCTGATGATGATAAAACCTTCCTATTTAATAATGTATACTAGTTCAGTCAACTCTATGATATCATAAAGGTCAAAGGTCACGGGTGTTTGACAGCTGTGTAAAAACCAACTAAATTTTGAGAAACATGGATTTTGCTGGTGCAGAAGTCATCTCTTTGTCACAAAGGTCATGCATGTTGCATCTAATACACATTATGGTCTGCGGGGTTAAATCAAGATCTATGCCGCCCTTTGGAGATGAGGGGCATTTGCCTATAGATGGCCTTGTTTTTATCGAGGCTTACTTAAGTCAGCAACACCATATCAAGATTGATAGTGTGGGGGTGGTGGGCATCATTTTTATGTGACTGTGTGTGTGTGTGGCGTGTATGTGTGTGTGTGTGTGTGTGTGCGTGCGTGTGTGCGTGCGTGTGTCCATGTGTGTGTGTGTGTGTGTGTGTGTGTGTGTGTGTGTGTGTGTGTGTGTGTGTGTGTGTGTGTGTGTGTGTGTAACGCATTACTCGAGTAACAGACATCATGCATTACCCTTGTGCTGTATTAAATCTGACTGAATCTGTGTCTGTGTCTTTAATCTTCTTCTTCTTCTTCTTCTTCTTCTTATTATTATTATTCTTATTATTATTATCTTTTTAAAATTATATTGTAATTGTCTTGTTACCTTTCCTGATGTTATATTTTAATGTTATTAAGGACAAAAATGTACAGTCTTCATCCTTACAAAATAAAGTTTCAGTTCAGTGCAGTTCAGTTCAGTTCAGATCTCTCTCTCTCTCTCTCTCTCTCTGTCTGTCTGTCTCTCTGTCTCTCTGTCTCTGTCTCTGTCTCTCTCTCTCTCTCTCTCTCTCTCTCTCTCTCTCTCTCTCTCTCTCTCTCTCTCTCTCTCTCTCTCTCTCTGTCTGTTGCGCGAGCTGATTCATGATTCATTGACTGTTTCATCCATCATGTAAGTTAGACGTGTTGACAACAACCATAAACAGACCGCGGTGCTGGAAAAAAGGGGCAAGCTCACATTCCAGCTAATCAAAGTGATTAGGCATTTCCGGAGTCTGAGATAGAATTATGTGTGGAATGTAACTGACGCTAGCCCCAATGCCTGATACTCGCTGCCGTCACTTGAGCGCAGCAGCGAGCTATCTTTCTCTCTCTCTTAGCATGGCCGCCTAGAGGCTGGCATCAGCTGTGTAATCCGCCAGCCACACCCACCTTCCACAATGGCCCCCACCACCCGCGCCAACCACGCCAGATATGCCATTGACTTGGAGCTTATTAAATAACACCAGAGACCCTGCTCAAGTCATATTCGACACGACCCAAAACAAACTCCCACGTTGGAGATGTGTCATCTACATGCTGTACGTCCAAGACTGAGGCTCCCGCTCAGATTTACCACCAATGGACGGACTCAAAGATCTTGTAATCATCACAGTGGCAGTCCCATCATGCATCCCTTCTCCACCTGAACTTTTCAAAACATTTCTTCAACTGAAGCATGGAAATCGCTCTCTCAACACCATTACACTCTACCACACCACCGGCAGAGTTCTCGTACAGGGAAAAGTGTGCCCTGTATGGGTGGGCGAGGAATTTGACAAGTTGAAGGCATTAGTAAGCTCCATGAGCGGTGAGACACTTGAACTTTGCCCCCCACCCTCCGAACCTGAGGAATCCCAAGCTCTCTCCACCCCACCACCCACCCCCGTGGACACCTTCCCCACCCCGTCTCCACTTCTCGCCATCCTCCCCCCTCCACCCAGTCAACAGGATAGCGCGACCGGTGACAGCACTGCCGCGGTCCTTGATGGGCAGGCCGCTGCGGCTGTCAAAGGTAGCTCATCCATCTCGACGCTCCCTAACACCACTGACCTTAATCCCCTAGGTGACCACCAAGATGTATCTGGTCGACACGAGCTGTCTCTAAACCACTCCCTTATAGCATCGGAGTCCTTGTTTCCATGCGCGGAGGGATTGTCAGTGGTGGTCAGCGAAGCAAAGCAGCAGCAAAGCATTGTGATGGGCACACTCCCTAACCGTGACTCTCCCTGTCTAGTGTCCGGAGGTAACGAGGAGATTAGCAAGTCTTTGACCAGTTCGATGGACGAGGCCTCATCTCAAATGACGTCACTCCAGAGACTGTGCACACCTCGACTCAATGTTCCCCTCAGTGCTGTGACCGTTGTACTGAGCCAGTGGTAGGAACCCCTTGTTTTGCTAGTGTGACTGCCATGATAACAGACCTGAAACTGCAGTTCGAAAACCAGCAAAAGGAGTTACGCGAGAACCTGAAAGCGGAAATCGACGCCCTCAAAAAAGAAAATAGCGATCTGCCAAAGCAAGTTTCTAGACTCATCACCAAAATGGGAAAGGTCGACGCTATTGAGAGCCGCCAGAAAAAAAAAAAAACTACTGGCTAGACAGAAACAGGATATCACACCAACTCCACCCGCTGGTGACTTCAGCCCTCCATTCGAAAACACGACTCCTCTCTCAGCCGCCTCCTCCCCTCCCCCTGTCGTCCTGAAAGAGCAGCTTACCCCTGCTGAATCTACTGAGCATCCCGTTACGTTTAGTCGGGAGACTTGCGAGTCTACGGCAAGTGGGGCCAGCGGCGAAGATATGGCAGCTAATCCCATCATAGACCGGCCGCCACAAGCCCCGCGACTCCTCAGCTTCCGTCTGCCGCCCCCCGGGTAAACTGTCTGCCCTACTGATTGGCGACTCCAATCTACATCGGGTGGATCGCCGCCGGCTTGATCCTAGCGGGGCCACGTGCGTGCGTACCCTGCGCGGGGTCAAGGCTAGTGACCTGGCTGCAACCCTAGAGACGTGTGACCTCCGTGAGGACATCAGCCGTGTTGTGGTCCACGTGGGTACAAACGACTGCGCCTCGGGTCACGTCACGGAGGTAATTCTGCAGAGCTTCCAACGTCTCACCAAGCAGGCCCGCCGTGCATACCCTTCTGCTGCAATTGCTTACACAGCAATCCTCCCCCAGGGTCGACGGTCACTACAAATAACAGAAACTGTCAACCAGCGCCTGGCTGAACACTGTGTCAGTGAGAAAGTGCTCTTCCTCCAAGAAAAGGCCTTCTACACGCCACAGAGACAAGTTGCTGCTGCTCTCTTTAGCAGTGACAAACTGCATCTGAGTGAAAGAGGTGCAGGTGTCCTGCTCCGTCAGGTGAAACGGTTTTTATATCACGCCGAAGATGAAGCTCTGCCTAACACTCGTATGCAACGTAAACAAGGCTCGTCCAAATACATACACAATGTTCCCGTAAATAAACAGGGTGGTAGCCACCGTAACCAACAGACCGTAAAGTACGAGCAAGCCTACCCACCACTGTTCTTTGGGCCTGACTCTAATTCTCGGGACTTAACTCCCACTCCAGGTCCCACAAACAGCACCGAGCAGAAGTCAAAGTCTGCAAGTGCCCGCCGGTGGGAGACTTCAGTGTTGACGAGCAGCAATAACGGTGACAGGGCGGTTGTCTCTTGCCAAGCTGTCCCCGTCCCCAATAACCACAACAGCCAGCCTCCCGTTGACAAGACATCTCGCGACTCCGCTACTACAGAGAACTCACATGCAGATGTCACCACTGGTGCCAGCATTCCTTCCCTACAGCCATTGTACCATCGACCTGACGCTGTAGCCGTGGATCCTCACGCCTTTTCGTCCTACTACGGAAATTACGGCCGCCCCATCGTTCCCTGGCCCCAGGCCACACCCCCCGGATTGCCACCGTATCCAGTCTTCCAGCCGCCTTTCCAGCCATACCCCCCACCCTTCCCTTATTGGCAGTTACCCTACTTGATGGGCGGTCTGAGGCCCCAAGCTGTGGTGTAATTAAATTAATCCGTGTCTGCTCGGCCCAGTGAGTGTGTTAGGTAGAACTAAGACGCACCGGCCCTTGCTGTGTACATAGCGTTTATACTGACAATTCTCATTCAGTTTACTTGGTTTAGTGCGCAGCATTCAAAACTATGACAAAGAAATGGCTGGATTTTTCATCGACAGACATTACCCACATACTGTTGTTCAAGAATCTCTCCAAAAAGTACAAAAACTCAGTCGCGCGAATACACTGCAGATTAAACCTACCGCTACCCCCACACCAATCCGGTTCGTAAAATACTTCTTTCTAACTGGGGTCTCTTGTCATCCGGCAAAGAGTCCGCTGCTATCTTTTCTGAACCTCCGTTGGTAGCTTTTAAGAGGGATATTAATTTACGGGATATGCTTGTTCGCTCTACTCTCAAGCCTCGTCATACCACCAGACCCTCCGGCTCCACACCTTGCAATGTTCATAATTGCAAGACGTGTCCTTTTATTTGCCCTTCCACCGTGGTGAATGGTCCACGTTACAAATTTAACATAGACAGATACTTCACGTGCCAAACCACCAACGTGATTTATGTCATCTCCTGTGTGAAATGCGATCTACTCTATGTTGGTGAGACGGAAAGAACCATCAACGACCGTTTCAAAGAACATCTTCAGTCGGTCAAGTACCAATACAACAGACCGGTCGGACGACATTTCAATCAGGCCGACCACTCCGTCTCGGACATTCGGGTTAAAGGCCTCTGGCTCATGCAAGCCAGTAATGTCTGGGCCAGGAAAGACCGAGAAAAATTTCAGATTAATAAACTGGGCACTGTGACGCCACTCGGGATGAATATGAAAGATTAACATTTTTTTTTACCTTGCCTGTGTCATTCTTATCTGCCCACTGAACCTTTACCTTACTGTGTCGCTTCTTGTTTGACTACTCACCAATTAGGTGCGGCTGACGCTGGTTGAATTGTACACATCCCATGGGGACTTTCTCAGCGCCGGCCGTACGATCGGTTGGATCCCTTACCCTTGCCTGTCGGGCGCCCGGTCGCCGGCCCGCGCGGGTGTGGGGCGGGGCGATCGTGTGTATCCCTTGGGGATGTATGTGGTCGCCTTGTTGCGTGCCTGTGCATTTTTCTGTGGGCTGGTGGGTGCTTGTTGGGTGGGGCTGATGGCTCTGGCTGGTTGTCTCTCTTAACCCCCCCCCCCCCCCTGTTCTCCCTTTGTCCTTCCCCCTCTCTCTCTCTCTCTCCCTCTATCTCTCTCTCTCTCTCTCTCTCTCTCTCTCTCTCTCTCTCTCTCTTTCTCTCTCTCTCTCCTTCTTTCTTTCCCCCCCCCCAACCCTCCCGGTTTTTTAAATTTTTTTATACATTTTTTCGAGTTACCCTTGATGACGGTTTCACAACTACTTACTCTCCACTTATATCGATATTCTCTTACTGAATTGATTATTTGCTTTGTTTCAATGACTTCTTACTTGTTGTGCACCGTGCTAAATGCTGGTTTTTTTCCCCCGGGGTCCTCCCGTTTCTCCCCGAGGTAGTCCTCAACTTGAAGCTGATATAAAGTTTGCCTTCAGGTTGGTGTTTAGCAGGCTTTGTGTATTAGACACACAGCCTACTTCGTGCCCAAGGGTACTCCCCGTTCTCTCTCTCTCTCTCTCTCTCTCTCTCTCTCTCTCTCTCTCTCTCTCTCTCTCTCTCTCTCTCTCTCCTCTCTCTCTCTCTCTCTCTCTCTCTCTCTCTCTCTCTCTCTCTCTCTCTCTCTCTCTCTCTCTCTCTCTCTCTCTCTCTCTCTCTCTCTCTCTCTCTCTCTCTCTCTCTCTCTCTCTCTCTCTCTCTCTCTCTGACCTCACACACACGCTTTCACTTTTGCTCGCTCCTGCGCGCGCTTACACACACTCTTGTCTCTCGTGTTCTGTTTCTCTCGAAGTCTCTCTCTTATGATTTTTTTCGTTGACGTCATTTTTACTTTTTCCGCACTTTTGTTCTTCCTTTTCCTTTCTTGTACGTCACCTCCTTCAGTTGCCACATCCCTTCTACGAAACAAGATAAGTAGCGGCTGATTTCTCTGTTTGTTTGTCTATTTTGACAAAGGGTATTTACCCGAAATATTAATAAATTGCGTTGTCCCTGTCTTTTCTAAGCGTGTTTCTTTATCGTTCGGTACTTCTTTGCATTTTACACGCTTGGCAGTCACCTTTGTGGTCTGGATTGCATATGACATTTTTTTTTTTTTTTACTTTATTAATATTGACTACGATTCAACCCGCAATCCGCGAACAATAGCGTGTGTTAGGTGTGTGAGCCCTTGTATAGGTTGTGTGGACTTAATTTGAAATAATAACAGAAACGTTTGAATTTCTGTGGAGGTGTTTTAACAAGTGCTTGGCACTTACACATTTTTATTTAGTTTTATTAATTTCTGGTAATCGGAACTGCGAAATATTACAGACTGTTTTGACATTGGCTGTGTGTTTGCCTCTGAGGCAGCACACTGAGAACTGTTTGACTACGGAAGTCACAGTGACCTTCTGGCCTTTAGCCAGTGAATTGTCTTTTTTTGTTTTCTTTGGTTGACTCCAAGTTCTCTTGGCACGAGAGACTTAACCGTACTGTGTGTGTATGTGATCCCATTTTGAGATCATTGTGCATTTTTGTGTACGTGATCCCATTCTGAGATCATAGAGGCTTTTTACAGTGACTTTTACCTTAACGCGAACTGACGAGAAGCGATGCCAAAAGCTTCAATTAGCGTACAATCACTTGGACTGAAAATCGGACACCTTAATATTTTTCACCTGTTTCACAAGGTCCCCGATATTCGTTTATTTTTAAATGAGCCATCACACTTCCATCTCTTTGGTCTCACGGAATCACGTCTGGGCCCAAACATCAGTGATGCTAGCTTACTTATTCCTAACTTTTCCGCTCTAATCCGGCGTGACCCAGGCTACCCTGGACACACTGGAATAGCTGTCTATGTACAGCATCATCATCATCATCAGTTCCTTGCCCGATCTGGGCGTTGGGGGGACTGAAAGGCAGCAGCAACAGACAGTGCTCTCCACTGAATTCTATTTTGGGCGGTGGCCAGCAAGTCTGGCATCTCGAGTTCGGTCCATTCTTTTATGTTTGCGACCCAACTCTTTCTCTGACGACCTTGCCGGCGGCTTCCTTCGAGAGTGCCTTGGAGGATAGTCTTGGACAGGGTGTTGTGTCGGGTCACATGGCCAAATCAAGCAAGCTTGCGCCGTTTCACGGTTGCCAGAAGGGGTTCATGTGGGCCCACCAGGGAGGTGACGATGCTCCGTACATATTCGTTGGTTTTGTGCTCGCAGTACGAGATGCGGAGCAACTTCCTCAGGCACTTGTTCTCAAAGGCCTGGATTTTCTTTTTTGAGTCTGCAAGCAGTGTCCAAGTCTCACAGCCGTAGAGTAGAATATACACTACGAGGGACTTGTAAAGCCTGTACTTGATGGTGAAGCTGATGGAGTTACTTCGCCAGATCCTGTCCAGCCTGGCCATTGCGGATGTTGCTGTTACCTATCCTGATACGGATCTCTGCTATGGAACTACCGTCTTTGGACAAGATGGCTCCCAAGTACTTGAAGCTATTGACCTCTTCTAGCTTCTGGCCGTTCATGTGGATGTTGCTGCTGCTGTCGCTTGTGGTGTTGATCATCACTTTGCTTTTGTCCGTACTGATCTCCATGCCATAAGACCCTGCGCTACTTGAACGTTTGTCTGTCAGGTTTTGAAGCTCACTATTGCTGCCTGCCATGAGGTCAATGTCATCTGCGAATCGAAGATTGCACAGGGATCTGCCACCAATGGAGATTGAAGTATGGTGGTCGTGGAGGGTTTCCTGCATGATCTGCATATGTACATAGCTCTATCCTAAATATGGTACGCAGACGTGAAGACCTTGAGTCCAGAGAGCTAGAGTGTGTGGCTGGAGGTAAGAATACCACATTCCTCTCCCATCCTTATCGCCTTTATGTACAGAAATCCAGCTGCTACTGCTGACTGGTATGACGACTTTGTACAAGTGATGGATAAAGTGAACGACACCGGTAAAAATGTTCTCACTTTGGGAGACTTTAACATCAATATGCTGAAACCCAAGCCTACATGGCAATCAGCCTTCACTCTTTTCGGGCTAAAGCAGATGATTACTCCAACGCGAGTATCACGCTCTGCTGCCACCATCATCGACCACATTTATACTAATAACCCAACAGCAGTAGCGGAAACTAATGTTTCTTCATTAGCCGTCAGTGACCACTTTCCCATCGCCTGTACATGGTCGTGCAATCTGCCCGCAAAACAAAGTCGGGACCAGCACTCGTACATAACGAACAGATCGTTTAAAAAAGCTTAATACGAATGCTTTCTTACATGATCTAAGCTATGCAGGATTTCATCAAGTGTATAACTGCACTGACCCTGATAATGCGCTCACTATATGGCTTGATCTGTTCCTCGGGGTGCTGAATAAACACACGCCGCTAAGAAGGAAGCGAGTCCGACGCCGCCAGCCTCCCTCCTGGATAACGAGGAAATCAAA
Source organism: Semisulcospira habei (assembly GCA_036245525.1). Lineage (NCBI taxonomy): Eukaryota > Metazoa > Mollusca > Gastropoda > Semisulcospiridae > Semisulcospira > Semisulcospira habei. The sequence continues at coordinate 78,437,749 of BTPG01000001.1, read as the reverse complement.
CAAACTATGGAGGCACAAAACACCGCTAAACGAGAAAAGAACTTCCCTGAGTTTAAACGTTTGCGTAACAAAGTTAAGTACTTAGTTCGAGAAGCTCAAAAGTCATTTGTTGAAAAGACAATTGAAAACGAAAAATCTCCTGCTTCTGTTTGGACTGCTTTGAATACTCTAACAAGCAACACGCACAGGTAGATTCATATCATTCCACACGAATTCTCTGCGGAAAGCATAAACAATTGATTTCTCTCAGTTCCAGAACAGCTACTTACTTCCAACAGCCCTGATCCGTCAGCGTATGTAATATCGAATCAACTGTCTATATTTTGCAAGGAAAGATTATCGTCCAATGATACGTTTGGTATCCCCTTTATCGCTGTTCACGAAGTCGGGCGTTATATAACGTGCCTTAAGAACAAGACATCTGCTGGTGTGGACGGTATAAATGGTTATATACTCCACATATCACTACCTTATATTGTTGAACCCCTCACTTACATTTTTAACTTATGCATACAGTATAATACTTTTCCTGTGGCGTTTAAAAAAGCAAAAGTTGTTCCTATACCCAAGACCAAAGATACTACTGATGTAAATAACCTTCGTCCCATTTCTCTTCTGCCTGTTTTATCAAAGCCACTTGAGAAGCATATTCAAAAGCATCTCCTCCAGTACCTTGAAGAACGGTCCTTGTTAAATAAGTTTCAGTCCGGGTTTAGACCTAAACACTCATGCCACTCAGCATTAGTACGTATGGTTGATTCATGGCTAGATAACATCAACAATAACAAAATGACTGGCACGGTATTCTTGGACCTGAAAACGCGTTCGATCTGATAAATCATGAAATCTTGCTGAGGAAACTTAATGTTTATTTCAACAACAACAGCCCGTCAGCCCTTACATTCTTTAACTCTTATCTTTCTGCGAGAACACAAGCTGTCTATGTAAATGGTAACTATTCCACAGAGGGTAAGGTAGAGCTTGGTGTTCCTCAGGGTTCGGTTCTGGGCCCATTGTTATTCTGTATCTTTATTAATGATTTATCACTACACATCACATGCGCTAGTGCTGAGTGTGGCATGTTTGCTGACGATTCGACGCTACATGCGGCCGGTAAAACTGTAGCTGACATAACCGACAGCCTCCAGCAGAGCCTACAAAAAGTCTCTGAATGGTGCAGTAGAAATAGAATGATAGTCAATCCAACTAAAGCAAAAAGCATGCTAGTCAAAAAACACGTCAGAAACATCAGCTGCAGCCCGCGCCTCTAAACCTCTCATTTGAAGCTGTCCCCGTAGAGCAAGTACAGCAGCACCGTTTACTAGGGGTAATTGTAGATAACCAACTTAGTTGGCAGCCTCATCTCATACACATCGGAAAGACAATTTCAAAGAAATTATTTTTACTGTCTAAACTGAAAGCGGTCATTAATCTGAACACGCGTAAACTATTTTTCAATGGATACATCAAGCCCCACATTGATTATGCCTCAACAGTTTGGGATGGCTGCAGCGATGTCCAGTTCAAGAAAATAAATTCGCTATACAGGAGAGCAGCCAAACTAATTATTCCTAGCTCATCTCTACCCACTGAGGCGAGGCTCGAGGAAGCTGGACTCCTTCCCTTTGGCAAACACTTAGTATTTATCAAGTGCGTACTAGTGCACAAAGCTCTTAACGGTAAGGCCCCCTGCCACTTATCGGAACTCTTTACTCTTACTGAGAAGAGATGCAGCACCTCTCGGAGCAACCTGAGCATAAAACGGCCCCGCATTGAGTTGTATAAATCCGGTTTGTCATACTCAGGTGGTTTCCTGTGGAATTCTCTTCCTCTGCATCTACAAGTTAATTCCCTAGCTGCGTTTAAAGCAAAACTGTACAATTGATTGATTGATTGTACATTGCTTAACGTCCCGACAGCAACAAGGCTTTCTCAGGACGTGCCTGCACTGCTTGTAAAAAAAAAAAATTAAAAAAAAAAAAATAAAAAAAAAATCAAACAGAACATTGAATGTATGTCGCCAGCCGGTCAAATACATTAAATAAACCTAACACATGGGGCCTAAATAAAGCTAAGACCATTTAGCAACACACATCCAATATCAAGTGCTACAGGCAGTGCAGACAGTAGGGAGAGTTTTAAAAAGGCAAATACAGGTGAATGGACAAATGGTAGACAGAAACACATGCCCCAGAATAGAGAGAAAAACCCACCCTGTGGGGCTGACCAGGGTGACCCTGGGAACTAAAAAATACCTAACCCCACCCAAGTCCCCCAGGGCAGACCCGGGTGGGGCCAAAACTGTACAAGCATTTATCCAAGGCAAAGTAAATTTAATTATCTCGTGTTGTCTAAACATAATATATTTTAATTTCTTTTTATGCAACTATTATTTTTTATCATACCATTTGCGCTCACGTGCCGTTTGTGGGGGTGCTTCCCGTATAGACCTGGTCTGGGGATGCAGTGCCGGTGCACAGTTTATTCAAACGATGTGCTTAGCATGTCATTCGAGTGAAAATATACTTGTGGCGTGCCCCCCGGGTGGGAGTGTCTGGGGAGGGCTCCCGCAAACGGATGTTATAACACGTGCAAACATCTTCGTATGTGTGTTTTGTTAAATCGTTGTTGCTGTTTGTAGTGTTGTTGTAATTCGCATTACTTTCGATGTCGTTTATGAGTGTAATGTAGCTTTGCCTGTTATTATATGTCAGTAGATGTAGCAAGGACAGATTGGAAGAAAGGCCTGTGCGCCTAATATCTCAATCCTTGATAAATAAAGTTTCAGTCAGTGTCTCTCTCTCTGTCTGTCTCTCTCTCTCTCTGTCTCTCTCTCTCTCTCTCTCTCTCTCTCTCTCTCTCTCTCTCTCTCTCTCTCTCTCTCTCTCTCTCTCTGTATCTCTGTCTGTCTCTGTCTGTCTCTGTCTCTGTCTGTCTCTCTCTCTCTCTCTCTCTCTCTCTCTCTCTCTCTCTCTCTCTCTCTCTCTCTCTCTCTCTCTCTCTCTTTCTCTCCCCCCCCCCACCCGGGTCTGCCCTGGTGGACTTGGGTGGGGTTAACTACCTTTTAGTTTTCAGGGTCACCCTGGTCAGCCCCACAGGGGTTTCCATTCCGATTTTGGGGCATGTGTTTCTGTCTACCCTTGGTCCATTCACCTGTATTTGCCTTTTTTAAACTCTCCCAACTGTCTGCGCTGCCTGTAGCTCTTGATATTGGATGTGTTGCTAAATGGTCTTGGCTTTATTTAGGCCCCATGTCGTAGGTTTATTTAACCTATTGGACCGGCTGGCGACATACATTGAATATTCTGTTTAGTTGTTTTTTTCACAAGCAGTGCAGGCACGTCCTGAGAAAGACTTGTTGCTGTCGGGACGTTAAGCAATGTACAATCAATCAATCAATGAATCAAACAATCAACCAACCAACCAACCAACCATCCAACCAACCAACCAACCAACCAACCAACCCAACCCAACCCAACCCAACCCAACGCAACCCAACGCAACCCAAGCCAAACCAAACCAAACCAACCAACTCTCTCTCTCTCTCTCTCTCTCTCTCTCTCTCTCTCTCTCTCTCTCTCTCTCTCTCTCTCTCTCTCTCTCTCTCTCTCTCTCTCTCTCTCTCTCTCTCTCTCTCTCTCTCTCTCTCTCTCTCTCTCTCTCTCTCAGAAACGGATTAAGTAAGGAAATCAAGGATGCCATGCACCTCCGAGATTACTATAAAAGAAAGAAGGATTTTGTAGCTTATCGAAGGCAAAGAAACCATGTTAAACATTTAGTGAGGAAAGCTCAAAGGTCACTTTTTCACCGTCTTATGAACGGAAAGAAAGATGTCGTATCTGTGTGGCGAGTGATCAATGCTTTTCCGAGGTCCAAAAATACCGCACAATGTACACAGTTATCAGCTAATACCTTGAATCAGCATTTCCTGTCGGCTGCCAGTACGTTGCAAAAAAATACATATTCTGGTCAGTCTTCAGCTGTGTCAAAAAAGCTAAAGATGTTTTGTGCAGAACGGCTGGACCCTGATACATCATTCAGCATTCCCCTGTTAACGATATACGACGTGGGTAAATCCATCTCGTACTTAAAGAACAAACGTACTTCTGCCCATGATGGTATTACTAGCTCAGTTTTGAAAATTGCACTACTGTATATTGTAGATACCTTGACATATATATATATACAACCTTTGCATAAAGCAGGGGACATTTCCATCTTCTCTAAAAACAGCCAAAGTGATCCTACTGCCTAAAACGAAAGATCTTGCCGACCCTAACAAGTTTAGGCCCATTTCGCTACTGTCAACAGTGTCGAAACCGATAGAAAGACACATTCACACACACTTACATTTTCTAGAAAAACACAAACATATACACCCATTACAATCTGGCTTTCGGCGGAAACACTCTTGTCACACAGCATTGGTACACCTAGTTGACAGATGGCTTACTGCCATGAATAGCAGTCAAATGACTAGAGCAGTATTTTTTTGACCTTTCAAAAGCATTTGACATCGTCAATCATAAATCTTTTGTTCAAAAACTTAATGTCTATCAACTAAGCGCAGACACGCTTGCCTTCCTTACGTCATATCTGCATGGGCGTACGCAGTATGTCTACGTGAATGGTAAAAACTCACCTGAGGGGGTGATAGAGCACGGAGTACCACCGGGATCGATTCTTGATCCATTATTGTTCTCTGTCTTCATAAACGACCTTCCATTACATATATCTGACTCTAGTGTAACTTGCAGTCTTTTTGCAGACGATGGAACACTGGACGTTTCGTCATCAGACTAACATGTATGGTGAAGATTCTTCAGGACAGTTTAAATGAGGTATCTGAATGGTGCAGAAATAACGCCATGATACCTAATCCCACTAAAACCATATACATGCTGATTACCACACGGCAAACGCATCAGTTGAACCACCCTCCCCTTCAAGTAACACTTAACGGCCAACCTGTGGAGCAAGTCAGGGAACAACGCGTGCTTGGAATCAACTTTGACTACAAGTTGTGCTGGCAAGGCCACATTACTAAACTGTGTAAAATAGTATCTAAAAATGTATTCCTCCTGTCGAAATTGAGACATTTCGCTGATGAGCCAACAAGGAAACTCTTCTACTATGCCCATATTCAGTCACATTTGGTTTATACCTCATCTATTTGGGACGGTAGTAGCGATGCTAATTTAAAAAGTCTAAACTCGCTCCACAGAAGAGCCTTTAAACTCAATGTTGACAGACCCTCGGAAGTCATTAGTACTGACAATAAGTTCAAGCTGTTAGACATTTTGCCACTTGAAAAACAGTTTATGTATATTAAGTTGGTGCTCATGCGCAAAATCACCATCTTAGAAACACCAGCCTATCTCAATAGTTTGTTCCTCTTTGCTCATACGAGCTCCAGTCGAACGCCAGGAAACAATCTTGTAGTACCGATGCCTCGACTGGACATTTACAGGTCGTCATTGTCCTGTTCTGGTGCAAAGTTATGGAACTCTATTCCTGCGGATGTTAGAGCCGCGCCATCGCGTAAAACTTACAAGACCAAGCTGCTGAAACATCTAGGCAAAACTAATTTTTTTCCTTTTATTTTTTTATTTTTATTATTAATCTTACATGTAGCACTCCATGGATTGTGCGGCATTTCACGGATAGTCTGCATTATCTTGTAACATTTATGAACGCGTGTAATATACCGCTGGCATTCCAGCAAGCCGCATTATGTAATATCCATGATCCCATGGACTCGACTGGCCAGACGGGATGCCGTCGATAGACACAGTTGAGACATAAACGCTCGTGCCGCGTAGCAGTGCTATAGTTTCTTCGCGTCGACCCGCGCGCGTGATGATTGCGGGATCACTACATAATTTATTACTTTTACAGCAGACTATAGCAGTTAGCTGTGCGCGGTTTTGGCGCGGGGAGGCCGCTGTCGCATGTGTGTGTGTTTGTCTGTGTATGTGCGAGTGTATGTGTGTGTGCACGCGCGCATTCCTACGTGCTTGTGCACGTGTGTGTGTGTGTCAGTGTGTGTGTGTATGTGTATGCGCGTTGTATATTTGTTGGAGTGAGCCGTGTTGATTTTTATGATGAGAACAATAGCGGTTTTATGTACAAAACCCTTTATACTCTTTATATTTGCTGTAGTATAGTTTTAAGTGATAGAATTACGTGGTGTGTGTGTGTGTGTGTGTGTGTGTGTGTGTGTGTTTGTGTGTGTGTGTGTGTGTGTGTGTGTGTGTGTGTGTGTGTGTGTGTGTGTGTGTGTGCGTGTGTGTGTGTGTGTAGGGATGTGCAGGCTTGGCTTGGCGCCTGTAGGCTACAAGCTAATCTGGCACAAACCTGTGCACGCGGCAATTGCACACCGGCGCGCGCGTGTGTGTGGGTAAGAGAGTGATTTTATGTACGTTATTTTGTTTTGTAGTGTGTAGCAATGCTGGAGGAGGTGGAGTCCTTCACCAATCTCGGGAGCATCATCGACAAAAAAAGGTGGCACTGATGCAGATGTCAGAGCACGAATCGGTAAAGCCAGAGGACCCTTTCTCCAGCTGAAAAAAAGTGTGGAGTTCCAGAGAGCTGTCACAACACACCAAAGTCCGGATTTTCAACTCAAACGTAAATGCAGTTCTCCTATATGGAGCAGACACTTGGGGGTTGACAAAAACCACAGCCAACAGAGTATAGATCTTCATAAACAGTTGCCTTAGAAGAATCTTGAAAATCCACTGGCCAGAGAAGATCAGCAACGTCAGACTCTGGGAGAGAACAGAGCAGATAACAGCAGAGAATTAAATTGGACGAAGAAGATGGGGATGGATTGGTCACAGTCTGAGAAAGCCAGTTTCCAGTATCACTAGGCAAGCATTGTCATGGAAACCCCCGGGAAAGAGGAAAAGAGGCAGGCCGAGAAACACCTGGCGTCGAGACCTCCAACCAGACATCAAGAGACTGGGAACCACCTGGAGTAAAATCGAAGGAGAAGCACAGGACAGGAGTCGCTGGAGGTCTCTCGTCGACGGCCTATACCATGGCAGGGGTGACAGGCGTAAGTAAGTAAGTAAGTGTGTAGCAATGACAAGAATGAAAACAGTTCTGCGCACCTATTCTTTTATCCTTGGAAAATAAAGTTTCATTTCATTTCTGTCACGGTTAGTGACTGTTTTGACAGTGGTAGTCGAAAGTTACCGAAGCACCGGTCAGTGTAGGAATAGTGAGTTGTTTTCACGTGGGTAGAGACGGGTTAGTGTTCCTTGTTTTGCACGTGCGGGGCGCGCTAGTGAATACGGTAGTGTGTTCACTGCAGAGTTTACCTTGTCGGTAGCAAGGGAATAATAGTTTAGTTCGCAGCTGTACTCGGTTAGACCAGGTTGTCTTGCCCAGCTGACTGTTGGAGTCAGTGACACAGCGCCGGTCCAGTCCCGTGGTCGTTGGTGGCCGGAGACTGGGGGTTGTTTTTGCCTACGGGTGACGGCGTTGTGACAGGTCGCAGAGGAGGTAAGTGCGTTAAAAATCCCGCGTGCGTATGTTTTGTCATGTTATGGTTGTTATAGGTGTTTTGTACTATGTGCTAGGTCTAGGGGTATCGTGGGGGGAAAAAGGGAGGGTAGAACTCGATGGGTGTTAAAGGGAAGTATTGTTTTGGTGTTATTGTTTGATTCTGTAATTATTAGTTGGTTTTAACTGTTAGCGACTTGTTGCATTGGTTAGTGGAATGTGTTAGTGAAATGTTGTATTGGCTTGTTGTGAAAGTGCAGAGAATGTTAGGAAGGCTTTTTTGTGGTGTTTGAGAGCTTTCGTTGTTTTGGTTCATGTGTAAATTTTGGAATGATTTGGAAAGCACGTGTCATAGGAGTGAAGGTCAAGTGCTTGAATGGTTAGCGGTAGTGTTTTTGTAAACCAAGCAGGGTGGGTATGGTGGTTAGCTGGTTTTAGGACCCTCTGGTTTATGTTGCTTACGGGGCCATTTAGGCTTCTGCTTTTGTTTTGCATTTTGACGTTCGGGGTCGGGACCGGTTGGAGGGCCGACGGGCATTAGGACCAACCACGCCTTGCTGGACTGAGTGTGGGCGTGGAAGGGGCGCGGTCATCTGTACTGCCGAAGCTGCCGTGTCGCCATCGCAACCGGACCTCGCGCCAGGGAAACGGAGAGAGAGAGAGAGACAGAGGGAGAGAGACCCGCGAAGCTGTACGACCGTTAAGGAAGCCGGACGGGAGGGATCCACAGGCGTTCGTCGACTTTCCACGGTGGTCCCATTATTCAGCTTTCCGTCACTCACTCTGCCTTGGTGTAGTTACAAGATTCTTGTATATGAACAGTATATTGTAAATAACGTTTTTCAGCCGTCAGTTCAGAGGGCTGTAACCTGACTTTTTGTTGTATTGTGGAGCAACAGTGCTGCGTAGCGTGGGGGTGTGTTTCCGCCACTCGATGCAATGCCGATGCTGTGGAAGTAGTATTAACCTTGGCTTAGTTTTTTCCCTTTTGTTTTTCTTTTCTTTCTTTTTTTTCGGGAGGGGGAGGGGAGTAGGGGGCAGGGAGGGGAAGTGTCGGTGGGAAGTGTGGGAAGGAAGGAAAGGGGGAATAGTTAGTGTAATAGTAATAAAGATCGATTATACGTGTGAAGTAAATGTGTTGTGTTGCTTGTGCTGAGCTGTAACTTGTCTTGAGGCAAGACGCTAGGGCTCTTTATCTATCTTTCTTCTCTTCTACTCCTAACCTTCATTCTCGTCTATCTCTTAGTCGGGACATTTGGGGGTTCTACTTCTACTCTATCTTCCATTCTCGTCTGTCCCTCCCTAGTCGTGACAATTTCATTTCTTCTCTCTCTCTCTCTCTCTCTCTCTCTCTCTCTCTCTCTCTCTCTCTCTCTCTCTCTCTCTCAGTGCTGCCCGTTTTTAAAGAAAATGAATCAATGATTAATTAAGTCTACTGCAAACAAAAACATTGATAAAAATTTCACTTTGATGTACTAATTATAAAAAGCTCGAGCTAATCAGACCTATTAAAACAAAATTTATGCTGTTAACATCGCGTCAAAAATATCTCCACCCATTCCGTCTCAAACTTTCCATTGCAGTAATAAACCCATCGAAAATGTCTCTGAACATCGACTACAGGGTGTCACAGCGAGCAAATAGGAGACGAGTTTAAATGGGAGCGTCATATAAATAATGCCGAAGTGTTTCCCGCAATGTGTTTCTACTATCTGAACATGATTTGGAATATGCTCAATTCTAACTGTTGTAAACTATTTTTTCACGCACATTAAAGCAAGATAAAGCATGTTCTTAATTAAACGAACTTTAGTTGGCGAACTCTGACGAACTACAGTTCACGATCTCGGGACGAACCTGGTTGGTTCTTAATTGGACGATCTAAGGATACGGCGAACCTAGTTCGAAGTAGTTCACGAACCTCGGCAAACCATAGTTCGCTGTCGGAAAAGGTTCGCTCAACGTGTTGAGCAAACAAAGGCGAACCTTTTCTTTGATTGGTCAAAACTTTTACCCTCTTCTGCGTTGGTGATAAGAAGACAGTCACCGATACAAACGAATATGGCGGACGGTGATATTTCACTCGTGCGAAGAACAAGACCTATTTTTATTGATTTGTGGGAGGCGCAATGCTGTTTGTGGGGTCCCTACTGCAAGGAGTACAAAAACAAACATCGTTCAAATCGCGAAGCGGCATAGAGGCAGCCATTTTGAACACCTTCGCAGACAGTAAGTACGCCGAATCAAGCACTTCAGTTAAGAAAGAGAACCATGGCAAACCTGGTTTGCTGAAGTTCGCCTAGGTTCGTTCAACCTCGATTAAGAAACAAACCAAAAGATCGCCGATCTTCTCCGATCTAGGTTTGCCGATCAATAGTTCGTCTAATTAAGAACAGCTCTTAGGATTTCATCCCAAAGTCTACCGTATTGTTTGGCGCTCACATGCGTTTATCTTTTAGGAACATTCAGCGTTGTTCATATTTTAGGCTTATTATGCTGATCCATTTCCTTCGTTTCTAAGCCCGCCGTGAGCTGGCCTTAGTTGCCTGCTCGGCGTTAAACCCAAATAACTAACTCGTTTCTAAGCCAACATCTCATCAAAACACACGTCGGCGCACACAAATAAAGACGGACACACGGCGCTTCCCGCGATTAGTACGCTCTGTGGGCTCGTGTAACGACAGGAATCCATCCCCTATTCTAACCCACCGTCTGATCCACACACACACTGGCACACAGAAATAACGACGATTCCAGCCATTCGTAAGCTCTGTGGTCTGGCGTAGTTATTCTGAAGAAGAATAAAAGCACGATCAGCCAAATGACGTCATTTCAAGCTTCACGTCATGGCATAATTAGTCCCACGATGCCGTGTTCATAGTGACGACTCGAGGTTATACGTCAATCATCGCAGTACTAACATTTGACGTACTAGAGGATCAAACTTTGCAATTTTCTTGCTGATTTTCACACCTAAGGCTTACAGGTCACAATTTGGCCTAATCCTACCCCAGAGCCGGGACAAACAGCAGGCTTATGCAAACACTGTTTATGAAAAATCATGCGGGTATTAATGAGAAGATAGATTTTTTTTCGTTAAAGAAAAAATAAAGTTATGCTAGCTTTACAAATGACTAAAAAAAAAGTGGTGCAGAAAATTGTCTGATTTTCACAAATAGGGCATACAGGTCACAACTGACCTAATCGTACCCGACAGCCGAGAAAGACTGTAGGCTTATGTAAATACTGCATATGAAAAATCATGCGATTATTAATGTGAAGATTTTTTTGATTTGTTTTGTTTTGTTTGTTTTTTTCGTAAAAAAAAGATTCAATTGTTTTATGATTAATCCCAAAAACGTGAATTAAAAAAAATTATCACTCAAAACTTTCTAGAGGTACAATGCTGGTTAACAAACTCATTCAAAATCTCCCTTATATCTAGCTATATGCAAAATATCTAGTAAAAATATGAAAAATTACGGACTCTTTTTTTTTTTTTTTTTTTTGTTTTTTTGTGAAACAGCCATTTTCTCGCCAGTGAGAATCTTAATATGAAAAAAATCCAAAAAACTACCTCGAGATTATTCTTTTAAGGACAATATCATACAATTTCAAACTTGTCCGTCCTCAAACGCGGGTTCTAGTCGCTGTCACTCGCGCGCGCACACACACACACACACACACACACACACACACACACACACACACACACACACACACACACACACACACACACACACACACACACACCACACACACACAAAAACACACACTCACACTCACGCTCAAACGCATATACACACATGCTCATACACACACACACACACACACACACACACACACACACACACACACACACACACACACACACCTACACACACACACACACACAAGCGAAAACTACCGTTTGGGTATGTTTCCTTTGTATCATAAACAATTATGATGTATTGTTCCATATAAACTCATAATAATATCATTACATTACATCCTCTTTCTTGCTCCACGATCATCTCTTTATGGACACATTGTAAAGCCAAATATTATGTTACCACACAAAATGGAAACGGCACACATTTATGCACACACGCAAAAAAAAATTGTAGACACCCAGGAATGCACACACACACACACACACACACACACACACACACATACACACATTGAACACACCATACGCACTCACACACACACGCACATGCACACACACACACATGCACACACACACATGCACACACACACACACACACACACACGGACATACTACACACACATACACGCCACGCACACACACGCGTGCAAACATGCACATATAAACTCATTCAGTCCCGACACGCACCAGCAAGATATGAATCGACCATGATAGTTCAAAGGTGGTACGAGAATAGTTTGGCGCCTATTAGTCTCCAAGCTATTCTGGCACCATCCATGAACTATCATGGTCGATCTGTGTCCTGCAAAGTACTGCAGTCCTCCGAGGACAATGCCAAAATCGTGAGTATTTCGCACCTGGGACGCAATGGGTTAAAGAGACCTCTTCCTGGCAATAAAGGATTAATTGTTCATGATATCTCCTTCAAACAGATTCTTGGTTGTCTTTTGATAATGCTGAGAATCTATACCTCTTGCTGACACCACATTGAATCAATGTTCCTGTGACATCGATGGGTTTATAGTGTTGAATCAATGAAGATTTCAGAAACACAATATGCGACAGCTGGCACTGAATTCTCACAAACCAGATAGGTGAGGCTAGCGCTGGGATAACTGTACACATATCAAGGGGAATTACTTAGCGCTGGACAGACAAACAGTTAGATCCACTGCTCCCGCCTATCGGGCACCCAGTGGACAGACAAACAGTTAGATCCGCGGCCCCCGCCTATCAGGCACCCAATTGGAGATTGGGTACCTGATAGGCGGGGCAGGAGATCTTAATGTTTGTCTGTCCAGCGCTGAGTAATTCCCCATGGTATGTGTATGGCACTGAATTCGTCAACGACACCTTTGTTAGGTGTGACTACGCACACAGCTTGTGAAAATATGCGCAAAAATGTCCTAGTTAAGAGCAGGCAAACATTAGGAGTCTATTGTTGTTTTTATTGGTATTCAAAGCGTACCGTGCTGAAAGCGATTTTAGTTCCTTCACTGCCCCTTCAGGCAGATTGTATACATTGAAGTCATTGTATATTCTCAAGCCGTCAAAGACCCAGTGACACATTGTGGTTTTCAGCAACAGAAATAGATCATCATAAGCCCCCGCCACTGCTGGGGCTCATGAGGATCTATGCCTCTTGCAGCAGGGTAAACGATGCTCAGCGTTTTTCAGCAATGCATGTGTTAAAATTCCCAAGTTTGTTCTTTGAAGAATACTTACAAATTTAGAAGATGGATAAGCAAAGATAGGTCAACGGTAGTGCTAAGACCGCTTTGCGCTGCAAACTGCAAGGTCTATAAGCAAAGATCAGGACGCACGTTTTCCGTCATAGTAAACAAACAAACAAACAAACAAACAAAAACACAAACAAACAAAGAACAAATAAACAAATTATTTGCAAAGGGTCAGCTCAGCTACTGAAATGTTGATTAGAGAAGTCACGTTTACGCCGGACGACTGCGAACAACGAACGAGAGCGAAGTCACGGCGAGAAACCACATTGCACCATAAGCACAAACAACACTCCAAGCATCTTCAAGAAGCATAGATCTGAAATAGATAGAAATGAAGATCTATGCTTCTTGTAGATGTTCGGAGTGTTGTCTATGCTTTCGTGATTCAATTTCTTTCCTTGTTCGGAGTCGTTTGTTGCGAACGAAACGTCACTAATAGTCAGGTTTCATCTGCGACGAACAAGTCCGAACAAGGAACAATTGTATCTCAGCCCTCTCCTCTCAGCACACCTGCTCACTTAAAAACTGCCAGCTGAGAACTGTATCGTTTATGTTCAATGTCTCCACGCACCCTTTCCTACCTACACTAACCCGTCTTACGAACGGCACAACACCTACTAACTTGTCACAATTTAATCTCGACATGTCTTTTATCATCGTAAAATCCTCTTTACGGTGGTCGTAATCACCTGTACTACACAGAGATAAATTGTAAGTCTGCTTCAGGACAGCCAGTGTATCTCTAGGAGTGGGAACGCTGAGGTTCAGGAATGGACGACTAGAAAGCGGGAAAATATCTCCACTAGGGTAGATAAATGTCGGGTAACGGTGGTCAGCGTCCCACACATGAGTTGCGTTTCGGTGATAGAAGCTGATGTCCAGGAATGGAAAGCTCCAGTCTACGTTGAATTGTTTGCGACCTGGAATGGGCTGAGCGTCTTTGGCGTACAGTTTCCAGCGCACCTTCTGTCGCTTGTTGAGGATGTAGCTGGGACTAAGCTGGCCGAGCACTGACGAGGTCTTGTTTTTCAGGGCGAGAGGGACAGCGAAATCGACGTCATCGTCCCAGGGTACAATCCCATGGTGACGCCAAGACCCCAGCAAACTGCCGCTGTACATGAACACAAATAATGCAAATGTCATTAGAAGAGAAGAAATAGAAGAAAAGAATAGAAAAGAAAAATAAAGAAATGACATGACATGACATGATATGACATGACATGAAGTGAAACGAAACGAAAAGGAAAAAAATAAAATTAAAAAAGAAAAAAAGAGAAAAAAATGAAAATAAAATAAAATGAAATAAATGAAAGATAAATAAACGAAATGGAAAAAAACGACGATAATAAAATTAAATTAAATTTAAAAAAAAAAAAGAAAAGAAGAGAAAAGAAAAGAAAATAGAGGGGAGGAGTACGCTCTGCGGTCTCGTGTTGCTACAGGAATCCATCTCTTTCTGCTTTAACCCACCCTCTGATCCACACATACTGGCACACAGAAATAAAGACGGACACACGGCGACTCCCGCCATTCGTAAGCTCTGTGGTCCGGCGTAGTATAGCTATTCTGAAGAAGAATGATAGCACGAGCAGCGAATGACGTCATTTCAAGCTTCAAGTCATGGCATCAATAGTCCAACGACGCCGTGTTCATATTGACGACTCGATGTTATGCGTCACTCATCGCAGTACTAACATTTAACGTATTTGAGGATCAAACGTGGCAATTTTCTTTTTGATTTTCACGCCTAGGGCTGACAGGTCACAATTTTGACCTAATCCTACCCCAGGGCCGGGACATACAGCAGGCTTACGCAAAAACTGTTTATGAAAAATCATGCGGGTATTAATGAAAAGATAGTTTTTTTTTCGTAAAAGAAAAATTAAAGTTATGTTAGTTGTTTTACAAATGACTCGAAAAAGTGGTGCAGAAAATTGTCTGATATTCACACCCAAGGCATACAGGACACAATTGACCTAATCGTACCCGACAGCCGAGACAAACTGCAGGCTTATTATGTAAATACCGTATACAAAAAAAGAGAAAAAATCATGCGATTATTAACGAGAAGAATTTGTTTTTTCGTAAAAGAGATTCAATTCTTTAAAGATTAACTAATATAATTTGTGAAATTAATCCCCAAAACGTGAATTTAAAATATTAATTATCACTCAAAGCGTTCTAGAGGTACGATCCTGGTTAACGAGCTCATTTAATATCTCCCTTTTATCTAGCTATATGCAAAATATCTAGTAAAAATAAGACAAATTACGGACTCTAGTGTGGATCAAGCGGTTTTTGTGAACCGGCCACTTTCTCGTCAATGAGCATCATAATCAAATAATCGAAAAAGAATTCTCGAGATAATTCTTTTAGATACAATATCCTAAAATTTCAAGCTTGTCCGTCCTCAAACGCGGGCCCTACTCGCTGTCACACACATACACACACACACGCACGCACACACACACACACACACACACACACACACACACACATACACACACACACACACATACACACACACACACACACACACACACACACACACACATACACACACACACACACACACACACACACACACACACACACACACACACACACACACACACACACACACACCTCGCTTTCGCTTTGGCGCCAAAAAGACGTTTTATAGTAAGTTTTCCTTCGCTAGACGTGACGTCAATTTTTTATCTTGTTACTTCTTTGCCAGAATTTCGGCCCCGCAAACCAAAATCGACATGTGCATGCTCCGGAATGCGCTCCGATCAGTCCCATTTCAAAGTCTACCGTATTTTTTAAATACGGTAGACAAAAAGAAGAGAAGAGAATGAAAATGTTCATTTAGTCATCATCATCGTCATCGTCGTCATCAACAACAACAACAACAACAACAATATCCAACGAACCAGCCGACCGACCAAACAACCAAATAGCCAAAACCAAATGACCGAGTCACCGACCAAGCAAGCGAGGAAACAAGCAAGCAGTGGAATCAGTTACCTGTAAAGAAAGAACGGTATGCCAGCTTGCGTAAGAGTGGCGGTGAAGACCTTTACCAGCTCCACGAGACTGTCGAGCTCGGGGCTCGTCAGGCGAGGCTGAAACAGCGGGAATGCAACCGTCGTGGCCTGCAACCATCTTCCTTTTCAATACAGGATTTTAATAAAGGATTTCGTACACACAGCCGCATTTTCAAAAAATTTAGAGGTGTCACCAGTTGCAGGTGATGGGTCCACCATGATAATTCAAAGACAGTGTCAAATTAGCTTGGCGCCTAACGGCGCCAAGCTAATCTGGCACTACTCTTAAATTAACAAGGTCGATCCATCTCCTGTTATAATGCGTCGAGACTAAATCATCTCATCGAATCACCGATGACACGCGACAGTAAACGTGCCGTTCATGATAGATAAAGTTTGAGCCAGGCTCTGTCCCAGTAAGCTGAAGACCCTCGAGCAGACATCTGCTGCAGTGAGCTTGCGCACAACCGTGCGCGAGCTCACTGCGGCCTATGTCGGCTCGAAGATCTCTGCTTGCTGGGCTGAGCCTGGATTTATCATGACGAACGATAGAGCAGAATACTTAATTGTCAACTATGATGATTCAAGGTTGGTGCAAGAAAAGCTGTGTGTCCAGCGTTGAGTAAATTCACATAGTCTTCATGCATATGAACCCAGTTGTTCATTGTCAGGCGTTTCAGCATGGAACAATTGTAATAATAATAATAATAATAATAATAATAATAATAATAATAACAAAGAGCATTTATATCGAGCTACATCCCCAGACTCGATGAGTTCTAAGCACGTTACACAAAATTAAAACTACACTGTACACATGTACACAGAACCACGCACAACCCTTTCACAAATTAAGCTAGACACAGACCACACACACACACACACACACACACACACACACACACACACACACACACACACACACACACACACACACACACACACACACACACACACACACAAACACACACCGTCCATCAAACACAAAATAAAGCGTGAAACCCTCGCGAAATCAAGGGCTAGTTTGAACGATTTGGTTTGAATGCCGTAAGTTTGAAATGAGCCACGTTTATACGCAGGAAAGCCCTTTCCGTTACGCTCAAAAGGCAGTTGAAAACGTCTGGTACATGCGAGTATTCACATGGATTGTGGCAAAATTGGTCTCTCTCTTGGCTTTGACTTCGCGAACGAAGATTTTATAGGAGTTGCCCACGACGTCTGCAGGCTTGTTCGTGGCTGCGGAGGCCAATCCGAGACAGGCAGGTTCGACCGCAGTGGCTGCAGGGGAAGGTCTGGCCAGGGTTCTGAGCTGCGGCATCTCTGTTTTTTCTCCTGAGCCGCTTGTCCTTAAGGCTAGCTCTGCGAGAGTCCTCAAAGGAGACAGCTGCCTTGTAAATGGTGGAGCGCCAGGTGTCACGGTCCGCAGCAAGCGAAGACCACTGGTGGTGGTCGATTTGGCAGGCACTAAGTGACTTCTTGAGACAGTCTTTGTATCTCTTCTTTGGTGCCCCTCTGTCACGGTGTCCAGTAGCAAGCTCGCCGAACAGGGTGATCTTTGGTAGGCGATGATCCTCCATCCTGGAGACATGCCCCGCCCAGCGGAGCTGTGTCCGCAGCAGCAAAGCCTCGATGCTCACAGTTTCAGCCTGTTCAAGGACCTCGACGTTGGTGACATAGTCACTCCAGTGAATGCCCAGGATGGTACGCAGGCAGCGCTGGTGGAAGCGTTCGAGGAGTCGTAGTTGGCTGCGGTAGAGGGCCCAGGACTCGGAACCATACAGCAGGGTGGTGAGGACCACAGCTCTGTACACGCTGATCTTGGTGCCTGTTTTCAGCTGTTGATTGTGCCACACCCGCTTGAAAAGTCGCCCGAAAGCACTGTTCGCTTTTGCCAGCCTGCTGTCAAGCTCCTTGTCCAGCTTGGCGTCCGACGTGATAATGCAGCCAAGGTAAGTAAACTGGTGCACTGACTTTAGTTCAGACTCGCCAATGGTGATGTGAGGAGGGCGATACACTGTCTTGGGTGCCGGCTGATGGAGGACCTCTGTCTTTTTCAGAATGACCTCGAGTCCAAAGAGCTGGGCAGCATCTGCGAAGCAAGACGTGATGCGCTGCAGGGCTCTCTCTGTGTGTGCAACGAGGGCAGTATCATCAGCAAAAAGCAGCTCACGAATCAGTTGGTCTAGGGTTTTCGTGTGGGCCTGCAGTCGTCTGAGGTTGAACAGGCTGCCATCGAGACGATACCTGATGTACACTGCATCGTCATCATCGAGGTCCACTGTGGCCTGCTTCAACATCATGCTAAAAAAGATGGTGAAGAGGGTCGGTGCCAGCACGCAGCCCTGCTTTACGCCGTTGAGAATAGGGAATGGTTCTGAGAGGTCATTGTTGAGTCTGACCTGGCCTTGCTGGTCCTCGTGTAGCTGGACAATCATGTTGAGGAACTTTGGGGGACAGCCAAGTCGCTCCAGGATCTGCCACATGCCTTGCCTGCTCACAGTGTCGAACGCTTTTGTTAGGTCGACAAATGTTACGTACAGCCCTTTGTTCTGCTCGCGGCACTTCTCCTGTAGCTGTCTCAGCACAAAGACCATATCGGTGGTGCTCCTGTTTGCTCTGAAGCCACACTGGCCCTCTGGGAGTTGGTCTTCAGCGATGGCAGGTACCAGCCGATTCAGGAGCAGCCTTGCAAGGATTTTCCCAGCAATGGACAGCAGGGTAATTCCCCGATAGTTGGAACAGTCAGACTTCTCGCCTTTGTTCTTGTACAGGGTGATAACGACTGCGTCACGGAGATCTTTTGGTAGTGTTCCTTCCTCCCAGCAGCAGAGAAAGAGGTCATGGAGCTTGTTGTGCAGTGCTGTGCCTCCATGTTTCCAGATCTCTGGCGGTATTCCATCAATGCCTGCTGCTTTGCCACTCTTGAGCTGGTGGATGGCTGTGAGGGTCTCTTCAGCGGTGGGCGGTTCGTCCAATTCAACCTTTACTGGGAGGTGTGGGATTTGTAGGACGACTGCTTCTTGAACAGTGCGCTCAGCGCTGAAGAGGCTCTGAAATTATTCCGACCAGCGGTTCAAGATGGAGGTATTATCTGTGAGGAGTGCCTGGCCATTCGCACTTCGCAGGGGACTTTGTACCAGGTGCCTGGGGCCATACACTGCTTTCAGTGCTTCGTAGAAGCCCCTGTAGTCACCATTGTCAGCACAAAGCTGGGTCCTCTGTGCAAGTCTGGTCCACCACTCATTCTGGAGATCTCTGAGCTTGCGCTGGAGACTGCTGCAGACGAGGCGGAAGGCAGACTTCTTCACAGGGCAGGAAGGCTGGGCTAGGTGGGCCTGATGGGCGGCTCTTTTTTTTTGCTAGGTGTTCCTGGATCTCTACATCGTTTTCGTCAAACCAGTCTTTGTTCTTCTTTCTGGCGAAACCCAAGACTTCTGCAGAGGATTTTGCAATAGCAGTTTTCAGTTGTTCCCAAAGTGTTTCAGGGGAGGAGTCTACTGGGTCCGCTGTGTCTTTGAGCCTGCGCTGTAAATCTGTCTGAAAGGCAGCTTTCACATCGTCACGCTGAAGGCTGGCAACATCAAGCTTTTTCTTGGGGGGCCCCCATTTCTTGGGTTTTGGCTTGAAGTGGAGCCTGAGTTTGCAGCGGACAAGGCGGTGGTCAGTGTGGCACTCTGCGCTGGGCATCACTCTGGTGAGGAGGACGTCACTGCGGTCCCTCTGACGCACTAGGACATAGTCGATAAGGTGCCAGTGCTTGGAGCGAGGATGCATCCAGGTGGTCTTTCGACTGTCCTTTTGCTGAAAAGTAGTGTTGGTGATGACCAGTTGCTGCTCCGCACAGAACTCCAATAGTAGGCGGCCATTGTCATTGCAGTTCCCCACGCCATGCTTGCCGAGGACTCCTTTCCAGGCTTCAGAGTCCTGGCCCACTCTGGCGTTGAAGTCGCCAAGGATGATGACTTTGTCGTCTGCAGGGGTACTCTGTAGGAGGCTGCGCAGGTCAGTGTAAAACTTGTCCTTTTCAGCAGGCTCTGCCAGGAGGGTTGGGGAGTACACACTGAGAAGGGTGACGTGCTGCTGGTGTCTCAGTGGGAGGCGTATGGACATGATGCGGTCTGAGTGGCCCGTTGGTAGGTTTTCCAGCTTAGTCGCAATGGATGAAACCCACGCCTGAAAGCCGTCTTTCTGATGCAGGCCTGCCTGACCAGTAGAGGGTGTACCCAGCACCAAGTTCTTGGAGGCTGCCTTCGTCCGGAAGGCGTACTTCGCTGAGCGCGGCGATGTCGATGTTTAACCTCCGCAATTCATGGGCAATGAGGGCGGAGCGACGTTCAGGGCGTCCGCTGTCTGCTTTGTCGAGCATGGTTCGGACGTTCCAGCATGCTACGTTGAGTCCGGTCGTGGTCGTCATGAGAGTGGATCCGTTATTCTTTCTTGTTTTTTGACCGCAGGAGAAGATGCCCGTTGACCGCGGCTAGCCAACTGGGGTTGCGAGGGGACGAGCTTTGGTTAGGCCACCTTTTCTAGGCCCCTCTCCGTGTGGAGCAAGCAGTGCTGTCCCTAGAGAAGGCTGCTTGGTCGTTCAGGGTGTGCCGAGTGATGTTGTCATCCCCAGGTCAACATCAGGCGACCAATATCCTGAACCGCCTGCATGCAGGTTTGAGACTGCGGCTTCCAGTGACATCTTTCACCTGCCGTTTCGCCCCTCGCCCGTCGCTACAGGACTTGGAATGGTCAGTGTCATGGTCCGTGGACGTTTCCTAAAGCCTGCGCGGTGGAGCTTTTTGGTGGAGTGCAGTGTGCGCAGTACTGGCCCCACCCTTTAAACCCTTGGTTCATCTGCCATGGCCTAGCAAGCTGGGACGATGGCATCGAGGTCCTCGGGTCGTAGGTTTTATATCAGACTGTCCTTGTCCTAGTCTCTGGCTCAAAAGCCTTCCCCGGAGACACGGGGGCTTTGATGTCAGGGGTTTCCTCCCTTAGCCTTTCCGCAGCCAAGCGGCCAGGCCTGCAAGGCAGCAGGCGACTCGTGGAGGGCGGGGTCGTCTATGTCCCGTGCAGATGTGAACATCTGCCCACTGCCCAGAATGACTTACCAGTTTCATTAAAAAAAGCATCTAATATAAATTCTTTTAAAAACCAGCTGGACGAATTACCAAAATTTAAAGAGATTTTTTATTCCTATGATGAATGATTTTATAGGAAAATTGCATGCATAGCAGACCCATAAAGGAACTAAAGAAAGAAAGGACATTTATAAAGGCCTCACGGCCTATTTTGTCCTCACAATACTACTACTACTACTTAACCAGATTCCTTTTCCCTCGTATCAGATTTCCCCTGTGGTCCCCAAAAAGTCTCCTGGGGCATTCAGGATTATACACCATCTGTCCTACCTGGAAGGTGCATCCATAAATGACGGCATTCCACGCGCAATGTTAGCAGTTGAATATGCTAGTGTTGACGATGCCATGCGTCTGGTGGCCAGCCAGGGCAGCAGTGGCCACATGGCCAAGACAGATATCAACAAGGCTTTTCGCCCTATTCCACTCAAACCAGAACACTATCATCTGTTCTGTTTTGAATGGAATGGGCAATTCTACTACGATAGGTGCCTGCAGATGGGCTGTTCTTCTGCCTGCCAGATTTTTTAGGAATTTTCCTCAGCACTCCAGTGGATAGCACTACACAAATGTGGCATCCACCACATCACCCACTATCTAGATGATTTCTTCTTCGTCAATGGGTCACAGGCCACGTGCCAAAAAGATCTGAGCAAATTTCTATCCTTATGTCACCAGATAGGAGTGCCCATTGCCCCGGACAAAACAGCCCAGCCCAGCTGTTACTTTTCTTGGTTTTGAGATAGACGCTACAGTTTCGGAGGTGCGCCTTCCCCCGGAGAAACTCACTGACTGCCAGACTCAGATTCAAAACATGCTAGCCAAACAGGCCACAACCCTCCGAGACCTGCAGTCCATACTCGGACTCCTTAACTTTGCATGTGCAGTAGTCATAGCGGGCCGGGCCTTTTTATGCTGTTTGTACGACAACACGACTGGTAGGCGCAAACCACACCATCACATACTGTTGGAACCTGAAATGCGAGAAGACCTACAAGTCTGGTTGGAATTCTTGCAGCATTTTAATGGTAGGAGTTTTTTCCGCTCGGAAATGTTCCTCAGTCCAGATGTCCTACACTTGTACACTGATGCTGCTGTGGGAGCAGGGTATGGCACCATTTTTAAAACACACTGGTTTTATGATGCTTTTACAGGCTGGTGGTCAAGCCAAAACATCACGCTACTTGAGTTAGTTCCAATTACACTAGCAGTTGATGTCTGGGCCCATGAGATGCGTAACAAAAGTATAATTTTTTTTTTACACGGATAACCTTGCCCTAGTCTCTGTCATCAACAAGCTGTCATCGCTCGAACCCCTCGTCATGGTCCTTGTTCGTCATCTTGTACGCAGTTGTTTAACATATAATATCCTTTTTCAAGCTGCTCATATCCCCAGTTTTCAAAACACTTGTGCTGACGCTCTTTCACGCTTTCAGGTCAACAACTTCCGCCGCCTGCGGCCTTGACGCAGACATCCTGCCCACAGCCTCGCCCACACTGCCCGACTCAATAACCTAGTTACATCTGCACGCCAACTCCTGGCTACCTCGCTTACTCCATCAACGCGCACCCTGTACAACAGGGCTTGGTCACTTTTTCACACATTTTTAATAGACCATGCATTGCCCGAGGAAATGCCAGTTTCCCCACAGATCACTACATTGTTTATAACCTACCTCTTTCATGCTGGTTTTGCCCCCTCATCCATTACATCATTTGTTTCAGCAATTGGATTCGTCCACAAATTACAGAATTGCACAGACCCATCTAATGCTTTCCTGGTTTAAAAAGCATTAGCAGCTATCCGGAAAGGCAGACATCCTGGTCCCAAGCGCCTCCCTATTACCGAAAACATTTTGGAACGAATGGTCCAACGGGTACATGTGGCAGTGTGTAGCCCCTACCATTTTTTGTTGTATAAAGCGATGTTCCTCTTGGATTTTCATCCTTTTCTGCGCATTGGGGAAATGATACAGTCTGCGCATATGATCCAGCTGGAACACATCTGCCTCCAGCCTGCTGCTGTAACCATCACTTTTCATTCTTTTAAACATTCTGACGGGCAGATAGCAGTACTTCAATTTCCAGGTAGACCAGAATCACCTAGTCTTTGCCCAGTTGACGCACTACGTTCCTTTCTAGCCATCAGAGGTAGCAAGCGTGGGCCACTGTTCATGGCAGATGGCAAGCCCATCAGTCTAGTAAAAAACAACAATTAAACAATGTTTAAAAAAGTACCACTAACCCTTTGGCTGTTGGTAGCGTTTTTTGTTACGATGATTCCTGCAGGAATCATCACAACAAAAAGTGCTACTGCTAACATTAACGAAAACAACCTCCTTTAGTCACATTTAAAAAAAATTATACTAGCAAGCAAAATAAATGCAAAATTTTTGGAATCATCAGAAACACTTTCAAAAGAAATGCAACATTTTTTGGGGGCGGTCAGTGGCGCAGCGGTAAAAGCGCCTGCCACCAATGCGAGGTGTGAGGTTCGATACCCGGTTCCAACGTCGGACTTTTCTCCTCTAGTATGTCTCACTGTTAATTCGGGCGGACCGTCGGGGTTCTTTCTCCACGTACTCCGGCTCTTCCTCCCCCACGACTTTGGTATCAATTTCAGCCCACTAATCAAATTTCAAATATAAACGATTTGAATTTCCAAAATGTCAGTAGCTCGCTGGAACTTGCTCTTAGCACCACGTGAATGTTCTATGTTTATGTACAGTGTGTGAGTGAATGCGCGTGATTCATGTGAGCATGCTTGTTGAGTTCAGGTCGCAGCGGCGCTTTGAGCCAATTTTCAATTGGGATAAAGCGCATATTTAATGCATTGATTTATTATTTATCATCGGAAACACTAAAGTGTTCCAATGATTCATAAAAATATTACAATTCTTTTGCTCGTCAGTATATTCTGTTATATTTGACCGATACATAGTACTTGACCTGCTGAGGAGGACAAACTACTGGAAATGCCACTAACAAACACCACAGATCCTCATAAACACCCAGTTAGCAACTGCACATAAGGATCCCTCACAGAAAGACAGCAATATTTACAATGAATATTGAGAAGTCTTACCCTCTGCATACATCCGTCTATAGTGCAGTTGTCACAGACAGAATCGAAGCAAAGGAAGGTTTTGTTTTGAAGGCAAAATTGGTAGACAAGTCTTAACTGATGCAAAACAATATTGATAACCCGTTGTAGTGGTTGATCTATTCACCGCGATTTGTACGTGTCAGATAGAAGCGTGATGTAGCTGTGGAAAAAAAAATACACTTTAGAAACAGCTCACACCAGTTACCTGCCTCGATCCTCTGCTTTTTATTTTTCTTTTTGTTTTGTTTCATTGCAAAAAGATCGCAAGCCCAGGCTATATGGCGAAAATCCTTTTCCCAAACCTTTTCCGCAACGCAATGCAGGCAGAACTATGCATGGAGCTTGCGTTACGGAACTCGGTTGGGAAAAGACAATTATACTCACTGATACACATAACCCGTACGGTATACCGTCGGTGCAACTCCAAAGTAAAGTGGTGACTGTTTGCTCAGGCGTCGATGCTATAACTGTCAAGTAAGCTACATGTACATCGTTCAGTTTACCTGGATAGTTGCGGACAATGGTAAGATGACGCGATGACTAGTGAAGAAGTTGAGCCGGACCAGAAGTGTAAACACACCCACAATAATCAGCGCTACGAAGAGCTTCCTGGACGTGCATCGACTCATTTTGACGCTTTCTTGGGTTGTCAGGCCATGGAAATTATCTTCACACACACAGAAAAAAAACGTGCACTCAAGCCTCTCAAAGTCAGTCTAGCCTAGCCTTTATGAACTTAGCCCGTTCAGTGCCAGTTGACGCAGAATGTGTTTCTGCAAATCTTCGTTCAGTCATTCAGGGCCAGCCGCATCCGGATGCGCCTGGCCGCGAATGAGTTAATGCAAGACCAAAAAACAAAAACAACAACAACAACTAGCAAAGTGGATTCAAAGTGGTGTCAACAAGAGGCACTGATAGGTCTCTTGAGGCGGGGTGTTCCAATTTTCTCGGCACTAAACAGGTTATATGCCTTTTCAAACTTTTAGCACAAATATGCTTGCAGAAAATAGTAGGAGTAGAGACTGTCGCTAAATCGCTGTATGTCTAACATGTACACGGAGTTCAGAGAGAGAGAGAGAGAGAGAGAGAGAAAGAGAGAGAGAGAGAGAGAGAGAGAGAGAGAGAGAGAGAGAGAGAGAGAGAGAGAGAGAGAGAGAGAGAGAAGAGAGAGAGAGAGAGAGAGAGAAGAGAGAGAGAGAGAGAGAGAGAGAGAGAGAGAGAGAGAGAGAGAGAGAGAGAGAGAGAGAAAGAGAGAGAGAGAGAGACTGACTGACTGACTGACTGACTGACTGACTGACTGAAACTTTATTTATCAAGGATTGAGATATTAGGCGCACAGGCCTTTCTTCCGATCTGTCCTTGCTACATCTACTGACATATAATAACAGGCAAAGCTACATTACTACACTCACAAACAACATCGAAAGTAACGCGAATTACGACAACACTACAAACTGCAACAATGATTTAACAAAACACACAGGTACCCATACGAAGATGTTTGCACGTGTCATAATATCCGTTTGCGGGAGCCCTCCCCAGGCACTCCCACCCGGGGGGCACGCCACAAATATACTTTCACTCGAATGACATACTAAGCACATCGTTTGAATAAACTGTGCACCGGCACTGCATCCCCAGACCAGGTCTATACGGGAAGCACCCCACAAACGGCACGTGAACGCAAATGGTATAATAAAAATAATAGTTGCATAAAAAGAAATAAAAATATATTATGTTTAGACAACACGAGATAATTAAATTTGCGTTGCCTTGGATAAGTGTTTGTACAGTTTTGCTTTAAAAGCAGCTAGGGAATTAACTTGTTGTAGATGCAGAGGAATAGAATTCCACAGGAAACCACCTGAGTATGACAAACTGGATTTATACAAATCAATGTGGGGCCGTTTTATGCTCAGGTTGCTCCGAGAGGTGCTGTATCTCTTCTCAGTAAGAGTAAAAAGTTCCGGTAGCCGGGGACCTTACCCTTAAGAGCTTTGTGCACTAGTACGCACTTGTTAAATACTAAGTGTTTGTCAAGAGGAAGGAGTCCAGCTGCCTCGAGCCTCGCCTCAGTGGGTAGAGATGAGCTAGGAATAATGAGTTTGGCTGCTCTTCTGTATAGCGAATTTATTTTCTTGAACTGAACCTCGCTACAGCCATCCCAAACTGTTGAGGCATAATCAATGTGGGGCTTGATGTATCCATTGAAAAATAGGTTACGCGTGTTCAGAGTAATGACCGCTTTCAGTTTAGACAGTAAAAATAATTTCTTTGAAATTGTCTTTCATATGTGTATGAGATGAGGCTGCCAACTAAGTTGCTTATCTACAACTACCCCTAGTAAACTTGCTCTATGGGGACAGCTTCAAATGAGAGGCTTAGAGGCGCGGGTTGCAGCTGATGTTTCTGACGTGTTGTGACTAACATGCTTTTTGTTTTAGTTGGATTGACTATCATTCTATTTCTACTGCACCATTTAGAGACTTCTTGTAGGCTCTGCTGGAGGCTGTTGGTTATGTCAGCTACAGTTTTTCCGGATGCATGTAGCGTCGAATCGTCAGCAAACATGTCACATTCGGCACTAGCACATGTGATGTGTAGTGGTAAATCATTAATAAAGATACAAAATAACAATGGGCCCAGAACCGAACCCTGAGGAACACCAAGCTCTACCTTACCCTTTGTGGAGAGAGAGAGAGAGAGAGAGAGAGAGAGAGAGAGAGAGAGAGAGAGAGAGAGAGAGAGAGAGAGAGAGAGAGAGAGAGAGAGAGAGAGAGAGAGACTGGCGCCAAGCTAATCTGTCACTACCCTTGAATTATCATCGTCGAGTCATCCCCTGTCGTAGTGCGTCAGTGCTCATTGGGTTAATTTAAAATGTTTCGCCTATGAATCTTGTGATAATGCCGCAGATCGTCTGTAGGTTTTTTTTTTTTTTTTTTTTTTTTTTTTTTTTTTTTTGTCAGTGACACAAAGCGTACACAACATAGAAGAGTAATGAGCGCACGCAATGAGAGAGTGGAAAACCCGCCTACAGTGCGAATTAACCCTTCACTGCCGAGAAAAAGTGAACACGATACAGCTGCAAGAGACATATATCCTCATGGGCCCCCGCATTCGCGGGGGCCCATGAGGATCTATGCCTCTCGCTGACACCAATTTGCATCCATGTTTCTTTTGATGGTTTTGGCTTTTAGGTCGTTGAATAAAAAAGGATGTCAGAAGACAAACAATGTCACTGACAAAATTGCAAGTACAGTTGCAGGGAAGTGGTTAACAAATTCATAACATTTTGCCGGGTCCGGATGACGCATGTGTCGAATGAGTTAGCAATCTGTCACAGTTGTAGCATCCTGTATAACTGAGACAAATGGAAAATAGATGTAAATCTGGTGCTTAACGAGTTACACATCCTTCTTGGTGATTTTAACTTCCACTTCGACAAACCCGACCACCCCGACACAAAACGCCTTTGCACGTCACTTTCTAACCACAATCTTACACAGCACATCACTAAACCCACCCACCGACTCGGCCACACCCTCGACTGGTTCATCACCCGCACCTCCGATCAACTCTTCCTCGACTTTGACACCTCCTCTGTGCTTCCCTCCGACCACCTCGCTATTCTCGTCGCCCTCAACCTACCTCCCCCGAAAAAGCCCAAGCTCTTTGTCTCTCGTCGCAAACTAAAATCTGTCAACCGAGAGAACTTTTTCGACGAAGCTGTCGGCCTTCTCTTGGACCCCGCCTCCTCTCCCGATCTTGCATCCCATTTCGATTCCTCCCTTCGAAAACTTCTAGACACCCATGCCCCTGTCACCACCTGCTCCATACCCAACCGACTCCCCTCCCCCTGGCTCACTGACGACATAGCCGAGGCCAAGCGCGAGCGTCGACAAGCGGAACGCCGCTGGCGCTCATCCGACCTCACCGTTCACAGAGAGATCTTCCAAACCACCAGATCCAAAGTCTGCAGAATGATCTCCGACTCCAAACGCAAACACCTTCAAAACAAAATCCTGGAATCCACTTCTTCCAAAACCCTCTACGCTACCATGAACACACTCCTAGGCACTTCTAAAGACTCTCCCCTTCCCAACACACACATCAAAGAAGAACTTCCGTCCGCCTTTTCCTCCTATTTCTCCGACAAAATCCAAACTCTGCGCAACACACTCGACACTCTGCCTTCTTCGCCTTGCCTCCCTGACACCCCCTTTTCCGGCACTCCCCGCTCGTCCTTCCGCCCCGTCTCTCAGGATGAAAGTCCTCAAGACCATAAAGTCCATGCCTTTCAAAACCTGCGAACTAGACCCCCTCCCAGCTTCCCTCTACCAGGACGGCCTCCCAAAACTTTTGCCCTTCATTACGGACATCATCAACACATCTCTAGAAAATGGCTCCGTCCCCGATATCTTCAAGTCCGCCATCGTCCGTCCTCTCCTCAAAAAACACAACCTCGACCCAAACGAACTCAAGAACTACCGCCCAGTCTCCAATCTCTCTTTCCTGTCCAAGCTTCTTGAGAAGGTCGTCTTCAACCAACTCAACCTCCACCTCGCCGACAACAACCTCCTCAGTCCCTTCCAGTCTGCCTATCGCAAACACCACAGCACTGAAACTGCCCTTCTACATATCCTAAACGACCTGCTTCTCTCCACTGACTCGGGCAACATCTCCCTTCTTACGCTACTCGATCTCTCTGCCGCCTTCGACACCATAGACCACTCTATCCTCCTCCCCCGCCTCCACCACTCCTTTGGCATCACTGACTCTGCTCACTCCTGGTTTCTCTCCTACCTCTCCGACAGACAGCAGTCCGTCACCATCGACGGCGTCTCCTCCAACCCAGTCACGCTCTCCTGCGGCGTTCCTCAGGGGTCCGTCCTGGGCCCGGTCCTTTTTACACTCTACATCTCCCCCCTGTCCAACATCATCCAGTCTCACCACATACACCACCACCTCTACGCTGACGACTCACAACTACTAGACAAAGACAAACTCGACAACACTCAGACACTACTGACTCGCACGGCTGACTGCTATGAGGACGTGAAAAACTGGATGACAGCAAACAAGCTCAAACTGAACGACGACAAAACGGAAGCCATGCTGGTAGGCACTCGCCAGAAACTTTCCCAGCTCTCTCCCTCTCTCCACCTTCAACTCGACAGCACCCCCATCTCCCTCTCTGACTCGGTCAAGAACCTTGGCGTTATCCTCGATTCCTCTCTTTCTATGACCAGCTTCGTCTCCGCCACGGCCCAGGCATGTTATTTCCACCTCCGCCGCATCAGTCAGATCAGAAAATACCTCACTACCGAAGCTGCCACCAAACTCGCTGTCTCTCTCATCTTATCTCGCATCGACTACTGCAACTCTCTCCTTTCTGGCCTTCCTCACTCCACCACTCTCACTCTCCAGCGCGTCCAGAACAATGCTGCCCGCCTCGTCCTCAGAAAGAAAAAATCCGACCACATCACTCCCCTGCTCAAGCTCCTTCACTGGCTCCCCATCCCCCAACGCATCCAATACAAGATTCTGTCTCTCTGCTACAAATCCCTGAACAACTACGCTCCTGCGTATCTCTCCAACATACTTCACCCCTACACTCCTCCCCGCTCCCTCCGCTCCGCCTCTGACCCTCTCCGCCTCCTCATCCCCCGCACCAAACTCAGCACTTTCGGCCCCCGCTCTTTCTCAGTATACGGTCCAACCACCTGGAACACTCTCCCACTCTCTCTCCGTCAGAAACACTCGCTCTCCTCCTTCCAGTCTGCCCTCAAAACTCATCTCTTTCAACAGTTCTAGCACTATAACACCACACTCCCCAGCCCAAGCTGACCGTCCTAATGTATCTTCACTATTTGTGTTACGTGAGTCATTGTCTAAAGCGTGCGCATGCGTGTGCGAGTTGTGAGTGCGCGCTTAGAGTTATAATTATTATAAGATAAGCGCATTATAAATACCGTAATTATTATTATTATTATTATTATTACATCCTGAGGCTGAATTAAAAAAAAAAAAGTAAAAAAAAAAAATTTTTTGTCCTATGAAGGCTACATTACAGATTAGGAGATTGATCAACCAGTTCAGTTTAACTAACTGTACCCCAACACCGAAATTCTTCAATTTTGCCGTTGTCCTGTGAAGACTGCATTGCAGTGCAGGACACAGATCGACCATGATAGTTCAAGGGTGATGCCAGAATAGCTTGGCGCCCATGGGCGCCAAGCTATTCTGGCATCACCCTTGAACTATTATGGTCGATCCTTATCTTGCTGTGGTGTGTCTGGGGTAGAATGAGTTAAGAGTGGTGTCAGAACAGCTTGAAGCTTCAGGCGCCACGCTATTCTGGCACCACCCTTGAACTATCATAGTCAAACTAATTTCAAGCAGTAGTGTATCAGACTGAAGAGGGAGAATGAGTATCTGCGCTATTCGCATTTAGTGTGTTTTCTTTGTCTGCGATGAATCAAGCGCGATGATTATTAAGTATAATTGCACGATAATATGGTTGTGTAACACAAGCTCCCTCAGGCAAAAGTCACTCATCTTAACCGTCTTGTGTGTACAGCTGCCGGCACTCTCAACAGTACCGGTGGCTGCAAGCGCAAAGGGATTAAAGGCAGGGGGGGGGGGGGGGGAGAGGCAGGTTGTCACGAGGCACAGTAAATTTTGTTTGTAATTAACCCTCGCACTGGCGCCGGACACAAATTGTGTCTGTACCACCAAGGCCAAGTAACCCAATCCTTTTAATAAACTTGCGTTGCAGGCCAGCTTGTCCTTTTTCAGCGCGCTTCTTTCTTTGTTGAGAATTGCTTTTCATTTTACGCGCTCGGCAGTCACCGGTTTCGTCCTAATTTCCACCTTTCAAGGAACATAGGTGTAAATGGACCCAACAAGAGACAAAGGACCTCATGAGCCTCCGCAGGTGCGGGGATCCTGGAGGTTCTTTGTCTCTTGAGGTTTGTGTTGTAAATGTTCACTGAACTAGGTTTCTGATTAACCCATTCAGCCCTGACGCACTACAGCAGGAGCTGGATCGACCACGATAATTCAAGGGTAGTGCCAGATTAGCTTGGCGCCTATCGGCGCCAAACTAATCTGGCACAACCCTTGAATTATCATGGTTGATCCAGCTCCTGCAACAGGTGCATTGTCGTTAGATGACGCCTCCAAAATTTGGGATATGCGTGCGTGGCGGGGTTGAATGAGTTAACTCATTCTACCCCATCACCGAAATCCCCAAATTTTGCCGTTGTCCTCTGAAGACTGCATTGCAGTGCAGGACACAGATCGACCATTATAGTTCAAGGGTGATGCCAGAATAGCTTGGCGTCCATAGGCGCCAAGCTATTCTGGCATCAGTCACCCTTGAACTATCATGGTCGATCAATATCTTGCTGTGGTGTGTCTGGGGTTGAATGAGTTAAACAGACGTGGCAAATTACGGTTGGTATGTGTTGCCTAGGTAAACGCTACCTCCTTCTACAAACACAACCTAATCCCGAAGCGAGAAACACGTGAGCCAAGAGGCTTAACCCGCAATGAGCCCCAGCAACTGCGTATAACCTGAGTGACTGCTGATGATGAGTGCCTCATGTAGTCCCAACGCCCAACAGCAATAGCCGGATTGAACGAGATAAATTTAGGGAAGTGCCAAATGAACTTGGCGCCTGAAGGCGCCAAGCTCATCTAGCACTACCCTTGAATTATCAGGGTCGATCCATCTCCTGCAGCTGGTACATAGTCTTTAGGTGAGACGTCCACAATTTGGGAAATGCGGCCATGGGGTCAAATGGGTTAAAACCGGCACGCGAGCGACAGCTGCTATTCAAAGAGTTGTGATCAACGCCTTTTACCTGTTGAAAGTGTGCTGTAAAAACACCCTTTCATTCAAATTTGTTTATGTAAAAATAAACACCACTTGTTGCAAATTGCAAACAGTTCAGCTCAAACTGAATTTAATTGAATTTAACTCATTCAACTCCGACACGCCAAGGCAAGACATGGATCGAGCGTGATAGTTCAAGGGTTGTGCCAGAATAGCTTGGCGCCCATAGGCGCCAAGCTATTCTGGCACAACCCTTGAACTATCACAAAATAAGCAATCCAGACAAAAAAAGGTGACTGCCAAGCGTGTAATATGCAAAGAAGTACCCAACGGAGAAAGAAACACGCTTAGAAAGACAGGTACAACACAATTTATTAATATTTCGGGTAAATACCCTTTGTCAAATTAGACAAACAAACAAACAGAGAGATTAGCCGCTACTTATCTTCATTGGCAGAAGGAATGTGGCAACTGAAGGAGGTGACGTAAAATAAAAGAAAAGGAAGAACAAAAGTGCGGAAAAAGTAAAAATGACGTCAACGAAAAATCATAAGAGAGAGACTCGGAGAGAACCTAATAGAGTAGTGGCTAATCTCTCTGTTTGTTTGTTTGTCTATTTTAACAAAGGGTATTTACCCGAAATATTAATAAATTGTGTTGTACCCGTCTTTCTAAGCGTGTTTCTTTCTCCGTTGGGTACTTCTTTGAACTATCACGCTCGATTGGTTTCCAGAAGTGAAATTTACAGTCTTAAGGACCAACTTCAAAATTTGCGGATTTCGGTCCTGGAGCAGAATGTGTTTATTCAGTTCTGTACAGTTCAGTTCAGCGCAATTCAATTCAATTCAATTCAATTCAATTCAATTCAATCAATTCAGTTCAATTCAATCAATTCAATTCAATTCAGTCCATGTCAGTTCAATTTAAGTCATGTCAATTCAAAAAGGAACAAAAAAGATGCGTCTCTTCAATTCAATTCAATTCATTTCATTTCAATTCATTTCAGTTAAGTTCAGTGCAGTTCAATTCCATTCAGGTCATCTCAGTTTACTTTACTTCAATTCACTTTAGTTTAGTTCAGTTCAGTTCAGCTTAATTCAATTCAATTCGATTCAATTTGATTCAATTCAATTCAGTTCTGTTCAATCTACTTCAGTACAGTCCAGTTCAGCGTAATTCAATTCAATTCATGTCAATTCATGTCAATTCAGTGCAAAGCGGGCAAAAAGACGTGTCTCTTTGTGAAATGCTTTATAGCTCTGCCGGTTTTGTCACAACGTCACAGACGTATCCAATCACAAATCAATAATAAAGCTCACACGTGAAAACCAACAGACACCTTTTAACACAGCCGCCTGAACAGCTGTGAAACCCAGTCATGCCAGCAGCTATTAGCTCAAATCAATTACAATTTGCAGGAACAGCGATCACAAGTTGAATATACAAATTTGAATTATTCGTGCATCACAACCACAACTGGCTTGTCATAAATCGTAGAGATCATATTTAACCCCTTGACGGTTAATGACGATACCGCTCGGCGGAAAAGACGCGTAGTTACGCGTTTTTTCTGCCGAACGGTATTGTCAGTAGCCCTGAAAATTTCAGGTTAAAAATTTAATGGTTAAAAAAAAGAAAAAAATCCAAAGCCCTACCGTGTGCAGATTTCGACAGAAAAAACACCAGTACATATAAAAAAAAAAACACTCGACCTTCTTCTGCTCGCCGGAGTAACAACCGAGAAAGGCTCCTAAAGAGGTGGACCCGCTGTCGCTTTGGAGTGGCTTACTTGGCAGGTTTGCCACGCTAAAGTGTCACCGGGTGGATCCGACGTAGGGGTATTCCACGCCAAATTGCCCCGGGGTCTGGTGTGCTGGTCATGCTAGCCCTTTTGCGTGTCTGTAACGGTTTTAGTTGCCGCGATGATTATTAAAGGAAATAATCGCGACTAAAACCGCTACCCACACGCAAAAGGCTAGTATGACTCACCGAACTGCCACTACTAACACTGTTAATGATGATGCTGCGTCCACCACCACCGACAGCAACAGCAACAACGACAAACGACAATAACTACGACATCATCAACAATACCTTCTACTTATGCTGCAACCACTACCACCACCAAAAAACTGCAACCTCTTGCTGCTACTGTTGCTGCTACTGCTCCTACTACTGTTATTACTACTGCTACTACTACTACTACTACTACTACAATACTACTAAACTACTGCTACTACTACAATGCTACTACAATGCTACTACAATACTACTAAATTACTGCTACTACTACAATGCTACTACAATACTACTATGCTATTAAATTACTTTTACTACTACTACAAAACTACTATTACTATAGGCCGTTTGACATAGGAGGACACGTTTTTGTCATATATCTCCGCAAACAAATACTTTTCTGTACCACTTTAAAAACAAATATCATTTAGTGTCAACTGACCTAATAGGGGCTATTTGTACACTCCTCCTTTGATTTGTTGACTTTGCTCTACAGTTGTAAAAATTTGGTGAAAAGACTAGAGCAAGATTTTCAATACCTCAATTAGAACCCTGGTAGATTTCAATATCGAGGTCAAGCATGCAAATTTCATGTATGACTGCACTGTTTCATGTTTTAAACTTGGCCAATTCAGGTGAAGATGGATTTTTTTTTATATTGGCCTTTATATCTGGGGCACAAATTCGCCATTTAATAAATAAAATCTGATTTTTTTTTTTTTTTTTTTTTTTACGAGAGCACAGCAAAACTGACACATTGCTCGATTTACTTAAGCGTAAATTGTATTAGGTCGACTGTCACTGAATGACATTTGTTCTAAGATTGGTATAGAAAAGTGGCTCTTTGTTGAGATATCTGCGAAAAAATGTTGTGCGTTTCGATGCCAAACGACCTATACTACTATTACTATTATAATGTATACGTACTCACAAAAGCGACTGTCCTTCTAACATGTTAGTGCATCTGTCATATACGCAATGATAAAAGCTTCTCACGGATTTCATCCCATATTCTCCACGTTCAAAGTGAACTTTGCGATGTGAGATACAGCCACTACACAAAATACTGCCCTAACCACAGGCACTGGACGCCGATTTGTTATTTTATATATATATATATTTTTTTTTTTATTTTTAGGGAGAGCACACCTTCCACTCTTTAGTGTCTGAAGACAGGAAACAGCAGCCATTTGCAACAGTCATAGATCCTCATGAGGCCACTTTACTAAACACTGTCCTAACCACAGGCACAGTACGGCAATTCGTTTTTAGATAGGGCACGCCTCAAACTCTTTAGTGGCTGAAGATAGAAAATACCAGCCATCTGCAAGAGACATGAAGCGTCATGAGTCATCTGCAAGAGACATAAATCCTCATGAGCCCCCGCAAATGACGGGGCTCATAAGGATCTATGTCGTTGATGACGTAATTTTTAAAAAAATATTCATGTTCCTTGGACGGATGGAGTCTTTGTCGTTGATGTTCTTGGTGTTGTTATTGTGGTTAAAATAAGAAAGATTTGAGAAACTCAAAATGCGACCAATGGCAAGAAAGTGTTTAACCTTAACTACAGCGTAGATATCTTTTCTTTTCCCCGATCCCAGGTGAACG
Organism: Semisulcospira habei; assembly: GCA_036245525.1. Lineage (NCBI taxonomy): Eukaryota > Metazoa > Mollusca > Gastropoda > Semisulcospiridae > Semisulcospira > Semisulcospira habei. The sequence goes on along the minus strand of BTPG01000001.1, from coordinate 78,402,118 downwards.
TTCAAAAAAGGAACGTACGAGATCTTTACAAACGTACGACACGACTTCAGAAAGGTAAACCCACAAACCGTAGATGCCTGTGTTCTGACGTCGCAGGTCCACTGTCAGTCATCGTCAGCGGTCACAAGGTTGTTGACGTTTAGATAAAAATGCAACTGTCGCACACAGATCAACCTCATAGTCTCATCCCCACTCTGGCCGTCCTACCAACGCAGCATCTGAGATGTTAGTACCAGTTATAAACAGAAAACAAATGTGTGCAATCTAATGTTTTCTCATTAACACTTTCATTGAATAGACACACAAAACAGCAACCAAATGCAAGAGGCATGGATCCTCATGCGCAGATGCGGGGGCTCATGAGGATTTATGCTTCTTGCTGGGTCTATTTGTATCTGTGTTTTCCGCTGTCGGTCTTTAGTTTTCTGATTGTTTCAGATGCAGAATGTATGCATCATTTGACACTAACAATCATACCATTGTTTAATGATCTTCTCCCAAAAGTATTATCGTCTATTTTTTTTTTTTTTTGACGGAAAATTCTTTTTATTGAAGTTCCCCACTTGGTTTAATTCACACTTTTATATATATATATATATATATATATATATATATATATATATATATATATATATATATATATATATATATATATATATATATATATATATATATATATATATATATATATATATATATATATATATATATATATATATATATATATATGGTGTTAGGTTCCTTTTTTCCCATACAGATAAACATTTAATAGCACTGACGCTCTTAATGAGCTTAGAAATGAAAAATCGAGCGTATTTGTGGATTTCAAAATTAAACCACGGACATCCTATTTCCTGCACACAGTTCAGATGACCTGTGTAATCTCTGTGTAATCTTTCTTATAGCCGCTGCACAGCAGGTCGAAAGTTTTTTTTTTTTTTTTCTTTTCTTAAATCCGTAACAAAAAGGTGACGACCAAGCTTGTAAAATGCATAGAATACCCAACAAACAAGGAAATACGCTCAGAAAAGACAGTTACAACACAATTTATTACTATTTCTTAATTACGCACAATTTGTTATTATTTCAAGTTAAACAAACAAACAAGTTTACAGTTCGCTACTTATCGTGTCAGCGAGAAGAAGCTAAGTGGTCAATGGCCGTCTTCACACTGTGAAGATAAGTAGCGAAGCGTATAGGCAGGATTCATGTTATTTAGAAACCAGATCAGCGGTGAAAAAAATTACATGAAGTTATTTTCAAAACATTTTAATCTCTCCGCTGGTAACCGAAGTGATGCACAGTAGAAGTAATACACTCTCTATTAACTCATTGTGCACGAGGTACGAAAAAGCCACATTTTGGAGTTATCCTCTGAGGACTGCCTTACAATTCATGAGACAGATCGACCATGATAATTCAAGGGTGTTGGCAGTATAGCTTGGCGCCTATAGGCGCCAAGCCATACTGCCACCACCCTTGAACTATCATGGTCGAGCCATATCTTGCTGTGGTGTCACGGGCAGAATGAGTTAACTTTTGTTTGGAGAAAAAATACCAAGTGGTTGCGGAGATAACGGCGTTCGCGATGTGCCGAACATAGAGATTTACAGCAGACCTTTTACAGAAAATTTATTTATTTTGATCTTTGAAAAAACTCTTTCTCTGGTCTTCTGCATGTGCAATTTTAATCTAGTATGCTGGAGTTTAAAGTTACGGTTCAAAAACATCTTGTAGTTTAAGAGTTGATGGAGATTTACTACTTTCTGTGACACACTTTGTGTTCGTTACTGATTTGGCTTGTGTTTTGAAACCCCTAAATAAACACAAATTTATCCGATTTTTTTGAAAATTATTATCAAATTGTACAAGGGAAAGATCAATGTTTTATTTGCAGTTGAAAAATTAACAACATTTGGTCTATTTAAAAGTTTTAAACACAGTCTTAAAACCCATCTTTTCCCATCTTGATTATCAGTGTTCATGTATTTTAGTCATTTTCTGTTCTTTTGTGTAATTATACATGTGGTTTTGGTTTTGTCACCTTTTGTGTCATATTTTTCTTGTTCGTATGTACAGCCGTGAGATGGCCTTAGTTGCCTGCTCGGCGTTAAACCCAAATAACTAATGATCGTATGTACGGAGCCGAGAGCATCTTACCATGTATAGGCGCCTTAGAAGTCCTCTTTATTATATTATTATTGTTATATTATTATTATTATTATTATTATTATTATTATTATTATTATTATTATTATTATTATTATTATTATTATTATTATTATTATAACGACTATTTTTAAGTGTATCGAATCTCTTGTTCGCCGACTTAGGGTGAGATTTTGCTGCCAATACCGTGAATTGTGCCTATACTCGTTTGTTCGTCTATTTCGAAATATTAATAAACTGCATGTGTTACATCTGTTTTTGTAAGCGTGTTTCCTTCTTCGTTCTGTTATTTTCATGTCTTATCCCTTTCAGTGCCAGCTGACGCTATGTTCTGCAATCTTCGTTAATTCAACACCAAAAGAACAACCTATCTAGGCCTAGGATCTAGGAATATGGGTTCAAAGTAGTTTTAGCAAGAGGCATAGATCCTCATGAGCACCCGCAACTGCGGGGGTTCATGAGGATCTATACCTCTTGCAGTTGGGCACTGAATGTGTTAAGGCTAGTAAAACTGAATAGCTACAGATTTTCACCAAAGGACGTTGCTATGATCTACAGTCGACTTGATAATACACAGGGCGGATGTACATGTATATCTTGGACGACACTGTTGCACTCATCCCATACACATTTTCTCTTCTACAATTACTCCGCTTCTAACAAATGCGTTGTTCGAAAATCAGTAGCAGGTCAAAATTACACGTGTTTCTACGAAAACGCTGGATACAAAGCCAGGACAAACATGCGATATTACATGTTTGTCCGTGCTTTTAATCCACCGATTTTGTCGAAACACGTGTAAGCTTGACCTAATAGTGATTGCCTTTTCCAGAAATCGTCTTTTTTCATATAACGACAAAAATATATTTTAAAAAAACTTTGACATAACTAATTCGACGCTAGTAGCCCCGTCCCTGTGAAAACAAACGGCAGTAAGTCGATTTACGAGAAAAGTTAAATGCAAATCATAATACAATAAAAATCTTGGTTTTCACAAAATGGACTTACTGTCCTTTGCCTTCACAAGGCAGAATTCATCATGGATACACCGATATAAATAAGGCCAGAAACATCGTATTGGGATTGAAGCACCTTCTGGAGATTTCGATCTTTCTCTCTTGTCTTGGGTGACATTTTATTTTCCGGCGATACACACACAAATAAGTAGGTCTAGGCTTACATACTTACATTCAACAGAGTTCCAAAGGTTGCCATTTCGAATCAAATAATTATATACTCGCTCTCTGTTTCACACGTTTGTTATAGATCCTTCGCTGTGGAAGTCAACTCAAGACAGTCCTTCCCATTGTCCACTACAACAGCAAAATGCCCTGTACATGGGAATGTTCGTTATCTTTCTGTGTCCACTAACAGCGAGTGTCCATTATTTGCTTGTTCACTATCTTTCAAAGTAAGCAAAAGATCATCAAGCCGATGTAGGCTTTTGTTGTACTTGTCACGGGTTGACCGCAGGCGTGGAGTGCCTACGACCAACAGCGAATTGAAATGTTACGGCCTAATTCAGAGGTAAGTCTGAATATGCAGATTCATTGTGTTCAGGCAGCTCAGCAACAGTAAGAGACATGATACTGAAGTGCTATGCCTGTATCAGTCAGAGATAAGTCACAAAATGTTTGTTCAGTGCGTTCATTCAGCTCACATCTACCTAAGACATAATAATATGCCCTCGTCTGTGTTCTCCAGGCCTCATTTGCATGTGTGAGCTGAGTCAGTCCTGCGCCAGCCACTAAGTGAAGTAGACGTAACGTTCTTATCTGTGCGATTCTCTTAAGGCAGGCGTTTCATCAACTCACAAAACCTCCTCAATTCATCTGCGGACACTGTAGCAAATTTGACTAGGAAGAAGCACATATCCTCATGCTCCCCACCAGTGTGGAAACAGCCTCAAACGGCAAGTTTTCAAAATGTCGGCGTGCGGTCTCTAATGCAACTTGACTGTAACAACATAGCTTAATGCTGTAGATGTGGGTAAGGGCGGATCTCGAGGCGGCGGAGTCCATGGGTTCCTCATCTCTCCCCACAAACGCTAAAATTCTTTAAAATGCTATGCAAAGTTACTTGTGGGGAATTCTGAACCTCCCCGGCGTCTCTCTCCCGCACAACCCCCCCCCCACCCCCACCCCCCTCTACGCGTTTCGAAAATTAGAAGGGAAAGTTGAAACATGGAAGGAGAGGGG
>BTPG01000001.1:78290251-78392751 GCA_036245525.1 Semisulcospira habei | reverse complement strand
ACAGGACCAGGGAACTTACACTAGTTGCAGCGGGTCTTCGTAGAATCGCTGTAAGGGGACCTACGGCATGTAGTACGCAGGCGGTCCACGGCGCAGTGGTAAAAGCCTCTGCCACCAATGCTTAATACATTCTGACCCCAGAACCGAAATCCCCAAATTTTGAAGTTGCACTCTGAAGGACTGTATTACAATTCTAGAGAGAGATCGAGCATGATAGTTCAAGGGTGGTGCCAGAATAGCTTGGCGACGGGCGCCAAGCTATTCTGGCACCACCCTTGAATTATCGTGCTTCATCCATGCCTTGCTGTGATGTGTCGGGACTAATCAGTTCTAACTCAGACTCTGAAAAGCCTAATCATTTTGATTCGATGGAATGTGAGCTCGCGCTCTTCTCGGTTTCGGTCCCCTTTTTTCAGCCGAGCGGTTTGTTTATAATTGCTGTCATCGCGCCTAATACACTATGTAAGGCAGTCAGTGAATCAGCTCGCGCAGCTTCTTGTATGTAAGGACCAGCATAATGATAGAGGCAGCCAAGAGGCAGGATTCTCATTTGCTTTCGTATCTGCGGACGCCATGAGAATCTATGTTTATTCCAGACAGGAGGTGTTTATCATTGAGTGTAGTGTGACAGTGTGATAGTGGTCCTTTCTACAGATGAGAAAAGGCATAGATCCTCAAAAGTCCGCCACGCAAGTTACAGGACCGTGACCCATGAGAATCTGTGCCTAAGTTTTGCTTTTTCAGTTCACACAATTGTAATTTCCAGGAAAGGGAGCGAGGTGGGCTATTGTGGTTTGCAGTGAGTTTCAGTGGTTTCTTTTGTTTTTCAGTAACCGTACATCAATGACCATATTATAAATGAACAGACTTTTTCCCCCTCTTTTGTTCTGGTAAAGACAGTCGGGTTCACTACGGAATATACTTGAATCTGCTGACCGCCACATATAATTCTGAAAACTCAGAAATTTAAAAGCCAGGTTACAAATTTAAAATAATTATATACTGACACAGTTCTAGTTCAGACTCCAAAAAGCCTAATCATTTTCATTCGATGGAATGTGAGCTCGAGTTATTCTGTTTCTGTCCCCTTTTTTCAGCAGAGCGGTTTATTTATAATTGCTGTCAACGCGTCTATTACACTATGGAAGGCAGTGAATCAGCTGGCGTAGCTTCCTGTAAGGACCAGCATAATGATAGAGCCAGGCAAGAGGCATGATTCTCATTAGCTTTCGCATTTGCGGGCGCCATGAGGATCTATGTTTAGTCCAGACTGACAGAAGGTGCGTATCAGTGAGTGTATCTAATTCAGTGTGATAGTGGCCCTTTCTACTGATGAGAAAAGGCAAAGATTCTCAGAAGTCCGTCATGCAAGTTACAGGACCGTGACCCATGAGAATCTGTGCCTAAGTTTTGCTTTTTCAGTTCACACAATTTTAATTTCCAGGCTGAGTGGGGGAGGGGGAGGGACATGCGCTTATTGTGGTTTGCAATAAGTTTCAGTCGTTTCTTTTGTTTTTCAGTAACCCGTACATCAATGACCATATAAATGAACACACTTTCCCGCCCGGCTCTATCGTTCTGTTAAAGACAAATTCGGGTTCACTACGGAATATACTTGGATCTGCTGAGGAACATATACGGGCAGAAATTTAAAAGCAAGGGCGTTACAAATTAAAAATATATACTAAAATGGACTTGGATAGGGCTATTATTTGGCTGAGGGCTGGGGACAGAACACGGCTTTAGCCAGCCTCGAAGGCCGCTTTCATCGGAACTGCCGTCAGATGGTATGGCAGAAGATTCTCTATTCCGTCTGATGTGCACAGAGACAAATGAACCTATCAAGAAACATTCATTCCACCGTTACCGCATACTTTCAAGAGGATAAATATATTCTTGTTTTTACATCAGACGGATGGCATTCACTGCCTAGCAATGTTCGCCCATAACCAAAGACAAAACTCCCCAAGAGGCATAGATCTTCATGAGTTCCGCGCAGAGTGCGGGGGCTTGTGAGAAGCTAAATGTACTGTATGTATCTTGGTGGCTAGTGCTGCCTCTATGCTGCTATGTTTACGCAGCCCGGATAAAATCGCGACCACCGAGCCCAAAACAAAACCTCCATCATTAGTGGCTGTCAACACGTGCGATTCGACGACCGTCCCGGCCCTGCGGCGTAGAATAGCCGTAGAATAGCGCGATGCTCATGCTCCCTTTAGGTTCACGGCAGTGCAAACTCGAGTTTGGAGACTAAGTGGAATGAGTTAAAAGTGCGAGGTCCGATACCGGTTCGCGCGTCGGGACTTTTCTCCTCTAGTAAGTGTCACCGTTAATTCGGGCGGACTGTCGGGAGTTCTTTCTCCATGTTGTTACGTTTGTGGTTGTGTTATTCTTTTAAGGGCATGTGTGTGCTAATCATAGGAAAGATCCGATGTTCAGTTTGAGTTATTTTAGATCTGAATCACGTACCATTTTAATATGATCCGTTTTCTTTTGCATGGAGAATTTCGATCGATTTTTGTTGTGTAGGTAGAATGTTGTAGGGGAGGAGACCCATGTATGAAACACTTAAGCAAAAACGTCTCGCCCGACCGTCCAAAGAAAGGTTGAATCAATCCGAAACCAGGGTTTGATAGAGATTATATTGAAGCATCTTAGGTCAAAGCCAAATTTCAAAACTCGAATCGAGCAGAAGCAGTTCTAATTTGAAAAAAAGTGGCACATCGTTTCATATTAGGCACTATTTGCCTAATATGAAACACTAGTTCTCGTATTATAAAACACTGTGAATATGTCCTTTTTACAAGTTTCACTTACATTTTGTTGGAAAATTAAGATATAATAGATGGTTAGCACATATTATAGGCTCATTTAACATTAAAAGTGAGTTAAATATAATGAGTCATCCGCCACTGGTCCATCCATCCATCATCCCTTGACAGATTTTATCATTTTGAATTTCTGAGAGACCCTCAGAGCCACAGACTTCTAATTTGGCACAGTGATCCTATTTGACTATAGCTTTGATTGTCATTTGGGTTTACCTCCATGAAAGGTCAAGGTTACAAAGGTTAATAAAAGGGCGATTTTTTAAAGAAACTTGTTATAAATTTATTTTAAAACTTGCCAAAGAGAAAACTGATGATAAAAGTTTTGTTTGCAGCTCTACTAAGTTAACCTCTCCTTAAGGTCAAAGGTCACTGGAAGTATGAAGGCTATTTATGTTAGGTTGTTGTTATTACAGGTAGTTCCCTTGTGAACTTTGCAGTAAGACCCCAGTAGAAATGTGTTGCTAAGGGCTACACTGCCTATGCATATTCATTTTAATGGCTCCTTCCAAAGGTCAAAGGTCAGGCATAGTCAGCAAGTGTGTGGAAAATGTTCTATGTACGGGGGAATAAAACTACTGTATTTAGTTGTTACACCTCAGAAGTAAAACTTGATAAAAACTAGCATTATCGACACATGTTAAATTCAGGGGAGGGAGCTGTTCCAGGGTTCAAGGCTCCCAGGATATTTTTTAATGTGTAATTTTCCATTTTGGGGAGTTTGTAACAACCCAATCCCCCCCCCCCCCTCTACACGCACACAAACAAACACACACACACACACACACACACAAACACACACACACACACACACACACACACACACACACACACACACACACACACACACACACACACACTCCCGCGCCTCTTCTTGGAAATTGTAAACGGTCCTTGAAAATATGGACCCCCTCCGGTCGTTTGATTTTTCGGGCAGTGGTGAAAAGGTCTCCAGACCTCTCTCTCCCTTCCCTCGACGCCCCACTCGCACTAAAATCAGCACCATGCACCCCTCGTTTGATAGTCAACAAGTGGTGTTTTTGTAGGTCCTCACCCTCTTTACATTCTCAGTAACTGTGACACCGCCGACAGGAAGAGTTCCCATGAGTAGGTCTACGAAATCTCCCGCACGTTTTAACTGCCCTCAACCTTACAGAGAGGTCGTTCGGAATAGCCGGTATTCGTGGTATAAAATGCATACATAGGTACTTTCAAACTTCTGCACCTTAAGGTAACTTAAAAAAAATATGTGTGCGAAAAATGACTAATCTTTACAAATTCATCGACCTATGATGACCTTGACCTTTTCTACAAATGAAATATATAGGTACAATTGTTCTTGTAAACTACAGTTGTGTCGAGTTTAAAGTCTGTGGATGTTGTAGCTCCTAAGAAATTGCCTTAGACAAAGGCACACACACACACACGACGGCAGAAGAGCGGATGCATGGACGATTGGTGACTAAATTTATACTGTTTCACATTTGCTGTCACACCTAAGCCAACAAGGTTTACTTTTGGAACAACTTTTTAGCCCCACCCTTCCCGGCAGACAGTAATGCGCCATTCCCAACAACTGTGCGTGTCATCTTGAAGTGATGTAGCGACATAAACTTGGTTTTTGACATATGTCTTATTCTCTTCACTACCACTGGACGCAAATATTGCTCTGAAATCTTTCGTAATTCAGTCCCAAGAAACCCCAACCGTCAAATAAATAATATATGTCAGTTGTGTCAGCAAGAGCCAAAGCTCTATAGTACTGCACAGACAGAATTTGGGAAAGTTATTCAGTTTCGACCGGAGCAGGGTGTTTCATAATAGGCACTGTTTCATAATCGGAGATCCTCCCCTACATCTGGCTACATTGTTGCTAAAGTCCGACCTAGTTTAACCCGGAAGGTTCTGGAAAGGGCGTGATCATTCTAGTGACCTCAGATATGGCGTCAAAGTTTTGTAGTACACATGTTGGCTACATTTCGCACCAACTAGGGAATGCACCTAGATTTTAGTGGAAGATTGTAGACATGTCGATCGAGAGTGTTCTTTTTAATGAATATTAATGAGTTTTTGGTTACGTTTTCCTTACTGATTGGTGGAATTGTGTAGTTTGCGGGATTGTTTTGGAAATCTGTATTAGTATAAAAGAGGGTGTTGGGAAATGCATTGTATGGGAGACACAGTGTATCAAAACTGCGGATGCATTGTATGAGGCAGTGTATCAAAGAAAAGGTGCATTTGCAGATAGATATGCATTGTGCTGAGATTGCATAGTGAGAATAGACTTCTGTTGGAACTGTTACTCCAGTGTGGTCTACAACATTGTGCCACGTGTGATGGTTTGCAATTGAGTGAAGTTTCTTTACAAGAACTCTACGTGAGTGTGTCTGGTGTGATTGCATCATACTACGACAACGACAACCAGGTAACACAGGTTCTCCGGCTCTTCCTCGCCCTCCACTTTGGTACCGGTTTCAATTTAGCCACTTTACAAATGTCAAATACAAGCGATCACAATTTCAGAAACTTCAGTATCTGAGCTGAAACTTCGCACCACGTGAATGTCCCGTGCTTGTCTTGTACTGTGTTTGTCTTTAGCGTGAATGCGTGTGTTTCACGTGAGCAGGGTTGAAAGATTTAACGATATAACGATTTAAAGATTTAACAAATTAAATTTTTGGTTAAAGAAAATTTAACGCGTTAATGTTTTTAAAAAGTTAAAGAAAATTCAATGAATTAAAAAACAAAAGTAACGATTATCGATTTCTTTGGTTAAAAATTTCGTTACTTCAGTTCGTTTTTCCGTCATGAACAACAGGTGCCTATGCGCAAAGCCGGTTTGACCCAGTTGCAGCCGGTTTGAGGCGGTTTGGAGGATCTATGCCTCTGGGTGAAAAACTTAACGGATCCCCTTTGCTTGAGATAATCACAAGCGTAGATTATCCCAGGAAGAGGCATAGATCCTAACGAGCCCCCCTGCAGTTGCGGGGGCTTATAAGGATCTATGCCTCTTTCAGTTGGGTGGTTTTCGTTTCAGGAGTGAGAAGGCAGATGGCACTCGTACAGCAAAGATTGGATAGGTGAAAAACTTAACGGATCCCCTTTGCTTGAGGAAATCACGAGCATAGATTATCCCAGCAAGAGGCATAGATCCTCACAAGCCCCCGCATTTGCGGGGGCTCATGAGGATCTATGGCTCTTTCAGTTGGGTGGTTTTCGTTTCAGGAGTAAAAAAGCAGATGGTACAGCAACGATTGGACAGGTGAAAAACTTAAGGGATCCACTTTGCTTGAGCGAAACAAGAGCGCAGATTATCCCAGCAAGAGGCATAGATCCTCATGAGCCCCCGCAGTTGCGGGGGCTCATGAGGATCTATGCCTCTTGCAGGTGGGTGGGTTTCGTTTCAGGAGTGAGAAGGCAGATGGTATAGCAACGATTGGACAGCACAGGTGAAAACCTGAACGGGAGCATGCATACATTTTTAATAGTAGTAGGCATAGATCGTCATTAACCCACCAACCCCCTGCCCCCCCCCCCCCCAAGACTGCTGGGGTACTTGAGGATCTATGGCTCTTGCAGATGAGTGGATTTGTCAGCAGCGCGAAATAAGATCAAACAAGCCTGAATTGTTCCATTTTTAGCAGCATGACATTTTCTTGCGCTGTGCAGTTTTCCGAGGTTTTTTTTTTGTTGTTGTTCTTTCTTCCCCCTTCTCGTAACTACTGCATGTATCTGGCCAGATAGTGTTTTAGATAGTGGGTAGAGAAGGAAATCTGGTGGCGTGTCACTTTTCAACTGCATGCCACTTTTTTTTGTCTGAGCTGAGCAATAAATGATCATTCACGCAAATTTATTTCATTAAAAAGAAAAATTAAACAAAAATTATTTCTTTAATTTTCAAAAAAAAAAAAAGTAAAGAAATTTTATTTCTTTAACCTTTTACCAGAATTAAAGAAAAATTATTTCATTAAAGAAAAAAAGTAATGACTATCAACCCTGCACGTGAGCATGCGTGTTGGGTTCAGTTCCCGGCGCTTTGAGCCGATTCACCGCGCCTATATAATCACCGGTATTATTATTATTATTATTATTATTATTATTATTATTATTATTATTATTATTATTATTATTATAACAACCGATGCTCGAGGACCTATAACTCGTATTGGAAAACCGCTGTCAAGGGACCTAATCCGTATAGGAGAGTCACCGTCAGGGGAGTTAACTCGTGTAGGGGAGACCCTGCTAGGGATCCTAACTCGCATAGGAGATCCATTGTCAGGGGACCTAACTCTTATAGGAGATAGGTGAGCCGCTGTCAGGAGACCTAACTCATATAGGAGAATCTCTGTCAGCAGTGGGGGGGAGGGGGGAGGTGGGGGGGGGGGGGCTTATTCGTGTCGTGTAGTCGTTACCCAATGCGCAAAATTCCGTCGGGCCGACATCAGCCCAATGGCCTTTTGGGTAACTTGAAAGGCCCTGATCCGTGTTTGCGTCTGGGTCAGAGGCCTGATAAGGGCTGATCAGCTTTCGCTTGTCAACAACATAATTATGATACAATGCCACACACACACACCGGCTCACACGGCACACACACTATCACCCGCTCATCTTGTGGGTCAGATAAAGCCTGTCGTCTTACTCTTGTCCGCAAATACGATACAAATTTATTAACTCATTCGAGACGTGCCGCCACCGGATAAGTGGTTTAAGCCGCGTATCCGGAGACAAAACGTCTCGAATGAGTTATAGCCGTTGTATGGCAAAAAAAAAAAAAAAAAAAAAAAAAAGCTAGAACGTCAATTTTCGAGAGAAGCGAGATTTTCTCTGTGCAACAATAAAAATCTGGCTTTTGTCAAGAATGAACATACGGACATACAATCAGCCGATATTCATACACATAATCAGTCAGATTTTTTTCACTGACGCCAAGGTCAGTTGACACAAGGTCTCCGGGCCGAATCGGGCGCCGTTGGCCCACGCACAGCCGTGCGCGGGCCAACGGCGTCCGACTCGACCCGTGGACATTGTGCTAATTGGTCAGTCTTTTTTTTTTTTATTCTTGTTCTTCAAATGTTAATGTCTGCGCTACACGGTGTGATACGTGAACGACTGTTGCCCCCCGTCCGTTCACAGGCTTGGGATGATCGTTAATAACTGGTCACCTCTTTAACCCATATCATACTGAGGCTAAAAGCTTCAAATTTGTACACTGCCACTATGCAAGCTACATTATAGTACTTATAGATAAGGATATAGACCAATGGCTTTAGTTGAAGGGTGGTGCCAGAATAGCTTGGCGCCTAGAGGCGCCAAGCTATTCTGGCACTACACTTGAACTATTTTAGTCAATCTTATTTCACACTGGTGTATTCCGAATGATAAGGGTTAACCCCTTTCCTGCCACTGTACGTACACTGTATTTCTGAAATATTTGATCGTTCAACGACCTAAAACCCACGAACGTCCAAGAAACATAGATGCAAATTGGTCTCAGCAAGTGGCATGGATCCTCATGAGTCCCCGCAATCGCGGGGGATCATGAAGATTCATGCCTCTTGCTGTTGGATCGTGTTCACTTTTTCTCGGCAGCGAGGGGGTTAACACCACCAGTAATGAACAGCGGCAAGGCAGGTCACATAAAAATTATGAGAATCCAGTGCGCAGTCGAGTCGCTTTAGCTAGATTTTCCAACACAAATCTACACGAAACATTCGCAACCCTTACTTTGAAGATTCCAAGGATGTATTGTTCTAAATTCTCATCATCTATTTTTTTTTTAGCAATTATTTTTTTTAAAATGCCCCCCCCCCCCCCCAAAAAAAAAAAAAAAAAAAAAAAATTAAAATTAAAAAAAAAATAATAAAAAACCCAAAAAAAAACCCAACAACATGTTTTACACCCCGAAGTCGAGTCAAAGGGTCTATCTCGTGTTGCATCTGTGTCCCCTTTCTATCTCACAGCATCGTGCGCGCAACGGGGTGCATCACCCATGAATGCAGCCGCTTTAAAAATTAAAATTGAATGCAGCCGTTTTAACGATGAAATTTGTTTGGCAATAACTGAAAGCAAATTCCTTGTGCTGCTCTCATGGCCAGAGCACCACGTTTTGCGCACGATGGGGTGAGATCAAAAGTGGGACACATAAACACAAGATAGTCCTTTTGGAGTAGATTTTTTTTTTTTTTTTTTAATGATGTCTGAGAAAATGGCTGACGATCTGGGAATACTTCTGGGAAAGGATCCCGGCTTGCAAGCCCATGGGTACCAAGGTGCGGCCGACGCGGGCTCTGAGCGGTTTGCCTGTGGCTATCTGGGGCCCGCATCGGCCCCCACCTCGGTACTCGTGGGCTTGCAGGCTGGGATTTCAGTGCCAGTGTTTTGTGTAGTTTTGTTTAGGAGTCACCAGTCATCGGCGACCACTCATCCAAAAATGAGCAAAAGGCCTCGGGCCTACGTCCACCGCTGTTGGCCCACGCACGGCTGTGCGCGGGCCAACGGCGGCCGACGTCAGCCCGATGGCATTTTGAGCATTGGGATCCCAGTGATAACAGACGTGGCCACAGTCACTCCTTTATCACACCGAAATGCTCGGCCGTTGACGTTTGAATGAGTCCACGATTAGCACAAGGTCCCGAGGCAACGGCGCCCGACTCGGCCGGGGACCTTGTGTCTACTGAGCTTGCGTCACTATACAACGGCTGATTGTGTGTACGCCGGGACCTCTGATGTGACCTACATTGGTGCTGCCGTCACCCGTGTTGAGAAGTGAGCGACTACGCATAGATCAGCCGTGCCTGTGTTTCTGTTGTGCCCCACACATTGCACGTCCCGGATGTAGGACATCTGGCGATGGCGATAGCGATGATGACGATGATGCAAGATCTTCCAAGGGCGGATGAATTACTGTCTAGTTGCGTAGGAACCCGTGGGGCCCTGCACACCCTCCTACCCCCTCAAAGAGAGGCCAGAGTATCCCTTGACTGCCCCCCTCCCGCTTCCCCCCCCCCCCCATATTTTGTGAGAAATAATTTATTTTTAATACCAAATACTTTTAAAGAAAAAAAAAAGGGGGGGGGGGGCAGAGTATCCCCTGAGTGCCCCCCCCCCCCCCCCCCCCAATATGTGTATATTGGTATATAATCATTAAGCAATACTCCTTGGGCACACGACGGCCGCAGTGGACCGGCAAATGACTGCGCCGTCTCACTGCGCCCGTCGTCGGCCCGAAGACGTTTTGCCAATGAGGATGTTGATGTTTTTTCGAGCCTAGACGCCCCCTCCTCCCACCCACCCACACCCGCCCCCCACCCCCCCCCCCCCCTCACACACACACACACACACACACACACACACACACACACACACACACACACCTCATACCTGTTGTTTGATTTTTTTATGTTGCGGAGATGCGTCTGACACACGGACTCCTACGCTATGGCTGTCTAGAAGTAGGGGATGGTTGGGAGGTTAGTGGGTTAGGAGGGTGGCGATACCAACTTTGTGTCTAGGACACAATCATAATTAACTCAGATATTAGAAGCACGCAGCGAAGAGGTCCTGCTTCCCTGACAATCCGTGAGAACATTTATATCTTATCCAAGTTGATTTCCACTTTCCCCTAAGTTTGTCTTGATGCCTGTCTATTTTGCATTATTTGCCGAGTGGGATTGGGGTGTTGCTTGAGGGGAGTAGGGATTAATTCCTTCTTTACTCCTTTTTAGTAAGATTTTCTTTAGTTCGTGAGTAGAGCCGATTTCGTTTTGTTAAGTTTAGTCCGGAACGTTCTAGAAAGGTCGCACTGTCTAGTGGCCTCGTAAGTGTCACGTCGGTTAGTTGGCATCGCAACATTTTCGCTACTTTTTGTTTTTCTGTGCGCGTGAATTGAGCAGCTTTTATTTTGTTTTGGGAATGTTCTTGTACCTTTTTGAGCTTTCATGGAACGTGGTGATAGGGATACCATACTTTTATGTGTCTTAATTATACGCTAGAATTTAGAGCTGAAGTAAGCAGCCGAGTTTTTGTAGCCTGTTATATTTTTTCTGGAAAGTTTATTTTAATGAGCTTCGGCTGCGTGTATCGTTCTGTTTGGTTGCGTTGTATGATTTCCGTAGAAGATTCTGGAATTTCGTAGTATATATAAGGAGGGCGCTGGGAAAGCCCGTTAGTACATTGTCTTGCTTTGTCAGTTGTAGAGACACGTAGTTTATTGGGAGAGACGCTGTGTATGAGAAACTTTGTGTCGCAGTATGGACATTGCAGAAGAGACTTTGTATCAGTAGTTTGTGCATTTGAAAGTGCATTACTGTGTGGATATCGCATCGCTGAATTAAATATTGTTGGAACTGTTACTCCAGTATTGTCTACATCCTTAAGCCACGTGTGACGGATTGCAGCTGAACGAGGTTTATTTTAAAGAACTCTACGTGTGTGTGTCTAGTGTGTTTATCATACTTCGACTACAACTCCACCACGTAACAAGCCGTAAAGTCCTCAATCGCAACCCAGCACAAGAGTAAAAAACAAAACAAACAACAACAAAACAAACAACAAACGATATCAGCACGCATAATATAGATATTTCATTTTATCCCCTTCCCTGCCTGTTGACGCATATTTCATTCTGAAATCTTTGTTAACTCAACGACCAAAAGCCAGAATCGCCCAAAGAACAAGGACACAAAGTGGTTTTAGCAAAAGGCAAAGATCCTCATAAGCCCCCGTAAATGCGGGGGCTCATGATGATCTATATCTCTTGTAGTTGGGTGGTGTTCAATTTTTCTCGGCAGTGACGGGGCTAATGTCTGTCACCCACACCGTCATTACTGATCCAAACAAAAAACGCCTATCGGCGTAACACAATGGACAATACTGTGCATTTCCTCATATGATGAAATTCCACTGAGGAAAAAATAAAAATAAAAAAATCCACGTTACAAGATTTACTCATTCCGAAAAATATCTGTCACTCGTTCAACTTTGAAATTTCTTTGTGTGTTTGTCTTTTGTTTCAGACGCTCTGAAAGAAACACATAAAGAACTTTAAAAAAAAAAATGTTTCCACATAGCGGTGCGACAGCCATGCGAAAGCGATGGCGACATAGACACTAATCGAGAACACAGAGTGTTTCCATATGTGCGGCGCGACAGCGACGCCATTGCGGTGCGACAGGAGACAGCTGGGCGACAAAATTGTATCGCCCAAGGAGCGATTCAACGGTGTTAAGGCAGCGTGGCTTTCAGTGCTAGGCAACAATCCTAAACAACTTAAAATTAATAAGGGCGCAATGCCGCCTGTCGCGCCGCTATAGAAACATAATCCGATTTTCCGCCTGCTGCCCAGCTACATTTTTGTGGGTTGCCGTATCGCCTACCGCGCCGCTGTCACGTAGCTATAAATGAAAACGCAGCCTTATGAAAGGTCAAGTACAACACAATAAATTGTGCCTTTCTAAGTTTGGATCTTTTTTATTGGGATTTTCTCAGCGTTTTTTCAAGTCTTGGCAGTGACCTTTTTTGGTGTCGATTTTGTGTTTTAAATGAACTAGCAATGCAATGCGAACTGAATAAGCAACCCAATGCGCAAAAAGCCATCGGACCGACGTTGGCGCGCGCACGGCCTGGGAAATCTCTGAATGAGCTATGACCAAAGGGCGGACAGTAAAGACATCTTACAGTTTGTATAGCCCGTTTGAGTAAAGCTTGCGTTGTAGTTACGTCATCTCGTCAGTGTTGCTACACCAAATAAGCAAAAAGTCCTCTGGCCGACGTCGGCCTTAGCTGGCCCGCGCACGGCCGTGCGCGGGCCAGCTATGGCCGATGTCGGTCTGGGGGGTCGTTTTCTTACTGTCGGTGCCTTCTGGTGACAAAACACTTGAGTAACTCATTGTCCTTCCTGTTTGTCCACCAAGAAAAATGCATTTCTGTTTCATTGTCCCGCACCTCTCCACCCACTTGTTTTTCTCGGTGTATTACGCCAGATTGACCCTACGCCAGATCGGCTCCGGTCGATTATGGTAACTTCAAAGAGACCCCGAGTCGATCTGGCGTATACGTTTCACCCGCGAAAATGACCTCTAGTCCATTTGTTGGAACGATTTTGGCCGCGAAAATGATCCCTGGTTCATCTGACGGAACGATTTTCGCCGCGAAAATTACCCCGGTCCATCTAGAAGAATCATTTTTCCCGCGAAAATGACCCCGGGGCGGTCTGGAGTAATAATTTTCTACGCCAAAGTGACCCAGAATCGATGTAGCGGAGCATTTGTTTTCGTGTTCCTGCAGTTAAGGAGTCGAGCTGCCCAAGTTAAGGAGTTTACGACTATTTTCTGCGTCAGATTCACTTTGATAATAATCACCCTTCAATTTGCGTTGTAGTGCAAGTGCAGAAGTGCAAAAGTGTTAGCGCTATTTTTAATAGCCCATTTGGGGGGGGGGGGGGGATGGGGTGGGACTCGGTGTGTGTGTGTGTGTGTGTGTGTGTGTGTGTGTGTGTGTGTGTGTGTGTGTGTGTGTGTGTGTGTGTGTGTGTGTGTGTCGGGGAGGGGGGGGGGGAGGGGCAGGGCGGCGGGCATGGAAAACGTCTGGCATGTGAAGGCAAAAGACAGTTAGTCAAATTTTGTAATAAGCGAGATTTACATCGTATGACAATGAAATTCTCCCTTTACACAAAAATGGTCTTAAGGTCCTTTGCGTTCACACGGGACTGGTTTTCAGCGCACATGCAAATTAGAATTGATCGACACAGTCTTCCTCGTTTGAAACAGATGAAAATTGCTGATTGATTGCTGGGATGAAATAAAGGCGAAAACAGTTGGAGATCTCGAGAGCTAGTAATTGAACCAGGAAGAAAGTTAGTAAGGCATCAAAACTGTTGAGTCGGCGCACATATGGAGAGGTGTGTGGCATGGGGGTTTGGCTGGGGGTGGGGGCAAGGGACGGGGGCGGGGGCAGAGGGTCAGAGGTGTGGGGCTGGTGGGGATGTTAACGAGCCTTTTAAAAGTAAACCAAGTATCCCAGTCACTGCCGAGTGAAGCAGACCGTTTTGTTCAAAGATTCAGCGTCAAAGAGCCCCAACCGCCCAAGGAACTTAGATACAAAATGATGTCAACAAGAAGCATTGATTATCATAAGCCCCTGCAACGGCGTGGGCTCATGAGGATCTATGTCTCTTGCAGATGAATCGTTTCACTTTTTCTCGGCAGTGAAGGGGATTTTTTAAAAAGTCAGTGGAGGTTTGTTTTGGAGCCTTCTCCAACTTTGTGATTACCAAAACTGACAAAATGGAGCCAAGCTATTTTGGCTCCACCCTTAAATATTCTCAGGCGCCAAGCTATTTTGGCACTACCAACTATCCTGCTCCATACGCCTCCTGTTTTGTGCCAGAGCTACATGGGTTGATGACATTCTTACTATGCTGTTTTTAATGTATCATTATTATTACTTATTGTTACATTTGTGGTTGTGTTATTCTTTGGAGAGCATGTGTGTGTTAATCATATGAAAGATCTCGATATTTATTAGAGTTATTTTGGATAAGAAGTACGTACCTTTTCAGTAGGATTCATTTTCTTTTGCACAGAAAATTGCGATCGATTTTTGTTGTGACATGTATTTTCGCTACAATGTTGTAAAGTTGGACCTACATTAGACTGGAAGGTTCGAGAAGGGTCGCGACCTTTCTAGTGACCTCAGATTTGACGTCAAGGGATACCCAAAGTTGTAGCTTGAGCAATAAAAGATTGGAACAACTGATCATAATCAGACATGGCTAAGTGCAATGTAGATCAACAAACCAAAGAAAACTGACTATAAAATATCAAAAGGCTAAACAGGAAATTAGTAAAGTACTAAAGTGTCAACAATGAAATGGCAAAATGCAATCAATCCCAACAACTATAAATTGGTCTAGAAACCTTATGAAAAAATTAAGTTTTCTTCACAAGTAAATTCACAGGACAATGCACAGTCGGAGTTACAATGAAAATAGTAAAGTCTTAAAAGTATACTCAATATGTCTATAAATAAATATGAATATGTCTATGAATATGTATGACTGAATGCTAACACAAAGTCTAAGGTCACCAAATGTAACGAAGGTGTTTATAGTGCTGTACTAAATTAAATTGTTACATATATAAACGTTTATGGAATGAGTGTGTGCGTGGGCTTTCTGCCAATCTGTATAAAGGTGGGTGTTCTATCTCTGTTTACTAGACTCTTTCATCCACCACACACGCGCTTACAAACAAGGACAAAGGCCACACAGTTATCTCTCTTTGCCCTCTGTTTAACTATTTCTCATACACTCATAACATACATTAAACCACACAATTCACATCATATAGACCAATCTACACAAATACTAACAAGTGGCATATAGGTTATTCACAACTTCGGCGCTCACACATTCACTCGCTACCGTAGAGGTCGTTGTCTCTCTCGAGAGACGTCACTCGACTCCTCTTTATACTAGTGTCGACACAGTCAATGTCACATCGGCGACTTGGCGGAGATTCCCAAACTGAATATTACTAGTCAATGACTACTCACAGATTTAGAACATTCCTAGGCGTGAAATTATCAACGGCGCTAGGCGACAATAGCTACACTGACGGAACACCGCATGTGGTCCTGTAGCACGAATCTGTGGCTTACTTCGCTACCGTTGCTGCTCGTAGCACCAGTGATGGTAGGACGAAGGAGAGATGAATGCTTGATGATGTCCGCATCCGGTCACGTACGTGATGCTCTCAGGACAGCTTCATCGGCCCTACACCAGGGGTTTCCGCTCCGTACCGGCCCCGCTGTATTCAATATACAGCTATCGAATTCTCTAGCCAGAATTCTTCCTCAGAGCCCCAACGAAAACGACCGCTCGGCTCGACTGGTATAGCATCTCTAACTGGCAATTATTCCCGATACCACACTGTCACTCCCACACGTGACACGTGAACATCGCTCACCGCTACATTACCGCACGTGAACATTGCTTATCTGTACATTACCGCTCGTGAACATTCGGTCCAACCGCTAATGACGTCACACCATCGTCCGACCGAAACCTGCACCAAAGGAGTTCGTTACACTCCCTCACTCCACCAATTTCACTCTCCAACGCGTTCAGAACAATGCTGCCCGCCTCGTCCTCAGAAAGAAAAAATCCGACCACGTCACACCCCTGCTCAAACTCCTTCACTGGCTCCCCATCCCCCAACGCATCCAATACAAAATTCTGTCTTTCTGCTACAAATCCCTGAACAACTGCGCTCCTACCTATCTCTCCAACTTACTTCACCCCTACACACCTTCCCGCTCCCTCCGCTCTGCCTCTGACCCTCTCCGCCTACACATTCCTCGCACCAAACTTAACACTTTCGGCCCCCGCTCCTTCTCCGTCTTCGGTCCATCCACCTGGAACACTCTCCCACTCTCTCTCCGTCAGAAACACTCTCTCTCCTCCTTCCAGTCCGCCCTCAAAACTCACCTCTTTCAACAGTTTTAGCACTATATCACCACACTCCCCACCCCAAGTTGACCGTCGTAATGTATTCCACTGTTTGTGGTGCGCAAGTCATTGTCTAAAGCGTGCGCATGCGTGCGCGAGTTGTGAGTGCGCGCTTAGAGTTATAATTATTATAAGATAAGCGCGTTATAAATACCGTAATTATTATTATTATTATTATGTATATATGTTTATTGTATATTATTCTTATTATTCTTATTCTTATTCTTATTATTATTATCACCATCATCATCATTATATTATTATTATTATTATTATTATTATTATTATTATTATTATTATTATTATTATTAAAACAACGAGAAATGGATCGACCTGAGTCAGCAATAGCAATCTGACACTACCATTGCACTATCATGATCTATTCGTCTTCTGATGAAGTGTGCCAGGGGTGAATGGGGTTAATTCGCTAATTAACTCCTTGACTCCGAGAAATACTGAACACCATCCAACTTCAAGAGGTATAGAACCTCATCAGCCCCCGCAGTTAGTCAGTTCGAGGTTTAACACATTCTGCACCAGGACCGAAATCCCCAAATTTTGAAGTTGCCCTCTGAAGGACTTTAGTACAATTCTAGAGACAGATGGAGCATGATAGTTCAAGGGTGGTGCCAGAATAGCTTGGCGCCTATGGGCGACAAGCTATTATGGCACCACCCTTGAACTATCATGCTCAATCCGCGTCTTGCTGTGGTGTGTCGGGGCTGAATGAGTTAACGTCCACGGCACCGAAGTGATAATGGACGGCCCTAACAGGAGGGTTATCGAGGCAGAGACAGCTAATGTTGACGTAGTACGACCTGAACATTTTTGTTATAAAATTCAGGCACGCTACAACTGTATCTCTTGGATTGTTTAGTTCGGGGTTTAATGTCCACGGCATCGGAGTGATAATGGACGGCCCTAGCGGGCGGGTTATGGGGGACACGGACCTCTATTGCCTATGGAGTACGGTCTGAACACTGATCAATTCCCAATGCGCAAAGGACCATCGGGCCGACGTCGGCCGCCTTTGCGCACTGGGTTCGGCGGCACTGCAACTGTGCCACTTTGATTTACCAGACCTTTTCTTTTTAACGGACATGCTACTGAACAAGCCCGTCGTTTGGCCTGCGCATAGTTGCGGGGTTGATGAGGATTTATACCTCATGCTGAGAACACTGCGTATCCTTTGACGGCTGCAGATCTTCCGCCGTTGAACTACGCACTGAGTTCTAAAACAAAATCTAGCGTAGGCTGGCTGTCAAGGGAGCAAAATTATGTCCGGAAGTTAGTGGGAGGTTAAGGAGTAAAGTTGCTAGTGAAATTATGGAATGAGGGGAATTTATATCGCAGGGTCCGAGTAAGTCACAGGGTTAGCGGAAGCAGGAAACGGTCGGACATGCCTGCACGTGCGACTTGTAAACTATCTAATGGCGAAAGTCGGTTGGTACCTTATCATCGGCTGACAAGAGGAAATGTCTACGTGCGGGAATGTATTTATAAGTACTTGAACCATTTAGCGGGGGAGGGGGTCAGGACTTTCCCGCGTGAGACACAAAGAATCCACCTAGTCAGCAGTATCTGATGAAATTCCAGAATTTGGAAAAGAAATAGTCCGTACACAGAAGAAGTATATTAATGTTGTGATACGGGTGTTAGGATAAATTGTATGTATGGATTGGATGTGAAATGCATGTTTAGTATACTTTACATAATTATCGAAATTAGTTGAAATTGATGAAGCGATGTGAATGACTGACTCTTCATGACATCGCGTAGGAATACAACTATGAGGAAGGTGGAGAGACTTGTGTAGATTATAGATATATATAAAGCGAAGCGTGAAGAAGAAAAAGGAGAACTCGAGAGACGGAGAACACTTGAAGACGGCATGGGCCAAGAGAGAAAAGACTGGCGCTGAGAGAGGGAGAGACCGTGAGGTCGGAGATGGAAAGTAATGTGACTGAACTTGTGTCAGTGATCGGGAACAACCGTTCCAATATGGACTATTATAGTGTATAGGAAAGCCGCGGAGAAGAACTTGACGGTTCTACTCCAGTGATCACATTAGCCCAAGCGTGAGATGTGATGGGTGCAAAAATGCAGCAGTGACAATCAGTTGTGAATGTGCCGAAAGAGAACACTGAAAGATCACCGGGGGCCAGAGGGTCGACACTGAGACGCAGCGCCGACGAGGACCAGGTAGCGGGTCGACGGACGCAGCGCCGACACCGAGGACCACTGAGATAGCCACCGCATAACTTGAAGTAGTGTATAAAACCTGGCCAGGTAAGGTGACTTTTATGTTTCTGTGCACAGAACTAGCCGAGGTAGAAACAAAGAACTAGACAGTGAAATAACAGCATTAGGTAGAACAAAGATGAACTGACAGCGAGATAACAAGATACTTTAGACATTAGTTAAGTGTGACATGTTTGATTGTTTATATGTAAATAATTAACATAGTTAGCATTTCAGCAACTGAGTTCGTAGTAATCAGTTGTATGGCTGCGTGAGTGGGGAACGTATGCGAGACGTCCCTCTCCAGAGTGGGAGAAATGTATTGAATGAGATGATTGAGGGCTACAATGATGAGAGTATGAGAGTGTGAGTGGAGATTCCCCCTGTTGACAAGATTATATTATAACCTACACCCACATCACAAACATTTAAACCACCATCTTTCCGTCAGTCCGTGACAAAGTTGGCGAGCCTGCCAGGATTTGGCCCAAAATATAGTCTCAGACGGGAAAGCGAAGTTAGCGCTAGATGTAGTGCTAGGACAAAGTGTCCACTAATTGCATGCTAATTAATTAGTCTCCTAATTAATTGCCCTGTTAGTTCTTCGTCATTGCTGGTATTGTTTTGTGGTGTATGTTGAAGGCTGTCTGTCGGGGACAGTGAGCGAGGCTCTAACCAAGTGTTGTTATAGAAGCTATAACTTATGGCACAGGTTCCTTCTGGGTGCGGGGAAATATAATTAAGTTGTCTGGGATTAGGTGCATGGTGCCTAGCGAAAATTAAACATTTCGGTCCCAGTAGACAGGGGGTTAATCTACGTACAATACGAGTGCTCGCACTGAGGCGAACACGGGAAGTTCGGCGAGCGGCATTGTGGCAAAGGGGAGCGTAACCCGCGGAGATACTGTTCACGTTGTCTGTCACACAGGGTGGGGACAAGAAACGGAACAATATGGCGGAAGAGAGTTTTACGCCGCTCGAGAAGTTGATAAGTATGGGGAAGGAGTTAGGCCACCAGGGCGAGGAACTAAAAAAGTTCATAGAGACTCAACAGAGAGTTGAAAGAAATGATAGAGCGGAAAGGAGAAAGTTTGAGAGTGAACAGATGGCGGCGGCAAAAGAAAAACTTGTCTTTGAAACAGAGAAGTTAAAGATAGAAGCAGAACTGAAAGGAAGGGAGTTAGAACTGGACAGAAGACGTGAGGAGGCCAGTTCGGGTACAGGTGAGCGAAGGCGGTTCGGACATGCGGCGCCGAGACCGCAGTTACCGAAGTTCTGTCAGACGACAGACTCTATCGACGCGTACATTAGCAGATTCGAAACTTTTGCGGAGATAGAGGGATGGCCAGAGCAAGAATGGGCCATCAGCCTGTCAGCTCTGCTGACAGGAAAGGCGTTGGACGTCGTGTCCACGCTGCCTCGGGAAATGAGAGGTGATTATGATAAGGTCAAGGATTCGATTTTGCGCGCCTATGAGCTCACCGAAGAGGGCTTCCGCCGGAAATTTCGGGAGGCGCGGATACAGTCCGGCGAGACGTACGTGCAGTTCGGCGTCCGTCTCACTCATTACTTCGACAAGTGGGTCGAACTGAGTGGTGCAGAGAGTGTTTATGGCGATCTGCGGGAATTGATCCTCCGCGAACAAATTTTCACCGAATGCGCGCCAGGACTTGCCATCCACCTCAGAGAAAAAAAACTTAGAACAGTATCGGAACTGCTCGAAGCAGCAGAAAACTATCGCGAGGCTAGAGCGGATATGAATCCTTTGCGGCGAAGATCGGAAATTCAAGAAAAACCAAAAGATAAGCGACCAGCACCGGCAGCCAACGGGGCTGTGGGTCCGATCCGCCGAGATTTAGTTCAGTCAGGGCCGGCGACAGGACCGCGATTTCCGAAAGCAAACGGGGACAGACCACCGGATAGACGTGGGTGCTTTATTTGCGGCAAGACAGGTCATCTTGCGAGAGACTGTCGAGCCAGGCCACAGAAGACTGCGGCGATGCGGGTAGTGAAAGATGAGGAGCCAGGGGCTCAAATAAGAGGAAGCGGGGTGATTGATTCACGGAGCCGCGATGACGGACATTTTGTCGTGTCGGGTTTTTGTAGCTCGGACACGGAGGACACGATGCCCGTGTGTGAGGGAAAGATTGGGGACAGAAAGGTGCATGTGTTGCGTGATACAGGCTGCACGGGGGCAGTAGTGCGGGAGAGTCTTGTGAGAAAGACAGAGATGACAGGGGAGGTGCGGAAGTGTGTTCTTATAGACGGGACGGTGCGGAAATTTGCGACAGCAATAGTTTCCGTGCGCACACCATTCTTCAGCGGACAGGTAGAGGCATTAGTAATGCCTAACCCGCTGTTTGATTTAATTCTAGGGAATATCCCAGGAGCAAGGGGACCTGGTGACCCAGACCCCTCATTTTCACTAGCAGCGGCGATGAAAACCAGAGGGCAAGAAAAGAAAGAGTTAAAAGGGCCGAAGCCACTCATCACTCCAGAGCAAAAGCGGGGCGTAAATGCTACCCCTGCAGAAATTAAGGAGGAGCAAACAAGGGATAGGTCATTGGACAAGCTGTTCGGTGATGTTAAGGCTGGGGGAGATAAGGAGGTCAGAGGGGGCCGGGTGAGTTATTTCTTAAAGAAGGGTTTACTGTATCGCCAGTTCATAAGCGATAAGTCAGGGAAGATGACGGCCCAGCTGATTGTCCCAGCCAAGTACAGGGACACCGTCATGTCAATCGGCCATGAAGGTCTGATGGCAGGTCACTTAGGTAAAAAGAAGACCGCAGACAGGATCCTGAGCAGTTTTTATTGGCCAGGGATCATGGCGGACATCAAGAGGTTTTGTGCCTCATGCGACACGTGCCAGAGAACGGCACCGAAGGGAAAAACAAAGAAGGCACCATTGGGAAGCGTCCCTTTGATTGACTCGCCATTTCGCCGTGTGGCAGTCGATCTTATCGGACCAATAGCACCAGTTTCAAGCGCCGGAAACCGGTACATCTTGACAGTCGTAGATTATGCTACGATATACCCAGAAGCAGTGGCTCTGAGGTCTATTGAGACAGAGAGGGTGGCCGAGGCGCTAGTGGAAATATTTTCCAGGGTAGGAGTACCCAACGAGATCTTGAGCGACCGTGGAACCCAATTCACGTCGGAACTGATGGGAGAGGTCAGCAGATTATTGGGGTTAAGGCAACTACACACAACCCCGTATCATCCACAGTGCAATGGGCTAGTAGAGAGGTTTAACGGGACGTTGAAGGGGATGTTGAAGAAGATGTGCGAGGAGAGACCAACGGACTGGGATCGTTATTTGCCAGCCGCTGCGCTACCTTCAAAAAGCACAGCTGCAAAACAGTCGGGTGCTGCGGTGGGCGATGACCTTGCAACCGTATCGGTATCACGTGAAATACATACCGGGAAAAGAAAATGTAGGTGCCGACTACTTGAGCAGAGTAGTGTAATTGCAAAGGCAGAATAAGTGAACACGGTTATAATCAGCTTGACAGTCGCTGTGTTTTATGTGCATGTATGTAGAAAATGCCGGAAATGTTGCGAAATCCGAAATACATGCGCGCCACGCGGTCGAGTGATCGTCGGTAAAGCCGTGTCGTTCACACACCTGAATTGGCCAAGCCTCCTTGCAATTTTGATATTTTGAATTGATGTTGTTGTGTTAAATCTACTACTCCAACCGCCCTATCATTTTGATGTTGTAATTGTTGATGAGATACTTTTAATATCTCAGACTGAGTTGCCAAATCGGCACAGTCGTGTTTGTCTTGGGGACATTTTTGTGTAACCGTATATAATGTGGAAATAGAGTCGAGTTCAGCCATAATATTTGGCCCTTGAGCTGAGAAAAGAAACAATACGGAGTATTGTCTTGTAGTTGAGGGGAATTGTCAAGGGAGCAAAATTATGTCCGGAAGTTAGTGGGAGGTTAAGGAGTAAAGTTGCTAGTGAAATTATGGAATGAGGGGAATTTATATCGCAGGGTCCGAGTAAGTCACAGGGTTAGCGGAAGCAGGAAACGGTCGGACATGCCTGCACGTGCGACTTGTAAACTATCTAATGGCGAAAGTCGGTTGGTACCTTATCATCGGCTGACAAGAGGAAATGTCTACGTGCGGGAATGTATTTATAAGTACTTGAACCATTTAGCGGGGGAGGGGGTCAGGACTTTCCCGCGTGAGACACAAAGAATCCACCTAGTCAGCAGTATCTGATGAAATTCCAGAATTTGGAAAAGAAATAGTCCGTACACAGAAGAAGTATATTAATGTTGTGATACGGGTGTTAGGATAAATTGTATGTATGGATTGGATGTGAAATGCATGTTTAGTATACTTTACATAATTATCGAAATTAGTTGAAATTGATGAAGCGATGTGAATGACTGACTCTTCATGACATCGCGTAGGAATACAACTATGAGGAAGGTGGAGAGACTTGTGTAGATTATAGATATATATAAAGCGAAGCGTGAAGAAGAAAAAGGAGAACTCGAGAGACGGAGAACACTTGAAGACGGCATGGGCTAAGAGAGAAAAGACTGGCGCTGAGAGAGGGAGAGACCGTGAGGTCGGAGATGGAAAGTAATGTGACTGAACTTGTGTCAGTGATCGGGAACAACCGTTCCAATATGGACTATTATAGTGTATAGGAAAGCCGCGGAGAAGAACTTGACGGTTCTACTCCAGTGATCACATTAGCCCAAGCGTGAGATGTGATGGGTGCAAAAATGCAGCAGTGACAATCAGTTGTGAATGTGCCGAAAGAGAACACTGAAAGATCACCGGGGGCCAGAGGGTCGACACTGAGACGCAGCGCCGACGAGGACCAGGTAGCGGGTCGACGGACGCAGCGCCGACACCGAGGACCACTGAGATAGCCACCGCATAACTTGAAGTAGTGTATAAAACCTGGCCAGGTAAGGTGACTTTTATGTTTCTGTGCACAGAACTAGCCGAGGTAGAAACAAAGAACTAGACAGTGAAATAACAGCATTAGGTAGAACAAAGATGAACTGACAGCGAGATAACAAGATACTTTAGACATTAGTTAAGTGTGACATGTTTGATTGTTTATATGTAAATAATTAACATAGTTAGCATTTCAGCAACTGAGTTCGTAGTAATCAGTTGTATGGCTGCGTGAGTGGGGAACGTATGCGAGACGTCCCTCTCCAGAGTGGGAGAAATGTATTGAATGAGATGATTGAGGGCTACAATGATGAGAGTATGAGAGTGTGAGTGGAGATTCCCCCTGTTGACAAGATTATATTATAACCTACACCCACATCACAAACATTTAAACCACCATCTTTCCGACAGTCCGTGACACTGGCAGTTATCCGATTAAATAATTATCTAATCGAGATTTATGAGAGTAACCCGTAAAGCTATTCTAGCACCACCCGTGAACTATCATTTGCGACCCGTCTCACGTTGAAGCATGTTATGGATAAATGAATTTCACTCATTTAGCCCCAACGCGGTACAGCCAGAGATGACTTTTCCATGATAGTTCAAGGGTAGTGCCAGATTAGCTTGGTGCCTTCAGGCGACAAGCTAATCTGGCATTACCCTTGAATTATCATAGTCAAGCCATCTCCTGCAACAGGTACATAGTCATTAAGTAACATTTCCCAATTTTAGGAAAGACACACGTGGGGCTAAATAGGATAATTTGCGTGGTAGAGATTTATTGCTAGTGCTAGAAGGGTAAGCATTGATGAGACCTGGACGTAGGCGTTTAAAAATAAGAGTTTAACACGGTCAGTGCAGAGAAAATGTGAACGCTACCAAACTGCAAGAGGTTGAAGAAATAAGTCACCCTTGAAACAGATGTTGGCACTAGCTTATTGATAAGCCTCGAATTGTGCTTTTTTTTGTCAAGAGATGAGCGCGACAGATGTCAAGAAGGAAGTGACGTTTAACACATTCCACCCCAGGACCAAAATCCCCCAACTTTTGAAGTTGCTGTCTGAAGGACTGCATTATATCCTTGAGACAGATCTTACACGATAGTTCAAGGGTGGTGCCAGAATAGCTTGGGGACTACCCTATGGGCGCCAAGCTATTCTGGCACCACCCTTGAACTATCATGCTCGATTCACGTCTTGCTGTGGTGTGTTGGGGCTGGATGAGTTAAGGATCAATGCTAGAGTCATGACGGGACGGAAGGGTAGGAGTGAGTGGGAGGAAAATCGGGGGGGGGGGAGGGGGGGAGGGGGGAGGGGGGGTAGAGAATTGGAAGACGTGGGTGGGGGAAGAGAACAGAGAGAAGGGGGGGGGGGGGGGGGCGGGGGAGGGGTGGTGGTGGAGGGAGGGGGGTAAAGGGGAGGGAATTAGAATGCTTGGGTAAGGGGAAATTTGAAGGAGAGTAAGGGTAGAGGGAATAGGAAATGGAATAAAGGGTGGGGGCAGGAATTGGAAAAGGGTAAGGTGAGTGAAACGGAAGGGGGTAAGGGGAGGTAATTGGAAGAGAGGGGGGTGGGGGTGGTGGAAAATGGGAGGGGAGGGAATTGGAAGGGGTGAGAGGTAGGAGGGGAGAGATTTAGAATAAAAAGGGGGGGGGGAGGATTGGTGGTTGAAGGGGAAAGAATTGGATGGAAGGGGTGAGGGGGTGAATTGGCAAGGGTACAGTGGAGGGATTTGGATGGAGGTTGGAGGTGGTGAGGGAGAGGGGATGCAGTGGGGGGGGGGGGGGCTGAGGGGGAGGGGGGGGGGGACACATCATGGTGTCACGACGACTTCATTTTGACAATCTTGCACAAAATGTTAAACATCTCAAAGCTGCTCGCATGTCAGCCAAAGAGAAATTTGTAACATTTAATTTGTTTAAAAACCCAGATTTTTAAGTTCAATTCAATTTATAAACCGTATCTTCGCTGAATCAACGCCAGAAAGCGACATCTATCCAAGGAATGTAGGGTTGCATGAATCATAGAACCTCATGAGCCCTCCCAACTTCGGGGGCTCATGAGGTTATATGCTCATGCAGCTGGGTGGTGTTCACGTTTGTCCTGCTGCGAAATTTTTTAGATTTTAGAAATTACGATTCTTAACTAAAATGTACACAAATCACAAAGGTTTTCTGTAACGTGTCACGAAAACTGAAAATGTGACGATTAGGTATCATGTTTTTATCCCATATCGCTCTTCACCCCCACCCCCACCCCCCCCCACCCCCACCCGCTCAAACACTCTCCCCCCCCCCCCCACACGCCTCTTTCTCTAGTGCGTAAAGGCTAAATAAATATCAAAATATGATATAAACTCGAATCTTAATTATTTTGAAACATCTGTTGCAAGAAAATGCCCTCTTAAACTACATCTTTTCTGACATCTGTCGCAGCGAAGTACATTCATACTAGTAGCTATTTCGAAATAACTCGAAATCTGTTACAAGGAAATACACACTTTACCCCGAATCTGCTGGAACGCAGCAGGAGGGAAAAAAACCTGAATGTGTGAGGCATAGATCCTCTTGAGCTCCAGCAGTTGACGGGTTTCAGTCGTTTATATCTGTAGTAGTGCAGCAAAGACGCGAAGAAAGGCCTGAACGTCTAACACATTCATCCTTTTAAGGTTGTATACTATACCTACATTTTTTTAATTGAAAACTGCCGTTTATAGGGTTTTCTGAGAGCCTTGTTGAGTCTGGAGGATATTGCCACCCTGACAGACCCATGGTCCCGGGCATATTTGTAAGTTTGAGCCGTTTTTGTGAGGTACCCCACGAGGGAAAACACGCAAAATAGCCGATTTCAGAACACAATAAAAATTTATCGAATAGTGTGTTAAAATGATAAAGAAACATTTCGGTCACTTCATAAAGTATGTTAGTATTTTCTCGTAAAAGAAAAAGTGTGTTCTAATAATTGGAATTCTAAGTGAAATCTAGAAAAGTGTATGTTGTAAATTCGCAAATTGCCCGGATGTTATCAATAACATTACAAGTTTTTGCAATGTTGGGCAATTGCTCAGGCCCTTTTTATTCGATAAAGTCGTACTTTATGTTATAACTATCACATTGATTATGAAGAAAATATGGGGTCCCGCACAAAATTTGGCACTTTGGGTCGTTTTCGAGTGCGTATTCAATAAGGGATACAAGCGATGTCTGACTTCCGGCAGATCATATCTCCGCCGTAGCCGGTCACAAGCCCGCATGAGAAAGAAGGGAAAACGACTTTGCCAAACCTACAAGGGAAAACCTACGCCCAAACTGTTGCAAACTACACCCAAACTGCTAGTCCTCGATCACTATTTGTGACAGTAAACTGGAACAAACAACAACGGCAGATACGGGATGAAAACGTTTATCTATAAGTAATTAAATGCACGTGCTGTTTCTTAGTAATTTAGTTAGTGCAGTGGTAAGGTACATTTTTTTGCCATGCAGGTGACCAGGGTTCGAGTCCCGTAGATGGCGACATTTTTTTCCTGCTCACATTTGAAACCCATACAGTTTCTACTTCGCTAAATGAAACACACTTTAAAAACAGAGCAAAATAAAAAAAATTAATGCCGGCGTGGTATTTTTTTATTTTTATTTTTTAAATATGCGATTATCATCACTGTGGTAATGTGAATGTTAAACCATAAACCAACCAACCGGATTCAGTCTTGGATAAAAATGCACACTGGTTACCTCGGTACATTTGTTCATTTTTTTTCAGCCAGGCATTGTGTGAGCATGTTTACATTACATGTTTACATTCATTCAATCATTCACAGCTTCACTGATGAAAAAGCACACCAAAGAGTGTTGTCACAGACAGTTTTTTTTATAATTTTTACTGGCATCATCTACAAACATTAATTGATGTGAATTTGTTTTAATATACCTGCTGCAAGAAATGCTACATGCTCCTTTGGTGTCTCCTTGAAAGCAGGTCGATGAACATCTCTGGTTGAAAGATGTTTGTAAACAGATTGGTAGTGGATGTACCTATCTCTCTAGCTGAATCTCAGTTCCCAGCAGTTTTTGGTTACAAATTATAAGGAAACAAAACAAATGTCACATGTTTCAATATGCCATGTTATGTTTACAATGATCATTGTGAATGTGAGTAAAGAATAATATCACTGTTTATTTTCAAAACAAATGCTGTATTTGCAGACATTCATTTAAAGTATACAGTCAAGTCTGTTGAAAGCATATTAGGCTACAATGCAAGTAGGCACCTATACAAAAGCAACGACCTCAAATACACAACGTTAATCATTTAGGGCTTAACATCTTTTGTCCATAAAAGGTGATTTCAAAGATGGGTCACAGAAATAGGGTCTGAACAAATTTTGACCCCAGCTGGATGCGAACCCAGGACCTTCGGGATGAGAGTCAAACACACTACCACCGAGGCACCCGACTCCCCCTCAAAATACAGCTTTACTGCAGAACATATTTCAACTACATGTAACATTATTCACATTTACATTGACAAAGTGCTCACTATTTGGGAGAAAAGTGGAGCTGATGTCATTTTTAGTTGTGTGCATGCCAACGGAGACCGACACTGGCAACCACTTGCTCATGAGGTATTTATTTGGGAGCCAACTGCACAGTATATAAAAGAAGGGGGATAGGAGAGAAGGAACGACATACTTATCATTTAGAGCCTTCCACTGAGAGAGAGAGAGAGAGAGAGAGAGAGAGAGAGAGAGAGAGAGAGAGAGAGAGAGAGAGAGAGAGAGAGAGAGAGAGAGAGAGAGAGAGAGAGAGAGAGAGAGAGACCATCACTATAGTCCTGATATAATTCAACATTGCACATCCCATCCCACAACATAATAACAGTGAAATGCAGTATCCAGCCACCAAACTACATTACACAGATACTGTGCACAATGTTGGCATGAAAATCAAACAATACTGTTACCAGTACCACACTGTGTCCAATTGCAGCACAACAAAGTGAAATGGAGTCTCAAGCCCTATAACTTGCACTGCACAATGCTGATGTCAACACAAAATACCATAACAACTGAATAACAAGGGTACAATGCACTGTGTCACCTAGTCTGCATAATATAGGCATACACACCAAACAATACCTGTACTGCTCTTGATACAAAGTCTGTGCAGTCGACCATATAACACTGCAAAATACATGAGTGCTATGCTGGCAAAGTGTCTACAACAGAGTCTGTACCATGCCGGCCCGTAATCCAAGCAATACCATTGCTGCTCTCCAAAAACTCAACATGGTGCAGGTTATCATGTCACAACTGATTGCTGCACAGCACCCACCACGTACCCCCTGGTACTGTGCACAATGTTGGCATCAGTTTACTTTGTTTATTTAATTTTGGACCCACTGGGGGCATGAGAAAAATCACAAAAGAACTTACATGAATGTGCTCAGAAATGAAATATTATCATTATTACTACACTGTACGCATGTTCCTTAGACAGCACAAATCACAAATGGACACGGATCATAGTCAGGTCATTCTGTTTGCTGGCGTGTGTCATCTACAGTACATCTGTAAAACTTGTGAAATGAACCATGTGGTTAGCAATTCTGATACGATAAGTAAAGCCACACAGCTGAAAGTCAAAGATTGACAGTGGAAGAAAAAAAAAAAAAAAAAAACACAAAGTACAGTACATATCATATGCCTATGATCAGTTATCACCCAACCACATAAATCTGCTGTGACAGCTGGAGGGTAATGCATGGTCAACTCACTCTTGAGAAGTATTGCGTTTTTCATTGAGCAAGTCCACATTTGCACAACATTTTAAGCTGAGGGTTTAATGACATAAATATACATCCCCAGGTTTCTATATTTCCGCACATCCCCTCTTCAGAAAGGACACATGGGTTTTATACTCTGAGGCCAATGACCATTTTCAGAATGAACCCTGTATATCATTTTGAATCATGCAAAGTGGAGCAGTGATAAGTTTTCTCCTTGTCTCACACCGATGCTGCACAAAATCTATCTGTACCACTGTTTCCTACCCCATAAGTGTCAGCTGTGGAGTACATATTTTGAATGACTGATGTATGCCAGTATTTAGGAACTTGTCACAAAAAAGACCTGTTCATATGATGAAATGTCTTCGAAAAATGAACACATTGTCAGTAAAGGGGTTTTCCTTGGATAATCAAAAACTTATACATATTAAGCTGCGTTTCCAAATCGCGACATGACAGGAGAGTGACAAAAAGTAACTTTTCTGAGGGGGTCATCCAAATAAATATGCATAGGAAGGTCTTACCATCAGGTATCTCTTTACCAAGTTTAGGGTTACAGTTAGGAATACTTGAGAAAAAAAACATCTTTGGGCAATATATGGCTATCTTGTACCTATTTCCCGATTTCTTGTGACCCTTGACCTTTCTGACCTTTCATGCATACGAAATTAGTATGCATGAAAAGTTCTTACCACCTTGTACCAAGTCTGGGTTTGAAGTTGTGTATACTTGAGAAAATATCTTTTTGGTCAAAATACAGCTATTTTTCACTTTTTTACTGCACTACAAATTACAACATGGGTGTCAAATCGCTTTGTCACTTTGTTATATGAAAACACACAAAGCACACCCCCATCACTGTACAATAGGCCCTGAACTGCTCGACTGCACGTTACAATTTTGTCGCCCCGCTGCTTCTATGTCAGGCTTATGGAAACACTCCCTCTTTATTTCTATGTTCTCGAGTTTTGTCATTGTCACTTTGTTGTCACTGCCCCACTGCTGTTGTGTCTGCAGTTGAATAGCCAGGCCTAAAGCCTGCTTGCCCTTCTCCTAATATATGGCTATGCATCAGCTCAGGCAGTAAGGCACAGGCTTTTGCTGCATTGCGAATGATGTGACTGTCCAAAACCTTGACATTGTGGCCAGCCTGGTGGATGGACATCAAAATAACAGGACGTCTGCCCTCCTACACAGGACAATCAGTTCACTTCCTTTGCCTTCTCGTCGGTTGGCCATTGCAGAGAGATGTACCCGCTGAACTCTTCTTCCCTCATCTTTCGCAACCTGCTAAAGATAATTTTGTATCAAAAAAAGTTCTGACATGCACATATTGCGTGCAAGTATTAATACAAAGTACATACATGCATAATATGACAGTAGTCAGAACATGAACAAGAAAGGCAATGTCCTTATGGTTCACGTGTATGACCAATCCACGTAATACGTCTGACCTTTTTGACCTTGGCTTGACTTCTCCAACAGGTCTCTGAAAATATCTAAACATAAGTATAGGGCTGGATTTTGTACCAGTGAAACCTGACGTTCTTTTTTCCAAATCCCTTCATTTTTCACACATTTGTCAACCCTCTGTGACCCTTGACCTCTGTGAGGGGCTGATTACATTAGTATGCACAGAAAAGTGTTATCATCATGCCAAATTTTATTGAAAAGTTTGCAAAAACATTGATTAAAAACTACAACTCTACCCAAAACTAACTTTTGTCACCCTTATCATGTGGTATCTCCATAGCAAGTTTGAGTTTGAAGTTGAAAATACTACTTGAGATGACCTTTGAAAGGTCACAGAAATTGGTATGTTTAGAATTATTTTACCACAAAGTACCCTTGTGCCAAGTTTGAAGTCTGAGGCTTGCATAGTCTTCGAGGAAATGCCAATGTTAAAGTTGCCCACAGGTAACAGACAGTTGACGGACGACCCATTACAAACACTTACTTTTGCTATCACACGTGCGCCAAAAATTAGACACCATTGAGCTTGAAATGACCACAAAGGGTGTATACATATATCTAGAATCAGCATCAATATTCAAAGTGTAACTTGCAGAAATTGTTTCAAACAGGACACAACGCATTGCTGTTTAGCAACAGCACACACTGGACCAAATGGGTAGTATTCAGATTTTTCTAGTCCTTTTGTATGCACTAAGTGCTTATTAAAGAAAACGACAGTATTTGCAGACTTGCCCAACCCTCTAGTTTTCAAATCAAATGCAATATGGTGCCACTTGTTGACAGCAAGTGATTTTAGCATTCGGTGTTGTTGAGAATGCTGGTACTAGTACTACACCATCTTCAAAATGAAAGAAAGCATTACAGTGTGATGTGTTTATTCC
Organism: Semisulcospira habei; assembly: GCA_036245525.1. Lineage (NCBI taxonomy): Eukaryota > Metazoa > Mollusca > Gastropoda > Semisulcospiridae > Semisulcospira > Semisulcospira habei. The sequence goes on along the minus strand of BTPG01000001.1, from coordinate 78,361,098 downwards.
AACCAGTTGTGTTTTGTTATGAACCTGATTCTGTTCACAAATCAATCGGTATGCTTTACCTCGAGTCCAGGACAATAAGTGTCGCCTTCTCTCACTTTAGTTGATCCGCTGGAACTGGAATTGCCTGCTTTTAGCTGTGGCCTTCTCCTTTGAGCAAACATGACCAGACTAGCTCTTGCCTCTTCTTGGTGTAGGCGTCATACTTCTGTGCTTGTTTGCAAGTATACCCTCTGGGCGTGACTCTGCAGTGAGACGTCAACAGCAGCAATGACCTGAAATGAAATACATGTTTATTATCGTGTTATTCGGCAGCATGGCAATTTCACTTCTGATCTTTTTTCAGGGTGGGTTGGTTCAAAACTCCACAAACAGGGACTTTGTTATAGCATTTTAAACAATTTGGGGCCGGTGGGGGGAGTCCCCCTCCCCACCCACCCACCCAATTCATCCCTACATTTAGTTTACACATTACTACCTTCAAGCTAATGTGAAATAAACTGTGAACACCACAAACAACAATGGTGAAGCCTGGATCGCTCGTGTGCATTTAAAACTGATCATTTTCTTAATCTGAACTGTGTGACCTTTCCAAAAGGTGACTGAAATTTAAGTGCCATGAGTCTAAGCATAAGTAAAGGACTGGCTTATGTACAGTTGTGAATAGTATTTGAGAAAAAATATATTTTGTCAAAATATGGCTATTTTTTTTTTTTTACCTATTTCTTAATTTCTCATGACCCTTGGCCTGAACTCAAACTGGTAGGCTAGGAGTAAGAAAGGTCTTGCCACAAAGTATCCTTCGGCTACATTTGAAGACTGTGGTTTGAATAGTCTCCGAGAAAATGCCAACATTAAAGTTTACCATGGACGACCAATGGCCCAGAACATAGCCTTACACTTGCTTCGCACATGAGCCAATGAAAGAAGGCATTACAGTATGATGTGTTCATTCACACCATAGTTGTGTTGTGTTCTGCACCTGATTCTCATCACAGATCTACTGGTATGATTTACCTTGAGTCCAGGAGAATAAGTGTCACCTTCCCTCACTTCACTTGAGCTGTGAGTGTGACCTTGGTCAGTTGGCGTAGGCATCTTACTTCTGCGCTTGTTTGCAAGTACGTACTCTGGGTGAAAGTATTGAGACTCCACAGCGAGAGGTCAACAGCAGTATTAGCCTGAAATGAAATACATGATTATTACTGTGTTGTTCGGCAGCATGACAATTTCACTTTGCGTGGACTAAATGCAGGGGCAGATTATTACTTTCAAAATAAATGCGACAAAAACTGTGTAAACCGCAAAGAACAAACAACAATGGCAAAGTCTGTACGCCTCATGTGCATAACTGATTCACATATATGACCTGTGTGATCTTTCCAAAAGGTAGCTGAAATAAGTGTCACGAGTCTCAACATAAAGGCTTGCTTTTGTACTAGTCAAATTTGTATTTTTCACACATTCCACGGTCATCCAAAATGGTAGTCAACAAATATTAGGGTTTCAGTCAAAGTAGCGTGTTACTAGGTAACCCTTTTAATCCTGATACACCCACTGCTTGAAATAAATGTGACTATGATAGGTCAAGGGTGGTGCCAGAATAGATTGGCATCTCATCCACCAAGCTATTCTGGCACCATCCTTGAACTAAAAAAATGCTGGACCTATCTCCTAATCTGTAATATAGCCTTCATAAGACAGAGAATGGATGAGAAAACTACGTTACTAAGTACTGAAAGCAGTTACTGAGTTAGTAATGCCTAATTTTCCCTTAGGACTTTTTACTACACACAGTACATTTTCCTAAATAATAAGCACTGGCACTGGTTTAATATCACTACAATGTCGACTACATTCCTTCCACCGTATTAGTAAAGGCTCTCTGAGAATGTATGGAAATGTTCTACTTTTAGGTGGTGACTGACATGGAATGCATGCCCCTGTCAACCCACAATAAAATGTAGTCTTCTTCATTGCAGGTAGGCTGTAAATTTCCATGCATAAAAGGACAGTTAGCTATTGGGGTTTTACGCCCTGCAGGTGACATCTCATGGCGGTGTATAAACTTTTTTTTTTTAAGAGTTGGAAAACCAGTCAGATATGCCACTTATGTACGACATTTTTCTTCCACTACTAGTAACTCGTGTTCTAGTCACTTAGCAAACACCACCAACCTCTTTTTGTACTTTAGTTTACCTTTTCCTTGCTGATGTCTGAAGAGATTTTGTTGTTTTCCTGGCTGCCACGTATACTGCTTCCCCTTTGGTTGGCCCGTTCATTTTTTTTTTTTCTTCTGAGAAATGGTTATGCGTTACGTTCGATGACTTGTCGCAACTTATGCAAAAGTATCTTATTTCTGAGGAAACAAAACATTTTATGCATAGAAACAGTCAGCTTACACACCTATTTCAGACAGTATATATCTTTTGTCAATTATCGATAAATTGAGCTTGTTTGCAATAGGACTTGCTGTACGGCGGTGTTTTTTTTTCGGTGACCTCTAGTCTCAGGTCACGGCAGACGCAAGATAGCGGTATCTAAATGCGCAGAAAAGATGCGCGAAAGAGGTGTGTCCTACAACCTTAAATAAAGGTTTCATTTTGTTTCCTTGAATTTTGTTTCATTTCATTTACTCATTCAGCCCGACGGCCCTATTTCCCAAATTTTGGAGGGGAGGCGTCATCTAATGAGTATGCACCAGTTGCAGGAGATGGATCGACCATGATAATTCAAGGGCAGTGCCAGATTAGCTTGGCGCCAACAGGCGCCAAGCTAATCTGGCACTACCCTTGAATTATCATAGTTGACCCATTTCCTGCTGTAGTACGTCAGGGTTGAATGGGTTAAAATAAACTTTTTAAACAGATTATGTCCTCTGACAACTGCACTTTGCCTCTTAACCCTTTCACCGCAGAGAAAAAATGAAGACTACACTACAACAAGAAGTGCAGATCCTCATGAGCCCCGCAATAGCAGGGGTTCATGAGGATCTGTGCCTCTTACTTAAACCATTATTTGTATCCATTGTCAGTTCATGGGACGGCTTGTGGTCTATCGCGGTGAATGTAGGTTTCGGACGTGCATTGTACAATCAGTGGAAAAAGCCCGCGTACCCGTGTACGTCTCGTCTCGTATGTGTTAAGATTTGACGCGTAGCGTGTACGGATCGTCTCGACTATCTGAAGAGCCGCTGTGAGGGGACCTAACTCGTACGAGGTTTAATTCCTCGTTCGGTAACGCTAGCGGAGTTGCGTAGACTGTCTTGCTCGGCCTGGTTGTGCAACATCAGTCAAACAGCGTACGAGGATAGCAGACACAGAGGGTGACCAGAAGGATTTTAACCCCTTCGCTGCTTAGATAAAGTGAACACGGTCCTGCTGCAAGAGACATAGATCCTCATGAGACCCCGCGATCTATGCCTCTTGCTGAGACCATTTTGTGTCCAGGTACTTTCTCGGACGCCGGATTGGGGTTTTGGCTTAGTTTTGATTGTTGAAAGAAGAACAATTTCTGAAACAAAAATGTATGTAGTGTCAGGGAAGGGGTTAAATAAATTTAACCATTTACGTAGTCACTTGAAATTAACGATATGGGTGACTAATTTCAATTACAATACAATTTATGAAAATTTCGTGTTAAAACCTCTTTGTAAATTGGCCATACAGACAGACAAAATGAAACAAATGTCCTATTACAACACATTGTTCAGACAGAATGCTATAAATGTTGATGATCTAGCAGGAAACGTCAATATTTTTTTCTATTATTCATGCATTCATTCATGAAAAAGTTGATGATCTAGCAGGAAACATCAATGATTTTTTTTATATTATTAATTAATTAATTAATTAATTTATTATTATTATTATTATTATTATTATTATTATTATTATTATTATTATTATTATTATTATTATTATTATTATTATTATGGAGGGAAGGGGAGTGGAGGGGGGGGGGGCGCGCTAAAATCAAGATGTGAAGAGAGAGCTTTGGCTATAGGAATTCAGAGAAGTCACAAGCTCTTCACACACGTGAGACCTCAACAATCTTTTAGGGTAGTCCATTCCAGTGAAGTCCAATCCAATCCAGTGCAGACCAAACCAGTCCAGTCTAGTTCAGTTCAGTCCAGTTCAGTCCAGTCCAGTCCAGTCCAATGCAACACAGTCCTATCCAACCAATCCATTCCATTCCAATAAAATCCATTCCTGTCCAAGCCAGACCGGTCCTAGTCCAGTCCAATCCATTACACTACACTGTTTTTGTTTGTTTTGCTTTTTGCATAAATATACAGGTTTTATAAACACTGAATTGGAATTTGTCCTTTCTGTCGCCTTTCCGGCTGTGCTTATCGGCAAATTGTTTTGTCCGACAAATGGTGTTTAATAAGGTCAAAGGTGATAGCGTGACATCGGGGTTACCAATGTACAGACACTTGAAAAGAACACTTTCACTCCAAGCATTAACTGAAATTTGGGAGATGGGTCGACCATGACGTTTAAAGGATAGTGCCAGATTAGCGTGCCACCTCCCATCGGATATATCACCGCACTTACACTTGAAAATAACTCTGTCATTCCCAGCCATAGGCTTAACTGCGGGTCTACCATGACAGCGCCAAGCGTTGCAGGCACCACCCTTGAACTATAGCGGCTGAGCCACCTCCTGCGACTTAAAGAAGTCCTGAATAGACGAGTACTACGAGAAGGACTTCTCAACCTTTTTTTTTTTTCTTTTTTTTTTTTCTTTTTTTTTTTTTTTTTTTTTTTTTTGGGGGGGGGAGGGGGGCGGGGAGGGGGGGGGGTGATCATGACTAGGTAAAACGTGTCACTCAATAGGATTATGGACATTTTGAAAATTGTTCTCTTATCAGCGAGATGTTGAAATGTAGTTCACAACGTCGGATCTGCGCCTTTCGTTTATAATTCTGGGCTGACCTTAGGCCTGGCTGGAGGCTTCAGTCCGCGTTTATCGGGCCAATCAGGTCAAGAAGGCAGTTCCTCCTGACCTATGACAGCGAAGACTTCGAAAGAGTACGCGCGGTCCCATTTCGCTAGGAACAACCCTTTGTGCAAAAGGCCATCGTCGGCTCAAAGGCCTTTTGAGCATTGGGATGCTAGGTCAGAGGGAAAAAAAACACAAAAAAACACCTAATGTTGCCAAAGGGTGTAATAGTAAAGTATTGTTTGTGTGAATGCTGCGTGTTTGAGGGAATGACTGGAGAGTCGAGTGCTGAGTGAAGAGAGAAGGCGACAATGGGAAAACTATGATATCCAGCACTATTACGTTGGAATAGATGCATAACAGTTACGACACGCCTGTAAATGAAACACTTTTAACATTAACAAAAGTTGAGTATAAGGAGAGGTTTTAAAACAGTTTTAATAAAAACTGTTGCCGGACACGCTTCTAAAAACAACAGTTTCTTAGTTTTAAACCTTGCACCGCGCCATAAACGCCGCGATTGCTTCTCAGTCTTAGCTGTCCTATAGTGTGGAATGTGGGACTTGTCCAACTGGATCCATCTGGTGCACTCCAAATGTGTATTTGTGGGTGGTTTGATGTGCAACTCGTTGCGCGCCTCAGAAATGACCTCCTGATTCCAGGGATAATTAAAATCTTTCATTCATAAGAGAGCATTCAGCAGCTCTATAAAACCCAAAGTGATGATCCCCCCCCCCCCTTCCCCACCTTCACCCCCACCCCTCCCCTCCCCTCCCCCCCCCCACTACCCTACCCAAACAATCATTAGAAAATCAACCAGAGGTATTTTTAGTGAGGTATTAGTTCACTGTGTTGTTGTGTCATTGTGCTTTACATTTTTAATGCAGGAAAAAGAAGGAATATACATTAAGCTGAAAAAGATTGATTGATTGATTGCTTGTACATTGCTTAACGTCCCGACAGCAACAAGACTTTCTCAGGACGTGCCTGCACTGCTTGTGAAAAAAATAAATAAATAAACAAAACATTGAATGTATGTCGCCAGCCGGTCAAATACATTAAATAAACCTAACACATGGGGCCGAAATAAAGCTAAGACCATTTAGCAACACACATCCAATAGCAAGAGCTACAGGCAGTGCAGACAGTAGGGAGAGTTTTAAAAAGGCAAATACAGGTGAATGGACAAAGGGTAGACAGAAACACATGCCCCAGAATAGAGAGAAAAACCCACCCTGTGGGGTTGACCAGGGTGACCCTGGGAACTAAAAAATACCTAACCCCACCCAAGTCCCCCAGGGCAAACCCGGGTGGGGGCTGAAAAAAAGAATGACAACAATCAAATAAATGTGGAAAAGAAGCATCAAATATTCCGTGAACTTTACCTTATTACAGACACCTAATTTTCTTGAAATGTCCATGCTAAAATGAATGATTTGACAAGTACACCCATTTCTACTGTAATGCCAGTTTTTGTGTATTTATTGGTAGAAACCCATTTTTTCTCCATCCAGTGGCTCTGTTTCTAGAAAATGTCTTTTTTATTTTAAGTTGTAGAGCTTAGTTACAAGGTGAGTTCTAATTATTCGCATCAACTCCAGAGCCCTAGAATAAATAGAAATATGGGAACCCATTTTCACATAAAATGGTAGGTAACCCACTCTGATGGTTTTGTCTCCCTGTGTGTGTGTGTGTGTGTGTGTGTGTGTGTGCGTGTGTGTGTGTGTGTGTGTGTGTGTGTGTGTGTGAGTGTGTGTGTGTGTGTGTGTGTGTGTGTGTGTGTGTGTGTGTGTGTGTGTGTGTGTGTGTGTGTGTGTGTGTGTGTGTGTGTGTGTGTTTATTGCTCACGTTCTGCCTCAGCTATGTCGTCAGTGAGCCAGGGGAGGGGAGTCGATCGGGCATTAGGTGGCGGACAGGGGCATGGGTGTCTAGGAATTTTCGAAGGGAGGCGCTAAGCCGGAATCGAAGTGGGATGCAAGATCAGGAGAGGGGGCGGGGTCGAAGAGAAGGTCGACAGCTTCGTCAAAGAAGCTGTCTCGGTTGACAGAATCTAGTTTGCGACGAGAGACAACGGAGCTGAGCTAGACGAGAATAACGACGTGGTCAGAGGGGAGCACAGAGGAGATGTCGAAGTCGAGAAAGAATTGATCGGAGGTGCGGTTGATGATCCAGTCGAGGGTATAGTCGAGTTGGTGGGTGGGTTTAGTTATGTGTTGTCACGAGTGTAAGATTGTGGTTTGAAAGTGACGTGCAAAGGCGTTTTGTGTCAGGGTGGTCGGCCGGGTTTGCCGACGGTCCTCCATAGACCGCCCTCCCTTCCCCCTCCCTCCCACCCACCCACCCCCCCACCCCCCGCCACCCGCGGGGATCCATGTTTGTTTTGTCAGTGAAAGACAAGTTGAAGTCGCCAAGAACGGTATGTACCTTTTCCGGGTATGGTGTTTATTTTGGGCAAACACACGTGGTTTTGAATAGACTTTCAGAAAAAAGAAAAAAAAAACACATAATCTCCGATCCCCCGCGGGTGGAGAGGGGGGGGGGGAAGGGGGAAGGGAGGGCGGCCTATGGAGGGCCAAAGGTTTCTAGGCCACACTGATCACCGGCATAACTGGAATTTACACACTCAATGCGCCTGCGCGCTACTTTCTGGCGAGACGGCTGGTCCTTCGCGCGCTGACCTAGTTCCACACCGCTACTCAATATACCAGTAACCCCAACCATAATAGTCGTTTTAACCCTCTTTTATCCCCGTGGTCCTGAATTTTTAACAATCTCTTATAAACAATATAATAATAAATATACTGACTTCCATTAACAACGAGAAAAGTGTCTAAGTGTACCCGCAAACAAAGAACCATCGGCCCTGACAGCAAAACAAGAACATTTTATTTGTTGCTTACTTCAGACTGTTCAGCCTACTGTCTGAGCTACCTTCACACAAAATTGACTTGGATGAGTTATCGCCCATGGCTACTTTGGAGGACACAGGGTTTCATTAGTGGTGAAAATAAACAATACTGGACACACTCTGTGAAGCAAGTTTTCTGTGGATTGCAAGTTGTGTGGATTGCCTATGATGTTATTAACTGCCTCAAATGAAATTTGACTAAAAAAAATTCATTAGAGAACCAGAACTTCCGGTGCACATCATTTTCTTAATAAATCTTATTTCATTTAATGTGAATTACTTTCAAAGCATTGTTTATGCTCCAGTGACTGATGCAGAGAGAAGGAACACACCCATATCCACTTGATCAGGTAAATATGACCGCTAACCTACAAATAAAGAACTTTTTGATTTCATGTTTTGTAGGTTAGTTGATTATTTAGGTGCCTTTGACAAACGAAAAGTAGGTCAAGATCAAACAGGCCTGATTTTCATGCACACAGACTTTAGTGACACTGCACATTGGTTGGCTTTCAGCTATGTCCTCTGCAGATGCTCCCCATTTCACTTTCAATATCCTGTGATGGTAGTGTCACTGATGAAGTCATAACTCATCGATGTGCGATTTTTGAGACGAAACATTCTATTTGCACATAAGACACTCTTCATAACATTTTCTAATAAATGACGTCAAAATAACCCGGTTTAAAGCATATTTACGAAGAAAAGCACTATGGTGCAAAAATTCGCGTTTCTTTTGTTGATCAGTATATATATATATATATATATATATATATATATATATATATATATATATATATATATATATATATATATATATATATATATATATATATATTTCCCACAATAAACCATATTTATGGCATATAGAACACTCTCCCACTCTCTTTCCGTCAGAAACACTCTCTCTCCTCCTTCCAGTCCGCACCCCACCCGGGTCTGCACTGGGGGACGGGTGGGGTTAACTACTTTTTAGTTCCCAGGGTCACCCTGGTCAGCCCCACAGGGTGGGTTTTCCTCTCTATTATGGGGCATGCGTTTCTCTCCACCCGTGGTCCATTCACCTGTATTTTCCTATTTTATACTGTCTGCGCTGCCTGTAGCTCTTGATATTGGATGTGTGTTGCTAAATGGTCTTAGCTTTATTTAGGCCCAATATCGCAGGTTTATTTTACGTATTGGATCGGCTGGCGACATACATTCAATATTCTGTTTAGTTTTTTGTTTTTTTTCACAAGCAGTGCAGGCACGTCCTGAGAAAGCCTTGTTGCTGTCTGGACGTTAAGCAATGTACAATCAATCAATCCTTCCAGTCCGCCCTCAAAACGCACCTCTTTCAACAGTTCTAGCACTATATCACCACACTCCCCACCCCAAGCTGACTGTCGTAATGTATTTCACTATTTGTGGTACGTGAGTCGTTGTCTAAAGCGTGCGCATGCGTGCGCGAGTTGTGAGTGCGCGCTTAGAGTTATAATTATTATAAGCTATAAGCGCATTATAAATACCATAATAATTATTATTATTATATTATTATTATTATTATGCTACGCCGCTCGCGCGCAGCTGACACGCAGCCGACAACCAGCCAAAAACTGTCTTTTCAAGTTGCCCCGCCGCCCCCACCCCCTCCCCCACTCCTCCTTCTCCCCAACCACCCTGTCCAAATCATAAACGTAAACCAAAATAAACCTCGCTAGTCTCTGATTATTTTAAATGCAATAGAGACACTAAATCGGAATAGTGTGCTTTTGCTGTGTGTCCAAACTGTTGTTAAATTTCAGTAAGTGTGTCGACAAGACAGAACAAACACCAACAAATGGTGCTAAAATGTGTCTTCAGATGTATGCGTAATGGTAGGTCAAAGTTCTGCTTATGTGCGTTCCTGCTCTTCATATCCAAACAAAAGACCCTTATCGGCGTAAAACAATGACCCAAACTGTATTATTTCCTCATACACACGATGAAATCCCACTGAGGAATCCAATACGAACATCAGCCGCGTAACAAAATTTACTGACTCATTCCGAAAAATATGTCACTCGTTTAACTTTTAATTTCTTTATATGTGTATCAGTGAAACAACCGCCAAACACTTACTGAACTCATTCAGCCCGACGGCCGTATTTCCCAAATTTTGGAGGCGTCATCTAATGACTATGCACCAGTTGCAGGAGATGGATCGACTATGATAATTCAAGGTCAGTGCCAGATTAGCTTGGCGCCGACAAGCTAATCTGGCACTACCCTTGAATTATCATGGTCGACCCATCTCCTGCTGTAGTGCGTCAGGGCCTGAATGGGTTAAAGGCATTAAGCAGTTGAACAACGCCTCTTGCTGATGCTAATCTGTGTACACATGTTCCTTGGACGGTTTGGGCGTTTGGTCGCTGAATGAACCAAGAATCAGCTCAGAATCACAATTAATGTACGTACAGTCGGTCACGTGGCAGGGAAGGGGCTAAACTCAAGCAGAGGGTAAATCAGCTACTGATGATAAATGCCTCTTGTAAATGAATTCAGAGCCTCATGAGCATATGTGTCTCTAGCGAGGGCAAAGTCAGTGCTCATCTGCAGTGAATACTTGTACCGAAAGCACAGGCAAAGTGCACAACATCCGCAAGATGCATAGCTCTCTGCTGTTATGTTGTGATGAAACTCTATGCTCGTGCATAGGGTTCACACAGTAGGTTAAATACGGTACAGTTTTATAAGCGTTTTGTTTTGTGTCGATAGTCCGTGAGGCCCGTGAATCTGTAAGACACGGTTAGCACGTGGGGGGGGGGGGGGGGGAGTTTTAGTGAGTTGTAGGCGAGAGTTCAGTCTGTCTGAGGTCTAAATACGTTAGTACGGGCTTTACTGTCAGTGGGTACAGACGTATGTGAGATACCTCAGCCAAGACTCTGAAACCTAGAATTCAGGTATGTTTCTATACGTATTATTGATGGTTATTGCGTTAAAGATGGTATGCGTTAAAAGGAGTTAATTCGGTTGCATAGTGTTGTCTGGTTTGGTTCAGTATGTTGGTTTGGAGTTCAGTGAGCAGTGAGGTAACCGGTGGTTTTCGTATACAGTTATTTACCGAGATGGATAACTAAAGGAATGTGAGGTGTGTATGCCTAAGTCTTTATGAAGGTAGTACGTGATTAAGTATAGTCTTTTCCAGCGTATGGGATAACGTATAGCGAGAGCGTTAGGTTATAGTCTGTTTCAATGTAGTTGTACAGTTATGGGGTGTTACGAAAGTAGTCGGGTTATAAAGCACGTGTGTGTGTGTGTGAATGAACGTGTGAGTTATTTGTATCAGCCAGGTTACATAATGTATCTCATATTATCCAATATGTGTGTGTGTTTACCAAGTGTTACGATTTAGGACTTTATTACTGTTCAGAGTGCTTGTCGGAGGTTGGAGCGACGGACGCCGAGACGTCAGTCACCAGGGACCTAATGCGAGGTCATCTCTCCATCTTTTCACTCGGGGAGTGAGCGAGCGGTGCCGAGACACTTGGGTCACAGCGAAGATACGGTACAAGTAACGAGGACGTCCACGGTACGAGAGACAGGACGACTCGGGAGCGTACGAACGACTTGCACGCCTAGACGTGAAAGGACTGAACGTAACCAGTCGAGAACACCAAACAAGTTGGAGTGTGAGAGACTACTACCTAGCCTGGCATTGATATTGTGTATGTGTATGTGATGTTTGGATGCTGGTAGTGGGGAAGGTGTAGTGTATATAGTTTGATAGTTGTTGAGCGTTCTTTTAGTGTTTATATTGTATAAAAGTTCCGTTAGAAAGGAAGCCCGTGAGTTGCGTTTTACCGCATGAATGATCCCGTCTGAGCCAGTGGCGGTGTATGCCTTGTGCGAGAGTCTGTACGTGCGACTGGGGGCAAGTCTGCGTGCGTTATGCAGCCGGAATGCCGCATCGAGTGCTCCGTTATCACTGGAAGTGATAACCGGTTTTAAAGCCCCCACAGGCAGTGGTTGACGCTAATATGAAATTATATTCAATGTGTAGTGGCGTTAGTTAATCGTTATAACCCGCCGAACACCGTGACTGCTGGAGCTTGATCGACCATGATAATTCGAGGGTAGTGCCAGTTTAGCTTGGCGCCTGATGGCAAAATTGGAGAAAATGCGGCTAGGGGTTAAATGGGTTATGAGTACTATCGTTTTTTTTTTTTTAATGTCGACAGCCGCCTGTGGCTAGATAATCGCATCAGCGACCGTAACGTGTTTCCTTTTGTACTCAACATACACCATGGCCAGACTAAATGTGATGACAGTGAAACTGATGTGTACCGTTTATGAACGGTCAGTGTGTCTCTCCGGGTATCTACCGTGTGTAAGGCTTGGTCCGTGAGTGTACGAGGAAGAGAATTCTCTGCACAAGAGGCCAATGTGAGTGAACGACACACTTTCTGTTACTGATCATTCGTGAATCCATTCCTTTCCGCAGTGCGCATAGCTGTGATCATGGCTACTTTCGATACCCCTCTACCCGCCGAAACCGGCGACAGCAACAACAACGATAAGCTCGACTCTCGTCCGAAACACTGTTGGTTCGAACCCCGCAGCAAGGGTAAAAAATTTGTTCACGGACTCTATTCAGTGCCGCGTCTTTGAAATCACCTTCTTGGTAGACTGAGAGGTTAAACCCTAAACGTTTTGAACACAACCACCCAACCAACCAACCAACCCGCAATATCATCATCATCATCAGCAACAACAACAACAACACTAATCCATAACATATTAACTGGGGATACAAGAAAACGCAGAGACCCAGATATGTTTATTGTCATATCCGACGTCATCATAACGAAAGAAGTAGATTGACGAGCAAAAGAAATGCGACATATTTGGAATCATCGGAAACACTAAAGCGCGTAGTCGGGACATCTGACACCGTTCAGTTATCTACGAATCGTGTTATATCCGACCTTGACGTAAGGGAAGTATACTGGAAAAAACAACATTTTGTCAAGAATATACTGAACAATAGACATTGTTTGGAAATCAAAAGTAGGTCGACATTTGCACGTGTTTACACACACACACACACACACACACACACACACACACACACACACACACACACACACACGCACGCACGCACACAAGTGGATTAAAACCCGGACAAACACGCGATATTGTGTGTTTGTCCGGGCTTTTAATCCACCCTTTTTTTCGTCAAACACGTGCAATTTTGACCAAGTTCTGATTTCCGGAAATCGTCGATTTCTGATTCATTTGTTGAAGGACACCGTACTACGCGCTGAATAAAAATGTACTCTGACTGTACTCAGTTTACGTATTCTTCATAAAAATCAAATAAAGATAGGAGTAGCGGATCCAGGGGGGGGGAGGGGCAGGGGTCCGCACCCCCCCCCCCCCCCCCCCCCCCCCGTCAGTCCTGACCACCCAAAAAATAAATAAATAAATAAATAAATTATGGTTGTTTGTGGAAGTTGTGTTTTACTATTCGTTGGTTCTTCTTTTCTTGTAAGGTGTATTTCACAATTATCTCACGGTATCGCTGGGTGGGCCTAGTGTGTTCATTGACCTATGCTCAAATATCCTCACTTTGGCACAGCTGACATGCACCTGTCACAGTACTTCACCCAGACATAGAGTGCCATGTGTCCATGCACTCACATTTGCTCATGTAAATCAGTGCCTCTTGCTGTGCGATACAATCCTCTTGGCATCCTCAGACTGAGGCAGCCATCTGGCAATACGCCGCTGACTGCTAGTCAATCCCAGCGGTGGGAAAGTGTCCGATCTTTGTTGATCTCGGGCGCAACTCAATCCCTCAGCAAGCCATAGAGTTTCATGTGCCCCCTTCACTTACAGGGGCTCATTAGAAGCATTACCTATTTCTGTGCGATACCATTCCCATTGCATCTTCATACGTGGCAGTCATCTAGGTTTAAGTCTACGACTGTGGACACGCCAACCTGTGATCAGAAAGCGAAAAAATAAACTATGCTATTAGTGTCTCCTCCCGCGAGGTGAGCAGCCGACTGGCCGGGGTGTCACAGGGGATTGCTACTTCCCTAATCCCGTCACAGATCACTCTCTGAGCACAGTGGGTCTCCAGTCTCACTCGATTGCGTAGCTTTGTCTTTTGAGGTAGTGTCCGTGGACATGCACCAGTGCTCATCAAGGTAGTTATGTAGTCATTGATGCGTGTCAGCGGAGGGGAGGTGTGAAATGTCTTGATTTTGATCCCTATAATTATAACCCTTAAGTAATCGTCAGCCAGTGTAAGAGGTATACATCATGAGTGATCATGACTATTTCTGTGATCTGATCATGTGTTCCTCATATAGAGGAGGTTTGTGAGTGTATAGAGGAGTGTCACAAGTGGCTGTGTTGTTCCTCAGACGGAGGAGTAATTGGTAGTGTAGTGTTGTTGTTAAACACAAGGTGATTGCTCCTGCAGAAACTTCAGGTAGAACATTCTTTTCAATAAGAAAATTAACACCATATAAAAATCAGAAGTGCCTGATTAATCTTTTAGGGAGGTGGGGTGCAGGCGGGGAGGAGGACAAGTGCAGCCCTTCCCCTTATAAAGTGCCAAAAACAGTGCTGTGTCCCGTCAAAGTTGAACTTACTCCAGCTACTACTACGCCCGCATCCTTGGTCACGCTGCATCCTTGGTCACGGCCAGCCGCTCTCTGAACCACGCCCTGCCTACGCTTCGCGCTCACCATCCACAGCCTGCCGCCATCTTGACTTCGCTGTCAACACATTTCTACGCCCGCTTCACCTGCCTGCTACGCTCCTGAGCCTCCATAAAGACGGCCTTTGACGGTAACTTACTTTGGGTTGGCAAGTAGGTGTCTGCGGTCAAGAAACTTGGGCTTGCAAACTTGGGTTTTGCAAGTCGCAGTTCGTTCTTAAATCATTCTATACGGCAGTTTTTATTCTTAAATTGATCTTATCTTTTAGCCTCTTCGGTGTTAAATTGTAAATTTTTTACTTTGACTCGGCCCGTACGGAGTCCACCTGGATGGACCACCTAATCGGGACCTTGTCATCGACATCGTCAGAAACCGATTGGGGAACTGGTACCTCAGTCTTCGGTCTCTGGCAGTACTAACGAGACTCCTTCTCGTAAGAGAAAAAAGAGAAATAAAACTAAATATAAGCGGGCTAGGGCCAGAGCTGTCCTCGACTTATCTAAATCTTCGGAGGCTGATAGTCTTGTCGCTGGCGGGACTAGCCTGACCACTGTTTCTCAGGGCGGGGGCCTACTAAGAGGACCCCGACCGTAGAGAGCTTAGGACTCTAGTGTCCCCCCTCACTCCCCGGATATTGCACGTGCCAATGGCACAGTCCTGGGAGAGCTTAGGGTACCTTCCCCACCTCAAACTTCTTTGGTTTTGGGGCCGGGGGGGGGCCGGCGGCCGAGACGGCGAATTTGTCTCCCTCGCGGCAGCTGTACCCCCTGATCCATCAAAATTCACCCCTATCCTCCTCTCCTATGGAGAGTTGCCCACCTCCCCTTACCATCGACGAATCTTTCGTTGCTGGTGAGGTAGTTGACGAGGAACGCTTCCTAAAATGGTATTCCAACAGGTAAACCGGAAAAAAATCAGCTAAAAATCGTCCAAAGCATCAGGAAAAAAGTATCGGGGAGGACGGGGCCGGCGCCACCGCCGAGGTGTGGTGTACCTTTCCGGTGCGAGTCCGTGATCTCGGGGAGGGTACCACCCGTCTTCGGGATCACGGCACTCACCAGCCGCACCTCTGTGAGGGCGCCGGCGTCGCCCCCTCTGAAATCACACTAAGACAGATTGGCAGGGACACGTGGATTGTCTCCCCCCTCTGAGATCACACTAAGACAGATTGGCAGGGACACTTGGATTGTCTCCCCCCTCTGAAATCACACTAAGACAGATTGGCAGGGACACTTGGATTGTCTCCCCCCTCTGAAATCACACTAAGACAGATTGGCAGGGACACTTGGATTGTCTCCCCCCTCTGAGATCACACTAAGACAGATTGGCAGGGACACTTGGATTGTCTCCCCCCTCTGAAATCACACTAAGACAGATTGGCAGGGACACTTGGATTGTCTCCCCCCTCTGAGATCACACTAAGACAGATTGGCAGGGACACTTGGATTGTCTCCCCCCCTCTGAAATCACACTAAGACAGATTGGCAGGGACACTTGGATTGTCTCCCCCCTCTGAGATCACACTAAGACAGATTGGCAGGGACACTTGGATTGTCTCCCCCCTCTGAGATCACACTAAGACCGATTGGCAGGGACACTTGGATTGTCTCCCCCCTCTGAAATCACACTAAGACAGATTGGCAGGGACACTTGGATTGTCTCCTGCCCAAATCAACGTTCACAAGAGCTTTTGGCCGCTAAAAAGAGCCTCGGCGGGGCGGTGGTGGAGTGCACCATTCCCACCCCTAGGGTGGTGGGGGTGGTTCACGGTATCCCCCTCGCCGAGGATCTGACTCTTCTCAATAGATCCCTGGCAGCCCAGGGATATCAAACAAACATTGCCAGACTCTCCAACAGGGATGGGGACCAGTCGAGGGCAGTCAAGATTTATTTTTATAACTGCACTAAACATCCAGCCCGAGTTAAGGCTGGTGTTCATTGTCTGCCCGTCGAGCCGTATGCCCCGTCTGCACTGCGTTGCGCCAAATGCTGCAGATTGGGTCATGCGGCTCGAGTGTGCAGATCCAAACATCAAGTGTGCGTCAGATGTGGCAGCCGAGAACATTCCCGTGCTGCCTGTCTGGACAGCACCGTACCTAAATGCGTAAATTGTGGCGGCGCCCATAGCGCCGCCTACCAAAAATGCCCGCAGGTTATCCTTTTTCGTGAAGCGAACCGAATTAGGAATGAAAACTACATCCCGTATAAGGAGGCCGTGAAGAGAGCCCAAATAAACATCCAAAACAAAAAAACTCAACCCATGACTTCTATTAATCTACCCAGGGACCTGGATTCCACGGCGTGGACTCAGATCCAGGCCCCCAGAGACCGCAACCCAGTTACCAAAACAAATGTGCAGATAGATAGCAATCGTAATGCTTCTAATGCAATTAACTCTAAATCCAGAATAGCAGGAAAATTGACATCAAACGCAACCCGTGTGGCACCTGGTGTCTCATCTTATCGAGACATCTTAATCCAGAATGCACCGGGTCATAAAAGTGCCCCAAATGTTTCTACTTTTCTTGTGAACGAATCGCCTCCACCTCCACCTCCCCCCTCTCCCATCAGCGAGGAAACATCCCTGTCGTCACGCAGGACACTCCATTTCGGTGAAGTCCGACATACTGAGAATGGCCCTGGGCTGAGGTCTTTCATGCTCAGGGACATCCATAAACAAACACAGATTTTAACCAGCGCGATCACAAGTGGTAATGTGCAGGGGATCGTGATGGCCATGTTACAGTTCAGTCAGCTGATCATGAACGACCATCCTGGTCCCCCTGCTCACAAACTCTGATATAATTTAGTTAGAACCACCTTATTGTAAATAAGACCGTCAAGCAACAGCCTAAAATATATTCACGATACTTCTCTCTAGCGCCATGGGCAAAAAAAGATATAACAGGCTTGAAGTTCCTACAGTGGAACTGCCGAGCCATAACTGGGAACATTCAATTCTTGATTAACTATATAAATGAACATAATCCTCATATTATCTGTCTTCAATCTCTGCTTACCATAAAATCGAAACTACCATGTATTGCTGGTTATCACTATCCTCCTATAACTGAATCTAGTTTTTTTTAAAAAATCAATGAATTCATACATACAGCCACCTGTATAAAATTAGGGATTGAACACGAAGTATTAAACTCTCCTGTTCCCCTACATGAAACACACCCAATCCATAGTCACTATATTAAAATAAAAATTACTCCGGGTCATAGAGTGATACATTTATTTAACCTCTATGCCCCAAAATCCGTTGCCCCCACTGGTTTGGAGTGGATGCGGGCCCTTCCTGGTGATGGGTGTGTGATTATGGGGGACCTAAACATCCATCACCCGCTCTGGCTCGCAAATATTCCTTCCACACGCATAATAGCTCACAAGCAAGCACAAGACATATTAAACTCCAATTTATTGATTTTAAACAGTGGAGAGATAACCAGATTACCTGATAGCGACCACCAATATCCATCAGCGGTTGACTTAACCTTAATTTCTCCTAATCTTTATTTAGATTCCTCTTGGACGCTGGGCGATGACGCTATGGGTAGCGATCACCTCCCAGTGATCCTCGAGCTTAATCAGCAACTCCTATTGCCCTCATCCCCCATAAAAAAGGTAAACTGCAATACGACAAGGCTAATTGGTCCTTACATGAAACCGCGGTGGGGCGTGGCATTGGAGGCGTCGACACTGAGAATGTCGACGCCTTCAGTGTCACTCTCACTGCAGCCATAATTAATGCCGCGGAGATAGCCATCCCACGTAGTAGGGGAGCCCCTCCCGGCAAACCAGTCAACCCCTGGTGGACAGATGACTGTGACATGGCTGTGAAAGACAAAAAAGAGCTTATAATAGGTGGAAAAAGTTTAGAACACCTATAAACCATGTGGCAATGAAGTCGGCTAATATACAATGCAATAAAATTATAGCTGTTGCTAAACTTACATATTTAAAATATCAAATTCAAATTGAAATACAATCGCCCACTGATATGAGTAAACCGTGGAAAATAGTTAAAAAGCTAAAAAATAAGTATAATCCTTCCCCAGTCCCCTTGATTAATAATGGTATTAAATATACCACTGATCAAGAAAAGGCTGAACTTTTAGCGGAAACCTTTGTCGCCATCAGCTCCACAAACAAGTTTAATCCGTTGGCTAGTAATTTGAGAATCACGGAAGAAGCTAAAATAACATTTCAAAACCCATCCATGTTAGCAGCGAAAGACCCAACTGCGATTAACCTTCCCTTTACTATAACTGAATTAAATACCGTACTGTCCCAGGTGAAGTCTACAAAAACCTCACCGGGACAAGACGAGATAACTTATATTATGTTAAAGAAACTCCCCTTGGAGGGAAAAATCTTCTGCTAAAATTATATAACCAGTGTTACGGGGAGGGCCGCCTACCTCTAACTTGGCAGCATGGGATAATAATCCCTATACGTAAACCAAAAAAACCACGAAATGTACCTACGTCATTTCGTCCTATCACCCTTACTTCGCATGTAAGTAAGACATACGAACGGCTCGTAAAATGTCGCCTGGACTATTTTCTGGAAAAAAATTATGTAATTCCTATAGTACAAGCAGGCTTTCGTAAGAAGAGATCAACAGCTGATTAACTGTACACTCTCTCTTCCTCTATTAAACGGGCATTTAAGAGAAATAAAAAAGTGATGGCCTGCTTTTTCGACGTCAAACGGGCGTTTGACGTCGTCTGGCATCAACAATTATTACAAAAGGTCAAAATGCTTGGGTTAAGTGGAAACATTCATAATTATCTTCGATTTTTTTTGCAGCGCACCCTGCAAGTTAGACATGGGGCGGCCCTCTCGGCAACACATAAAACTGATTGCGGGGTACCTCAAGGCACTTGCCTTGCCCCGACATTATTTAATATTATGATGGCAGATTTGCCAGCTTATCTACAATCTAAGCTTGATAAATATACCAATATTTCTCTAAACTTGTCTCAGTACTCCGACGACATTGCCATATGGAAACCTGTTAAAACCAAAAACCTTGACGGCAGGGAAGTAACAAAAGATAAATCCGATAAATTTCAGAAGGCTATCGATACAATTCAAAAAATCTAGAAATAAATGGGTTTGAGTTAGCCTCTGACAAAACTCAGTTGATTATTTTCAGCCCATGTAAAGCTAAGTTTCAAGCCTCAATCACCCTAACCAATTACGGTGTTAAGCACCCCCTAACCATCACAAACCAAATAAAATTTTTAGGGTACTCTTTACGTCCACATTAAACTGGACTCCGCATATAAACAGTCTTATTTTCAAAGCAAACAAAGCAATAAATTTAATTAGAATACTTAGGAACGAACCATGGGGAAAAACACCAAACTCTTATTGCACCTCCATCATGCACTGGTTCGTTCCAATCTTAATTACGGTGCTGAGTGTTTCTCCTCAGCCTCAAACCAATGTCTAAAATCTCTCGAATCCACGGAAATGCGGTCGCTTAAATGTATCATGGGAGTACCATCCCATGCATCCAACAAAGCAGTTTACGCTTTAACTGATATTTTACCCCTTGATATGTTTAGAATAAAAAGCTGTACCAACTATATTAACCGCATTTTCGGAACTACCAACAATGCACAAGAAACATTCAACAATGAAATTAAAATGGATCGCCTTGAAAAAGCATTCAAATCAATACAAAGGCAAAAAATCGAACCCACGAACCTCCATAGTCTGCAAAGTTCAGAGATTGGCCGGAGTAGCGCCCCACACAATCTTTTCTGTTCCATTGTCTCCAGTGCCCCCTTGGATCCTCCTTGCTCCCTCTATTAACACAGAGATTCCTAACATTACTAAAAAAAAGTAATCCTTATTTGCAAAGATCAGCAGCCCTCGAGTATCTTGACGCTAGCTACCCCCATGCCATCGTCGCATATACTGACGGGTCCGTTGACGACGCTGGCAATGTGGGGTGCGGAGTGTTCATTCCATCTTTGGAGAAAACACTAAGCTACTGTTGGGCAGGGACTGGTCCATATGCACGGCAGAACTGACGGCCATTTTGATGGCCCTAAATTATGTGTTGGCACTGCCGTTGCAGATGTATCAGTTCCTAGTCTGCTCGGACTCCATGGCTGCACTGCAAAGTATCCAATTAGACGATAATTCTGCCCGTCCAGATATAGTGATGGAAATACAACTTACTATACATCAACTTATTATCAGGGGAGTGGATACTGCCCTCCAGTGGGTCCCCTCCCATGTTGGCATACTAGGTAATGAAACCGCTGACAGGGCTGCTCGGACAGGCGCTGCGGACGGACCTGGAGTCCAACCACTCCGACTCCTGTTGACAGAAAAAAGAAGCGAAAAACCGGATTGTAAAAGTAATAAGGGAAAATTACACCTCTAAAAAGAAAGTACTCGCTGAGAGATGTCCTGGTGTCTTTGCTTATAGGATAAATAGAGATCACAGTATACATAAAATGATTTTTACTATCGATGTCATTAATAGAATACTCACGAATAGCTGGCGGACCCGATGGTCAGATCCGGTCTGCCTCTGCGGCGAGGACTTCACCCCCGACCATGCGATATTCGAGTGTGGGGCCTTTGCCGCAGAGTGCGGGGATTTTAGAACACAGTATTCGACCGTTTCGGCTATCCATACTGTCTTGGAATCGGCTGACCCTGATACTGTAATCAGGGTTAGTACGGTAATGAAAATACCTCCACTCAATAGACTGATATGAGCATATTATCAGCGTCGATCTGTTTATAAACTAATAGGCTGGCGCAATCCTTTTGTTGATGCGCACGCATCCTGTAGCATTACTCTGTTACTTTCTACGGTACATACGCGATCTTGTAAGCCTGCCGCGCGGGCAGCTTTTATAAGGATTGTACATATTGACTTTCTGTTCTTAACTAGCTCATGAAAAAACATGACGGAAACCGGAACTATTTTTAAACATTCTTTTATATAGGTGATCTTGGAATTTTAAGTTGGATATTTAAATAGTAAATACAGTCCACGTTGACTTAAATAAATACTGGTTTACCTTGTTGTGACTCCAGGGACACCAAGTTTAAGCTAATCTCATACTATCACTGGTCCAATATGGTCTAAACGACCTGGCTGTAGGCTGTAGAGATCAGCAGACACAATGTGTGATCCACACAACTGATCCACAAACAGTGAAGCAGCAGGTCTGACCAGGACACCGGCCAAAAGAAAATTAGTTTTTGTCTCTATTTTTAGTCTCGCTGTAAATAAATTTTAACTTTTCTGGATTTTAAACTTCTAACGAAATATATTTTTAACGGTTGTCCTGAAATTGTAACATTGATTTTAATTGGAAGTAAAGTAATACTCTGTTTTGTATATAGTGGACCAATGTCGTGGGTGAGAGGCTAAATTAAATGAAATTAAACTAAATCAAATTAAATTAACTTGCGATCCTTTTTTTAACCCTAGTTAAACATATCTGACCATGTTGTGTTATTGTCAGCTAAAGCTTTATTAGCTAGTCCCCGATCACTTATGTGCCAGTGGGACATAAAAATGGAACGATCGAACGAACTGTGTCCCGAGATAAAAGAAGAAAGGTTTTAACAAATAAAAATCGTAACCTCTGAGAACTCTAGGTATGTCTGAGAAATCCCCAAGAAAAAATAAAAGAAACACGCGTAGAGAGAACGGTTACAACACGATAGTACAATTTAAAGAAAATCACAAAAAGAAAAGCACCAAGAAAGAATAATTTCAACACAACTTATTTGTAACTGTTCTTTTTAAGCGTGTTTCTTTCTTTGTTATGATTTTATTCTTGTCCGATAGTCACTGTTTTGGTCTGAAATTCTTTTGTATGACACAGTGTGGAAAGTGGGGGCGAGGGGGGGGGGAGTGGGAGGAAGGGAGGGCTGTGATACCCTCTGGATCCGCACTTCCGCATCTATTAATGCGGGGCGCCTTGAGTGAGTCCATGACTTCGACTGTGATAACCACCTATATACATAACATTAATGCTGTTCAGTGTGATATTTGATGTGATATTTAACTTAATTCGTTTGCATGTTTCATGTGATATGTAGTCAGAATTTGATGTGTAAAATGTTCACATTTTTATCCGTCATATTTGTATTTCACTTTTTCTGATTATGTTTATTGCTAATCCTTTAACTCATTCGCGGCCAGCCGCATCCGGGTGCTCGGCTTATGCCGCGCATCCGGATGCGGCTGGCCGCGAATGAATTAACCTCAGTTTTTTTTTTTTTTTTTTTTTTGCTGTGACAACAACATCCCTTTGGGACAATACATATCTTGAATCTTAAATCTTTAGTTAAATAAAATAATGTTATACCAGCGGCAAAATCATGTTTTTTTGTCAATTAACTGTGCCCTAAAAGTGGGATAACATCCTTGTGCACATCGCCCCTGGTAGTGGAGTTACAGTATTGTGATAGCGTGATAATAGATATGATAGACGCATAAGCTATTCTAGTATGATCAACGCAACCAGTAAACCCCGTGATCCATTCTGTGTCACGACCTTATTAAATACTTGGCATCTTACTCGGGACTCGCGCTTCAAACCACGTGCGTGTGAACAATAAGTGATCAACTCCTATATGCGATTTTCTTAAATATCCATGAAGGTTAGTTCGTTCGTTATTTAGTTAGTTAGTTAGTTAGTTTACTTACTTACTTACTTACTTACTTACGTACTTACTTACTTACTTACTTACTTACTTAGTGAGTGAGTTAGTTAGCAGGGTTTAACACCCATCAGGCATCCAAGGCATCTCACGGCAGGAAGGGTATACGTTTGGCCAGCCAGAGCACGAGGTGAAGGTCTCCAGAAGCCTCGTTTCATTTTTGCAACTTGCACACCGTGGTGTAACGTTATTTTGAGTTTCACGTCACTGCAGGCCACAAATCAGAGAGAGATGTCCTGTTTGGAACAACAAAGAAGAAAATGCAAAGAATAGCGTCTAAAGAATGTTATAGGTCGTGTTACGATTGTGGTTGTGTTGTTCTGTGAGAGCATGCATGTGTTAATCGTAGGAAACGATCCGATATTTATTCGAGCTATCATGGTTGCGAATCACGTACCTTTTCAGTGAGATTTTCTGTCGTTCGTGCATGATAGCGGAATTGGTTTTGTTATGATACGCTAGGATTAGTCCGGAAGTTTCAAGCGAAGTCGCAAGGAGAAGATCGGTTGATTTTTGGAATGCGAAGTTTCGTTGAGAATAGATAGAACGTTCTAGCAAGGTCACGCTGTCTAGTGACCTTACATGTGACGTCAAAGGTGTAGGCAACATTTCGCTACACATTATTATAAACGATTTATTTTTAGTCATAGCTTCAGTTGGAGGGACGCACAGTTTATCGTAGGTACGTGGCCCGTATAGGGTGTACATTGTGAGAGACGCAGCGTAACGATGGTGTACGTTGTATGAGAAACTTTGTGTCGCCAGTGTTGACATTTTCAGAGGAGACATTGTATCAATGTTGGTGCATTTGGGAATGCATTATGTGGAGATCGCATCGCTGAATTAAAATATTGTTGGAACTGTTACTCCAGGGTAGCCTACATCCTTAAGCCACGTGTAACGGGTTGCAGCTGAATGATGTTTATTTAAAAGAAACTTACCTGCGTGCGCCTAGTGTGTTTATCATACTACAACTACGACTCCACCACGTAACATATTGGCACCTCCGACGGGACTTCTTCGGTTGGCTCAGTGGAATGGGTAGCCGGAGAAAACAACCAGCAGTGAAAAGCAGAGATGGCGACATCGGAAATGGAGACATTCCTGAAAATTGAAAAGGAATGTGGACTCGAAGGAGCTCAACTCCTCGAGTTCGTAAAGGAGAGAGAGGAGAAAGAAGAAAAGAAACGAGAGGGAGAAGAAAAGGGGAGAAGAGACTTGAAGAAGAAAAGAGATTGGAGAGAGAAGAAATAGCCAAAGAGCGTGAAATCAGGAAACTCGAAATTCAACGAGAAGAGGCAGAGAAACAACGAGAAGTGGAGCGAAAAGAGGCAGAGAAACAGCGAGAAGAGGCGGAGAGGCAGCGTCAACACGACATTCATCTAAAGCAGATGGAGATAGAGGCAAAGAGCCGGAGGGCTAATGAAGCAACAGCATTAGCCAGCAGAGAGCAAACAGCCCGTGCGCCAAAACTTCGACCCTTCGTTGAAAATTCAGATAAGATGGACGCTTATCTGGAGCGATTCGAGCGTTTCGCAGGCAGCAACAACTGGAGACAAGAGACTTGGGCTATCAAACTGAGCACACTTCTAACTGGCAAAGCGCTTGAATTTTACACCCGATTGCCAAGAGAAGAAGCCGAAGATTATACGCAATTGAGAGCCGCCCTGCTGAGACAGTACGACTTCACTGAAGAATGTTACAGGCGACGATTTCGGAACTGCAAGCCTGAAGAAGGAGAAACACCCGGCCTATTCATTGAGAGAATCAGGAGCTACCTGGAGAAATGGATAGAACTGGCTGGTTTAAACAAATATTACCAGGACCTGTGTGACCTCATCATCAAAGAACAAGTCCTCAACGCATGGTTTAAGGACCTGGCCGCCCACCTCAGGGAGCAAAAAGACCAGTGCCTAAAGGCCCTGGCCGACTTCGCTCAAAGATACCTTGACGCCCACAACATGAAGTTCGGGTCCAGTAAGCCGCAGCGTGTGTCTGCACCAGCAGAGGAAATTCACAATGTAAGAGACACCCTGAAATACAAGCCGGTGGAGAACCTGACATGTTTTCTCTGTGGAAAGAAAGGTCACAAGGCGATACGGTGTCCTTCTAAAGATGTTCCCCGAGGCGACAACATCAGAAGATCCAACCAAAATCGAGGGATAGCAAGCAGAAGCAGCACAACGTCTCAACACAGAGCCGCCGCTGTATTAGCCATGATGTGACGTCATCCAGTGTTGAATCTGGAGAAACGCGAGTGACACTGGAGCTGATTTAATCTTTCAGAAAGAATGGACGTATCCCAGTAGGAGATGGGGCTACATATTTACCGGTCTCAAACATCGCGCTGCCGAGAATGAAGTGCCGAACATGCCGGTGGTGTCAGGATTCGTTGGAAACACACCAGTGAGAGTGCTGAGAGATACCGGTTGCAGTTGCATCATCGTGAGAGAGGACCTAGTATCTGAAAACCGGAAGCTACACGAGTGGACCACCCTCATTTTGGCCGACGGTACTGTGAGGATTATCCCTCTTGCCAATGTCAGCGTCGACACCCCGAACCTGAAAGGAGAGGTGAAGGTGCTATGCGTAAAGACACCAGTCTACGATCTTATCATCGGAAACATTGGTGGTGGCAGAAACGCAGACGATCCAGATCCAGAGTGGAGACCTGACACATGTGCTGTTACCACAAGAAGTCAAGCAAAGAAGAGTCACCAGACCGTCCCTCTAAAAGTGGCGGACAACACGGAAGCAGCTGTAGTGAATAGGGAAAGGCTTGTGGAGCTACAGAAAGCCGACCCCACGCTTGACAAGTTCCGAGGTCAGACCGAGCCCGTAACCCGAAAGGAAAAAGAGATAACCTTCGAGACCAGGAAAAATATCCTATACCGGATATTCAACAGCAATGGAGATAAACCTGTACGTTAAGTAGTAGTTCCTGCACCTTTGATGATACAGGTGATGAAATTGGCCCATGATTCCATATTGGGAGGACACTTGGGAATCAACAAGACCCTCGATAGGATCCGAGCCGTCTTCTACTGGCCTGATATGGGAGGCGACGTCACCCGATTATGCAGGTCATGCGACATATGCCAGAAGACAATCTCCAAGAGAAAGGTGCCCAAGGTTCCTCTGCAGAAAATGCCACTGATCGATATGCCTTTCAAGCAGGTAGCTGGGGCCAATATCCCCTCCAAGTGAAGATGGTCATCGCTACATTTTGACCCGGTGGACTACGTTACACGTTATTCTGAGGCCATCCCATTGAAGAAGATCGACACTCCAATAGTGGCAGAGGCGTTCGTCGACATGTTCAGCCGTTTTGGGATTCCCGAAGAGATCCTGAGTGACCTAGAAACTCAGTTCGTATCCGACTGCATGGAGGAAGTCAACCGGCTATTGAGCATCCGACACCTTACTACCACCCCTTATCATCCCATGTGTAATGGGCTGGTTGAAAAGTTTAATGGAACATTGAAGGCTATGCTGAAGAAACTGTGTGCTGAACAGCCAAGGCTGTGGTATAGATATATCAATGCCTTGCTCTTCGCATACCGTGAAGTTCTTCAGGATTCGACAGGGTTTTCCCCTTTTGAATTACTGTACGGTAGGACTGTAAGGGGGCCCATGCACACCCTGAAGGAGCTGTGGACCAAGAATATCGACGCGCCTGAGGTGAAGATCAGCTACCAGTACGTCTTCGACCTGAGAGAGAAGCTGGAAGGTACCCTCAGGATGGCTCGAGAAGAACTAGGGAATGCGCAGAACAAGGGGAAGCATTACTATGATCGTAAGGCGAAACCTCGACGATTCCAGCCAGGTGACCAGGTATTGGTTCTTCTTCCTACCGACAACAACAAACTCCTGATGCAGTGGAAGGGACCCTACGTTGTCGACACGGTGGTTGGCATCAACGACTACAGAGTCAAGGTCAACAACAAGGTGAAGACTTACCATGCTAATCTGCTGAAGAAGTATATTGAGAGAGGTCGTCAAGACAAAACACAACTGGTGGCATCGGTGCGTCTTGCTGATGACTAGACGACGAGAACCTGTTTGACCTTAATGAACTCTTTCACAAGGAGGATATAGAAGACATCCAGTTCGGTCAGAATCTGATCCAGACTCAACAAGAAGAATTGCGCGTCCTGACTCAAGAGTTCAAGCATTGGTGTACACCTGACCCAGGGACAACCGACACCGTCCAGCACGAGGTTAATCTGACGTCAGATGAGCCAGTTCGCAGCAAACCTTATCGTCTTCCTTATAATACGAGGGAAGAACTGAAAAAGGATATCAAGGAAATGCTGAGTCTGGAAGTCATCAGGGAGTTCAAGTCACCATATGCGTCCCCAGTTGTCATCGTGAAAAAACCAGATGGATCCAACCGGGAGTGTGTGGACTACCGTAGACTCAATAAACCAACAATTTTCGATCCAGAGCCTATGCCCACAGCGGAAGAACTGTTCCAGAAGGTCAGCGGAGACCGATTTTTCTCCAAAATTGTCCTAAACAAAGGGTATTGGCAAATCAAGGTTGCAGAAAAAGATATCCCCAAGACAGCATTCGTCACACCCGACGGTCATTGGGAGTTCCTGAAGGTGCCTGAAAAAGATCCTAGAAGATATGCAGAATGTGGTCTTTTACTGAGATGACATTTTGGTCCATACCAAAACTTGGGGGGGGGGGGGGGGGATCACCTCAAAGCCCTCCGAGAGCTGTTCCAAAGACTGTCAGATTCAAATTTTACCATCCGTCCAAGCAAGTGTATTCTTGGGACCGACAACATAGACTTCATCGGACACAAATTAAGCGAAGGTTTAAAGGGACTACACGACGACAACGTGTAGAAGATCAGGGATGTCCCGCGACCTACGACCAAGACGCAAGTCCGCTCATTTATGGGCTTGGCGAACTACTACCGGGAGTTCATACCAAACTTTGCGGCAGTCGCAGGTCCCCTGACTGACTTGCTGAGGAAAGGACAACCTAACGTAGTGAAGTGGGAGGAGGCCCAAGAGCGATCATTCCAGGCAGTTCGAGACATCCTAACCGAAAAGCCTGTTCTACATCTCCCTGACCCGTTGAAAACTTTCTTCCTGATAACAGACGCCTCCAACGAAGGAGTAGGTGCAGTCTTAATGCAAGAAGATAATGGAAAACTCCACCCAGTGAGCTACTCCAGCAAAATGTTGACCAGAGCTGAGAGAAACTACTCGACCATTAGAAGGAGTGCCTAGCCATCATCTGGGGAGAGAGGCGGTTCGAACTGTACCTTCTGGGTGTGCCATTTGTTCTCCAACCCTTGAACTATCTAAATTCTGCAAAGTTTACAAATTCTCGTATTATGAGATGGGCGATGTTCTTGCAGAAGTTTGAAGTTAAACTACAGTCTATCAAGGGTTCGCAGAACTTTGGAGCGGATTACCTGAGCAGAGCAGTTTGAAATGAACATTTCTGTGTCCAGAACAGTTTAAAGAAACATTTAGGTGTCCATGACAGTTTAAAGGGACATGTCTTCGCTCAGGACAGTTTAAAGTGAGACGATTATTTTAAAGTAGTTGATTTGAGTTCATTTTGATGTGAAATTCTTATTATTTGTGTTTTGTTTAAGTTAATACATCCACAACCGTATATTTTTTAGATTGGAAAAGAATTTGTTGTGAAATTTCAGTCTAAAGAGGGGGGGGGGGGGAAGGGTAATGTTACGATTGTGGTTTGTTGTTCTGTGAGAGCATGCATGTGTTAACCGTAGGAAACGATCCGATATTTATTAAAGCTATCATGGTTGCGAATCACGTACCTTTTCAGTGAGATTCTCTGTCGTTCGTGCATGATAGCGGAATTTGTTTTGTTATGATACGCTAGGATTAGTCCGGAAGTTTCTAGCGAAGTCGCAAATAGAAGAGTGGTTAATTTTTGGAATGCGTAGTTTCGTAGAGAATAGATAGAACGTTCTAGCAAGGTCGCGCTGTCATGTGACGTCAAAGGTGTAGGCAACATTTCGCTACACATTATTATAAACGCTCTATTTTTAGTCATAGTTGTTTCCTGTGCGTGTGAAATTAGCAGCCGTTCTTTGAAGGTCGTGAACGGTTTGCCATATTTTTGTGTGACGTCATTACACACTAGGATTTGGGGCTGAAATGACCACTCGAATTTGTATAGACTATTGTAGTTATTCTAGAAAGTTCTTTCTTTATTAATATTTATGAGTTTCAGTTACGTGTTCCGTTCTGATTGTTTGCATTGTGTAAATTCCTTAGATTATTCTGGAAAGTCGTTTTACCATACAAGTTGGTGCTAGGAAGCACGTGTGTACATTGTCATGCATTGTCAGTTGTAGGGTCACACAGTTTATCGTAGTACGTGGCCCGTATAGGGTGTACATTGTGCGAGACGCAGCGTAAAGTGGTGTATGTTGTATGAAAAACTTTGTGTCGCCAGTGTTAACATTTTCAGAGGAGACATTGTATCAGTGTTGGTGCATTTGGGAATGCATTGTGTGGAGATCGCATCGCTGAATTAAAATATTTTTGGAACTGTTACTCCAGTGTAGCCTACATCCTTAAGCCACGTGTAACGGGTTGCAGCTGAATGAAGTTTATTTAAAAGAACCTTACGTGCGTGCGCCTGGTGTGTTTATCATACTACGACTCCACCACGTAACAGGTCGCGGCGATTCAAACAATGAGCTGAAGATTTCAAAAAGCCTCTTTTTCGCTGGCTGATGAAGAACAGCCAATAGCCAAGGTCGACGTGCAATGTCGCGGGTGACACACATTTTAATTAGTGATTTTCTACTGTCTATTTTAAACCATCAGTGCCCGAGAAAAAAGTGAGATCGATTTAACTCCAAGAGGCATAGATCCTCATGAGCCTTCGCGACTGCGGGGGCTCATTAGGATCTATGCCTCTTGCTGGGGACTGCTTTGTGCCCATGTGAACACAGATTTCACAAACAAAATGTACGTCCATTGGCAAGGAAGGGGTTAAGCAGTTTATCGAGAGAGCGTTGGAGGATTTATTGAGATAAATGTTGTACGTGATGAAAGAATGTTAGTCTTCTGGCATGCCATTTTGCACGTATTGTAATATTCCATGCGTACATTTTGCCCTGAAACAAGGCTGTTGCTGCGCACGCCACTCAGCTGCCTTGGATATGTGTTTTCTATAAATTTTCATGAGTATTATTTCCATGGATATGTTCTGTATGCATGACAGTGGAGCAAACCAGTATGAGCTACACAGTTCTTAGATTATTGCGACTAAATTATTAATTCGTTATTTTAATGAGTCGTGTTACATTCGCAAATTGTACTGGATAAAATGCCACATCCGGTCTCTTGCGAATATGTTCCCAGTTAGCTTAAGACCAACGGGACCACGTCGGCCGCAGTCGGCCAGCACATGGCTGTGTGCGTGCGTGAGTGCGTGTGTGTGTGTGTATGTGTGTGTGTGTGTGTGTGTGTGTGTGTGTACGTGCGTGCGTGCGTGTATGTGTGTGTGAGTGTGTGCGTATGTGTGTGCGTGCGTGTGTGTGCGTGCGTGTGTGCGTGTGCGTGTGTGCGTGCGTGTGTGTGTGTGTGTGTGTGTGTGTGTGTGTGTGTGTGTGTGTGTGTGTGTGTGTGTGTGTGTGTGTGTGTGTGTGTGTGTGTGTGTGTGTGCACGACTTTTCGCTGGTCAACTGCTGCAGACATTAGGCCGAGTATCTCCTGCCGTAAGGCTCTGAGGTTACACCCTAAGTCGTGATTGAAATCCTTTATTGCTGTGAAATATTGACTTTCTTCAGATTGACATACGTTAACCCTTTGGCTGTCGGTAGCGTTTTTGTCGCGATGATTCCTGAAGGGAATATTGGGTTAATATTGAACAGAAACAAATAAAACGCTTATCTATTTGCAATGACACATCAGAACACTTTACAAAACATCCGTCCGGGTGTCACTGTTTGCTTTTCAGCTGTATATATACGGGGCGTGTATTCGTTTAAATATATGAGTTTGAGCTATGGCTGTGCATCATTCACGCAGAAAATAACCAATCAACCGAATTGCCAATAACCAAACAGCCATCCCAACATCACCCCAAACTGAAACAACCACAAAACACACATAAAAGTATTATCGCTAACAACAACCACAGGAAACAAACAACATGGAACATTTCAAAGAGATTCAGAAGGGAATTCAACTGATAACCAAACAAACCAAACAACCAACCAACCATCCCCCTCCCTACTCCCATAAATAAACAGCAACATCACTAAAACCACAACAAAAATAACCCCAGCAGTGACAGAGACAACAATAACACAACTAGAGCAAGAACAACAGCAGCAAAAGGAATAGCAGCACAAGCAACAGCAGCAATAGAAAAGTACATTTGATGTACCGTACGTTTTACGCCAGACATTATTTTGAATATTGACTGACAATGTTTGAAGAGTGTTCGCTGGTCAACTGAGGCCGACGTTAGGCCGAGAATCTTGTGCTGTAAGGCTCTAAGGTTACATCTTCAGTCGTGATTGAAAACCTTTATTGCTGTGAAATATTGACCTCCCTCGTAGTGACATCTGTTGTCCCGATGATTCCTGAAGGAATCATCGCGCTACCGACAGCCAAAGGGTTAATATTGAACAGAAACACATAAAACGCTTATCTATTTGCAATGGCAATGTCATTACGAATGTAGTGGTCTTGTTGCCGATCTCTGAGGTTTTATTTTTATTACCGAAGTAACTTGGTCTAAACAAACTGCGTAGACTTTGCCTATCGATAATTTTTAACCTTTTGCGTGTCGGTAGCGGTTTTAGTAGCGATGATTCTTGCACGAATCATCGCGACTGAAGCCTCTACGGACACCCGAAGGGTTAAAAGTTCCACGTGTGATTTTAAAAGAATTAGGCTTTATCTAAAACGCACCTGTAGACGGACATTTCAAATACAACTAGATTTATTCAGAATTATCTTATAAACACTACTCACATCTGATAGGTGAAGAGTCGTGCCTTATTAGCTTTATTAGCTTGGCGTTATAAGCGCCAAGCTAATAAGCACGACCCTCTTGAACTATCGTTGTTCACAATGTTCTGCCGTTGGCTTGGCCTCCTAACATGAAAAGGTCAATGATAACGAATTAAAAACTCGTGGCGGTTAAAAGGGGAATAAACACCACCCTTTAGTTGTCACGGTCAATAATGCTCCAAAAGTTACTGTGGAGAAATTAAAAGGTGATTGGTAACACTCTGCAAGGTCTTAAGAAGTTGCAACATAATCGAAGACAACCCTTCAGCTGTCAGTCGCTTATTAGACATCACCTTCCGACTGCCATAGTGAATAATCTCCCACACTTGGCCTCGAAACGATACGTTCATAGATAACAACAGAGGGCGGACGACGGGTGTGTGTGTTTGTGTGTGTGTGTGTGTGTGTGTGTGTGTGTGTGTGTGTTTGTGTGTGTGTGTGTGTGTGTGTGTGTGCGTGCGTGCGTGTGTGTGTGTGTGTGTGTGTGTGTGTGTGTGTGTGTGTGTGTGTGTGTGTGTGTGTGTGTGTGTGTGTGTGTGTATAAACTTGGTGCAAGTGCACCACCTCATTCCACCCAACTTCGCAAAAAGAAAAGAAAAAAATCTGAAAGTTGATCTCTACTGACGAGTAAAGAAATAAAGAAATACGACAATTTTGGAATCATCCGAAACACTAAAGTGTTTCCAATGATTCTAAAAATGTCGCATTTCTTTGCTCGTCAGTTTAAAAATTATGATAAACCTCAAAAATGTACTGACCTGGGAACTCCAACAGGGGCGTTGACTCATGTACCCCCACTGAAAGGTACTCCAGTTTCTTCTATTTTTTCCCAACTACACACTGTTTTCTAGATTATCCACCCACGAACAAGTTATTAATTTGTAAGCGGGTGCAAGTTTATGAGACGCCGCCTATAGGTCCGTAAGGGCAACAATCTTACCACACTTTTACTCGAAAATGAAGGATAGCAAATTATTAGTAACTCGTAAGCGACTAGGCAAGCCTGTGAGGCACGTCCCTCTGGCTATCAAGGGCGATAATCTCCCGCGCTTAGCCCCGTCAAAGGAAAGGGCTTTAGATAAAAACTCCACAGTTGGCCTCCAACATGAAAGGACAACAGATAACAGAAATTATAAATCCTTTCTGTGCTACGCACCTGAGCTAGGCGAGGCTAACAAACAGTGCAAACTATATTGTGCATGCGACTAAGCGTTTGCCTACCAGTTATGCTTTTTCAACCGAACTGCGTTGATAAAACACACCAAAACGCCCGGGAGCTTCAGGTTTGTAAGCGCTATTATTGTAAAAGTAATGGTAACCGAGTCACGACTCGCCATATCAGGATGCTCATTGACCATGCTAGTTCAAGGGTGGTGCTAGAATAGCTTGGCGCCTGTCGGCGCAAAGCTATTCTGGCACCCCCTTGACCTTTCGTGGTCAAACACTGATCTGAACGAAATTGTACATAGTCTGCATGGGATAGATCCTAAATGGTGAAAATTCCGTTCTCAAAATGTTCCAATTTCAGTTTAGGCTATATACTATGCGGGTAACTGCTATTCTTTTCAAATTGCAGCAGAACCTGCTTTGAGCGACCGTCCTCATCATAGATCACCTCTCACTGAAGACCACCAGTTAGGTGGCTGTAGCTCCCTCGGTGATGGTCTTAAACGACAGGTGGCCATTGTTCCACTATAAGTCATCTCTCGAGAGATACCTGTCTTTTCATTTTGTTAATTTTTATTCCTGCGGAAAATGTGGTTGTTTATCCGTACCGTGTTCTACTGTAGTAACGTGTGAATGGACAACTACAAATTCTTGTATCCTGATTTCGTGCTCGATGCACCATACGGTCCGTTTTGCTGGTATAACAATTGAGGATATAACAAAAGTCGGAATGTAATTATACTTTCAGATGTCCTGTTAACAGGCATGGCATGATCGCTGTGTATACGATCGCCTCTTAACCCGTTCAACCCAACGCCGCGTTTCTCAAATTTTGGAGGTGTCATCTAACAACTAAGTACCACTTACAGAAGACGGATCGACCATAATAATTCAAGGGCAGTGACAGATTAGCTTGGCGCCTTTAGGCGCCAAGCTAATCTGGCACTACCCTTGGATTATTATGGTCAATCCATCTTCTACTGTAGGGTGTCGGTTCTAATTAACATGAGCAGTAGTAAATACTTTTACTGTTTTCCGTCTAGGTTTGTTATTTAAATTAATTACGCCTATGGCATTTCGGATATAACGATACACGGATACTTTTTCTATTTTTGTGGAAATAATGCTGAGGAAAACTGCATATATATGGCGATGAAGCCAGTAATATAGGCTTCGGAAAACCCCCTACCATGTCCTTTCAATATCTAGTATAATTATTCAAACTTGTTATACGAACAGTAGATGCATTTTATTCAAGTAAACTCTGCAGAAATATATTGGGCGATTTCACGGAAATAGTTTGTTTCTGTAAAGTTTTCCTGCTCGCACTGGCGATCGTTCATGGTGACGCGCTGTCATGCTCACAGCCCACTGCCTTTCTCGCCTCTCGCGCTAAGGAGCGGTCTAGTTTTGGGGACCTCGCGACCTCGGTATTAACGGTGACACTTACTAGAGGAGAAAAGTCCGACGCCGGAACCAGGTATCGAACCTCTTACCTTTAGCATTGATGGCAGACACTTTACCAATGCGCCAAGGACAGCCCCAGTGCGGCGGGAAAGGGAGAGCTAGGTTCACTTAAAGTTCAGTTTTCAAATTCTAGGTAAAATTCGCAGTATATTCCTGTTGAAAAGGGGAAAAGCCTGAGGGACGAAAGAGCTGGCATAACGTGATGTAATATTTTTGGGTACCCGAAGTATGCCACTTCGTTCGATACAACTATTGTCAAATTCATATCTAAGTGAATGTGTTTTGTCATCAAGAATGTCTGCCTGTTTGTTTGTAATCCGTCTTTTGCCCAAAGTATATTGTATTCTACCAACCACGCAGCCCGCTTTCCTGATTACTTTGTGAAGACGATGTTGATCTCTTTTACATAAATGTCTACCCCAGTACGTCAGTCCAAACGTTAGAACGCTAACAACCCTGGAGCGGTAAAACATCTGTAAAAGCTGAGTGCTTACATTAAATGATCTGAGTTTTCTCAAACAGTAAAAAAGGGAATGCGGGTGTTTTTTCTTTCTTCACAGTAGCCTCTGTGTTTTATTTTCAGCTGAGCGCGTTGTCAAAAGGAACACCAAAATACTTGTACACGCTCAACTTCTGTTCCCTTGATGACAATAGAATCAAGATGACGTTTGTTTTTCCTAAAATCTATGACCATCTCTCTTGTTTTACCAACATGTAATTCAAGATTGTTTCTATCGCATCACTCTACAAAGTCTTGATCTCTTGTCGATAGTGCCTGTCTTCCTCATCTATAATCTGTCCTGCGGCAATGCCGTGTCGTCAGTGTATTTGTCAATGACATTGTCGTTATGAGTGGCCCTAAAGTAATAATAATAAAATAATAATAATAATTACGGTATTTATAATGCGCTTATCTTATAATAATTATAACTCTAAGCGCGCACTCACAACTCACTCACGCATGTGCACGCTTTTAACAATGACTGACATACCACAAATACATTACGACAGTCAGCTGGGGGTCGGGGGTGTGGTGACGTTAGAGTGCTAGAACTGTTGAAAGAGGTGAGTTTTGAGGGCGGACTGGAATGAACAATGAACAATGAACCTTTATTTTCCAACGATAGAAGTTATTGGTAGCAGGGCCAGTTTTCAAACTTACCGTTGCTACATCTACTACATAAATGACACAGACATGTAAACATATACATACCACACACTGCTGCATGCATGCATTCGCTCACGCACGCACGCACGCACATACGCACGCACACGCACGCTCACACACACACACACACACACATACATGCACACCGCAATTACGCATGCACGCACGCACACACACTCACAAACACAAACTTGCACACGCACGCACTTAGCCGGACACACACGCACACATACACACACACGCTCTCGGACACGCACTCCAGACATACATACGCGCATAACGCGTACGCACAAAAATATAAAATGAGTAAACATGCAAAGTAAAGCAATACACAGAAAATCATTAAGTACATTAGAATTCATACAGCAAAGGCAAATATGTATATATGTGCGCTCTCTCTCTCTCTCTCTCTCTCTCTCTCTCTCTCTCTCTCTCTCTCTCTCTCTCTCTCTCTCTCTCTCTCTCTCTCTCTCACACACACACACACAGCATGCACGCACGCACGCACACACACACACACAAACACACACACACACACACACACACACACACACACACACACACACACACACACACACACACACACACACACACACACACAGAGAGAGATACGTGAGTGCGCGCCCAAAAATATCGCGTACACAGATATGAAGGCAAAAACATTATACATAGTACTTGCACTATTCAATGTACTCTTGGCACTCATATATTATGGTCCACTGTATATTATATTTTAAAAAAAGAGACGCTCTCTCTCTCTCTCTCTCTCTCTCTCTCTCTCTCTCTCTCTCTCTCTCTCTCTCTCTCTCTCTCTCTCTCTCTCAATCACACACACACACACACATACACACACACACACACACACGCACACACACACACACGCACACACACACAAACATTCTCACACACACGCACATTCACACACTTGAACACACGCGCAAGTTATCCCTGTAATGATTAGATTACCTCAGAGATTCTAGGTGTTTGAAGAGGCTGACCCTAAATGAGGTAAGCGTCTTTGCGTTTCTGATTTCTGCAGGAATAGAATTCCAGAATGAACTTCCCGAGAATGACAAACTGGTTTTGAATAAATCAATACGCGGCAGGGGTACTTTGAATTGTTGTCCATGTCTAGAAGCTACAGATATCCGTTCTGAGAAAAAAGAACTCAAGTACAGTGGACATGATTGCTTGTACATCACTACACCTTTATTGAACTGAAAGTGATGGGATAGAGGGAGCATTTTTAAAGTTTTAAGCTTTTCGTCAGTTGAGAGTTCGGGATCGGGAAATATAAGCTTAGCAGCTCTCCTATGTAGGGAGTTCAGCCTCTTCAAATGTACATCACTAGAACCATCCCACACTGTTGATGCATAGTCTATGTGCGACTTGACATGAGCATTGTAGAAAAGAAGACGCGCATCTGTGTCAGTAATTGTTTTCAATTTTGACAACATATACAGGCCGCTGGAAACCCTTTTGCACACATTATTAATATGCAGTTGCCATTTAAGCTGATCATCTATAGTGACCCCCAAGAGGCGGTGGTGTGATACTTGCTCAATTGGGCTGTCGTTTATAAACAGACTAAGAGAGAGCGGGCATAGCTGGTGCTTTTGACATGTGGTTATAACCATGCATTCTGTTTTTGACGGATTCAGGGACATGGAGTTGGAATGACACCAGTCGGTGACCTCATGCAGGCTTTCATGCAGACGCGTGCTAATTGCAGCTACATCTTTGTGAGGAGTGTGTAGTGTGCAGTCGTCAGCAAACATGTCACAAGAAATATCGCGGCAACTAATATGCAGTGGAAGGTCATTGATAAATATGCAGAACAGCAATGGCCCGAGGACAGAGCCCTGAGGCACGCCGCTTTTGACGAGACCATACGAGGAGTAGGATCCATTTAACAGTACTCTTTGCTTCCTTCCGCTTAAATATGAAGTAAACAATGAGACAGCACCTGCATTGCAGAGATATGCTTGAAGTTTTGACAAAAGAATGTTATGATTTACAAGGTCAAAAGCTTTCTTAAAATCAATAAAGATCAACCCAGTTATTTGGGAGTTATTCATGGATGCTAGCCACGCATCAATATTCTTGTCAGTGCCGTGTGGCAAGAATGCTTGGGGCGAAAGCCGGACTGAAATACATGCAAAATACTGCGACTCTCCAAATATTGATAAAGGTGTTTGTGCTCGTGTCTTTCAAGAGGTTTGGAAAGGCAGGATAATATTGAAATAGGTCTATAGTTATTAACATCAGACAGATCTTTTGATTTAGACAAAGGGATAATCTTGGCTTGCTTCAGTTCTGATGGAAACACATTTTGTTGGATGCATAAGTTATAAATATACGTTAACGATTCTACTGTATAGGGAAGGGACAGTTTCAGGATTTTAGGGCTGATCTCGTCATGTCCCGATGACTTTTTGTTTTTCAGTGACCCGATCAGTTTTCCTACTTCATACACAGCTAGAGGCGGTATAGAGAAGGGGGGTTTGTCCTTAGTCTTCTGCTTATAGAAGTTAAGCAGGGCCTCCGGGCATGTGTAAGACGCGTTACCGCTTGAGGGTATGATTGACTCGGCAAAGACAGAAAATCTTTATTAAAAGTGTCTGCAGTAATACTAGAAGGAATGGCTGATGATTTCTTGCTGTTACCTCGGGTGACGAGATTAACCGCGCGCCAAAGTGCGGCAGTATCTCTGTCTTCTTTAATCATTCGTTCAAAGAGAGACTTTTGAGCCCTGCGTACCATAGACTTGACACGGCTACGTTGTTGTTTTTTTTTTTTTTTTTGTATTCGTTAAATAGCTTGTGTCTCCTTAAGTCAGTTCTCAATCTCATAGCTTCGATTATTTCTTGGTTTAGCCAAGGCGGTAACGTGTGGTTTTTTACCCGCTTTTGCCGCAAAGGGGCGTGTTTGTTAAGTACTCTTGTAAACAGTCCATACCAAACAGCCAGAGCCTTTTCAGGGTCAGTTTCGGAAGGAGGAGGGAGAGGGTTTCTGACGGAGAGAGAGAGTGGGAGGGTGTTCCAGGTGGATGGACCGCAGACAAAGAAGGAGCGGGGGTCGAAAGTGCTGCGTTTGGTGCGGGGGATGTGGTGGCGGAGAGGGTCGGAGGCAGAGCGGAGAGAGCGGGAAGGCGTGTAGGGATGAAGTAAGTTGGAGAGATAGGCGGGAGCGTAGTTGTTGAGGGATTTGTAGAGAGAGTCAGATCTTGTATTGAATGCATTGGGAGATGGGAAGCCAGTGAAGGAATTTGAGCAGGGGAGTGGTGTGGTCAGATTTCTTTTTTCTGAGGACGAGGCGGGCAGCATTGTTCTGGACGCGCTGGAGAGTGTAAGAGTGGTGGAGTGAGGAAGGCCGGAAAGGAGAGAGTTGCAATAGTCAATGCGAGACAAAATGAGAGAGACAGCAAGTTTGGTGGCACCTTCATTGGTGAGGTATTTTCTGATCTGACATGCGACGGAGGTGGAAATAGCAGGCCCGGGCAGTGGCAGAGACAAAGCTGGTCATAGAAAGAGAGGAATCGAGGATAACGCCGAGGTTCTTGGCAGAGCCAGAGAGGGGTGGGGGGGGGGGGGATGCTGTCGAGTTCAAGATGGAGAGAGGAGGGTAGCTGGGAAAGTTCCTGGCGGGTGCCTATCAGCATGGCTTCCGTTTTGTCGTCATTCAGTTTAAGTTTGTTTGCTGTCATCTAGTTTTTCACGTCTTCGTAGCAGTCAGCCGTGCGAGTCAGGAGTGATTGAATGTTGTCGGGTTTGTCTTTGTCCAGTAGTTGTGAGTCGTCAGCGTAGAGGTGGTGGTTTATGTGATGAGACTGGATAATGTTGGACAGAGGAGAGGTGTAGAGTGTGAAAATGACCCCAGGATGAACCCCTGTGGAATTCCGCAGGAGGGCCTGACTGGGTGAGAAGAGACGCCGTCGATGATGACGGACTGTTGTCTGTCGGAGAGGTATGAGAGAAACTAGGAGTGAGCAGAGTCAGTGATGCCGAAGGAGTGGTGAAGGCGGTGGAGGAGGATAGATCGAGTAGCGTAAGAAGGGAGATGTTGCCCGAGTCAGTTGAGAGAAGATCGTTTAGGATATTTAGAAGGGCTGTTTCAGTGCTGTGATGTTTGCGATAGGCAGACTGGAAAGGACTGAGATTGTTGTCGGCGAGGTGGAGGTTGATCTGGTTCTTAAGTAAACTTGGACAGAAAAGAGAGATTGGAGACTGGGCGATAGTTCTTGAGTTCGTTTGGGCCGAGGTTTGTGTTTTTTTTTAGGAGAGGACGGACGATGGTATACTTGAAGTTATCGGGGACGGAGCCATTTTCTAGAGATGTGTTGATGATGTCAGTAATAAAGGGCAAAAACTGTGGAAGGCCATCACGGTAGAGAAAAGCTGGAAGATGGTCTAGTTCACAGGTTTTGAAAGGCATAGACTTTATGGTTTTGAGAACTTCATCCTGAGAGACAGAGCTGAAAAACGAGAGAGGAGTGCCAGTGAAAGGGGGTGGGGGGGGGGTGAGGAGGGCAAGGCGGAGAAGGTAGAGTATCGAGTGTGTTACGCAGAGTTTGGATTTTGTCAGAAAAATATTAAAAAAGGCAGACGGGAGTTCTTCTTTCCTGTGTGTGTTGGGCCGCTGGCGCTCATCCGATCTCACCGTTCACCGACAGATAGTTCCAAACCGTCAGATCCAAAGTCTGCAGAATGATCTCCGATGCCAAACGCAAACACTTTCAAAACAAAATCCTGGAATCCACTTCCTCCAAAACTCTCTACAAGATCAGGAGGGGGCTTGGGGGTGGGGGAGGGAACAAGAGAAGGTCGACAGCTTTGTCAAAGAAGCTCTCTCGGTTGACAGATTTTAGTTTGCGACGGGAGACGAGGAGTTGGGGTTTGTATAGGGGAGGTAGGTTGAGGGAGACGAGAATAGCGAGGTGGTCAGAGGGGAGCACAGAGGAGATGTCAGAGTCGAAAAAGAGTTGATCAGAGGTGCGGGTGATGATCCAGTCGAGGGTGTGGCCGAGACGGTGGGGGGGTTTAGTGATGTGTTGTGTAAGATTGTGGTTTGAAAGTGACGTGCAGAGGCGTTTTGTGTGGGGGTGGTCAGGTTTGTCGAAGTGGAAGTTGACATCGCCAAGAAGGATGTGTTTTCCGGGTCTTGTGCTGTAGTGGTCGAGGAGGAGGTCGAACTCGGTGAGGAACATAGTTGGTGAGTTTTTTTTTGAGAGCTTGGATTGGTGCGGGAGGGGGGGGGGGAGGGGGGCGATAGATACACGAGAAGATGACAGACTGGCCAGGGAGTGTTGCTACGGCCTCCCGACAGATTCAAAGGAGGGATGAGCGAAGGGGAGAGACTGAGAGAAGGAGAGGTGAGCAGAAAGACAGTCTCTGTAGATGATGGCAATGCCATCGCCTCTAGAAGCGCGCAGGAAGGAGGCCAGGCGGTAGCCACTTGGAGTGACGCTAGCGATGATGGGTTTATCGCCAGCTGGGCGGAGCCACGTTTCAGTGATCACGACAGTCTTATGTATACAAAGAAAACAAAAAAGACGACAGGACAGTCCCATGCGGCGCCCCGATGTTGGTAAAAAGCACATCTGAGATTTGATCTGAACTTATTTTGACATAATGTGGGTGGTTAGTGACATAGTTAAAAACCCAAGGAACGGTAGAGGCATTTATGTTTATGGTAGCTAATTTGTAAGCGAGTATGTTTGGCTGAATGGTGTTAAAAGTAGGTGAACAATCATAGAACATCAGTCGTATGGAGGCTCCTGGTTTATCTATATGAGAGTAAATGTTGTTTACAAAATGCACAATGGCATCATCAACACTTCAACGCCTTCTGTAAGCAAACTGAAAGGGGTCCATACAATCAGAAACCCGTATTTGAAAATGTGAAAGAACCTTCCTCTCAAAAACCTTCATGGCACGTGAGGTAAGAGCAACTGGTCTTAAAGCATTTATAACCGACATAGTTTGCTTTCTTGGCACGGGGATAATGCAACCCGAACCCGGGACTACACACTGGGTAAGTGACATGTTAAAAATATAGC
Organism: Semisulcospira habei; assembly: GCA_036245525.1. Classification (NCBI taxonomy): domain Eukaryota; kingdom Metazoa; phylum Mollusca; class Gastropoda; family Semisulcospiridae; genus Semisulcospira; species Semisulcospira habei. Next base: position 78,318,944 of record BTPG01000001.1, on the reverse strand, counting down.
ATAAAATTATGTACAGATTTTCAGCACATAATTTTAACACATTTGATTTAACACCATCTGGCATAAACGCTTTGATTGGGTTGGTCATTTTTAGTACTCTACCACCTCCTCCCCAGCCACCACAATCACTTCACTTTGCATGTGTTTAGGTCCACTAACAAGCATTGCCTTGACTTGTTTCCCTTGATGCTCAAAATCATGACAATCAGATCTTGCATCGAACTTATTTAACTCATTCAGCCCCGACACACCGCAGCAAGACATAGATCGTGCATGATAGTTCAATAGTGGTGCCAGAATAGCTTGGCGTCTATGGGCGCCAAGCTATTCTGGCACCACTATTGAACTATCGTGCTCCATCTGACCCTATAATTGTAATACAGTCCTTCAGAGGGCTACTTCAAACTTTTGGGGCAGAATGTGTTAAGTCGTTGGAATAGTCCGTAGTTCTGTTCAATACCTGCACAGTTTATTGCTTCGTGTTCTCACCCATCAGATTCATACCCTCCCACACGTTTCATGTTACCCACGTTTTATGTTACCCGTCTCAATTTGTTTTTCTATCTTTTTCTATATTCTTTCTTCCCTCTAAGCTCCCTTTTCAGTTCTTTTTGTACTCTCCATAACTGTTCTTTGCCCTTGTCTTCAAACGCTCTTTCTTTCTGTTTAAGACCTCCTTGGTCTTCTTCGTGACCCACGATTTGTTGATGGAATAGATATTAACTGCTTTTTTAAGGCACATGTTTGATTTACATTTTGTCTTTTTTTTTTTCCTAGACGCAACACGATTCATGCAGAAGCTATGTGCCTTGCGCAAGAACGGCAGTGTCGTCTTCGGTGTCTGCGATCATGTCAGAGTCGACATCCGAAGCGACTAGTATTGTTGACCTTCTTGGCAGTGGTCAATACCACTCTTGTCTACATTGTTGCAACAAACCATGGCCAAGCCAAGTTCTCCAGTGTTGTACCAAGTCAGTCGTGTAACCATTTGATTGCCGACAAAAAAGTCGAACCCGATCTAGCTGCAAGAGACATAGATCCTCATGAGCCCCCGCATCTGCGGGGGCTCATGAGGATCTATGCCTCTTGCTAAGACCACTTGGAATCCATGTTCTTACCATTCTTTTCACAAGTCATGTGAGTAGACACACGTTACAGCGATGTCATACTGCTCCATATGCACAACGACACGCTGTCTTAAGTACTAAGGAGACGAAGAGCAGAAATGTCTTTCATTTACGACCTTCAAACTTCATCTTGAGTTAGCCATCTTGTCCAGCATTAATGATGATGATGATGAAACGTTTTTATTCAGGATAAAGTTTTAGGCATGAGAATACTGAGAGACACCAAGAACAGGTATCAAGGTGATATTGCGAACTATTGACCCTTTCTGGGTCAGTTGGTTGCCTTGGTGAGTTCGAGGTTAAACGTGCACGGCACCGAAGTGATATAGACGTCACTGACGGGCGGGGTATGAGAGATCTGTGACAGTTATTGGCTGTGGGGTACGACCTGAATACTGGACAATTCAGGCGCACTGAGGCTGTGCCACTCTGATTTATCACTCGTGCAACCTGTCCCTGGTCCCCGTAATACTTTTTGGAACATGACGTCCCTGCATTGTGTGCTTAGATCATATCAGTCTTGTTTGATTTTTTTCACATCTCATCCCTTCCTTCTGTGGTCTTATTTTTTTAAAATCGAGGTTGGGACAAGAACCTCTCTTTACGGCAGTGGAGGTAATGCTGTTGGTGACACACTGTCCTACGCCATTTTCTGTCAGACATGCCTGATGCAGAAATAAAATTAAATTCCTAAATGAAACCTTTAACGAAAAACTGCAAACTCGTCACTAGTGACGCTTGTCCACCCTTTGCTGTTCGAAGCACAGCAAAAATAACACCTAATGCAAGAAACATAGATCCTCATGGGCAGCCGCAACAGCTGGGATTCATTAGGGTCTACGCTTCTCGCTGGCTGAAATCATATTTGTTGTGGCTCATGAGGATCCATTGCTCTTGCTGCTTGTACCGTTTGCAGAAGTAGTCCCCAGATAGACCCAGTCGGGGAGTACGCCACAAGTACATTTCTGTTCAAATGAGATGCTTAGCATCTCATTTGAACAGAAGTGTACCAGTATGGTGTAGTTCCAAGTGAGTTTATCTGGGAAGTACTCCCTGATACGGCACGGGTGGCCGCAATCGTATTTGGTTTAGCAGGTAGATTTGGTTGACCGGATGTGAATCGGCGATGGTTGCAGGTACTTTTTTAGCAGACCAGATGGAGGGAAATGGAAACAACAGAACCGGCGACGGTGAACCGCAAATGCTGCACGAGACAGTCTTTGCTTCCGGCGTCACATCTGTACATACCTTTTCTTTGACTGCAATCGTCGCATCTACACAAACTGTGAGTGATCTCAAAGACGGGCTCTTCGGGAAGGGCAACAACACTTCCGCACTTCTCCGCAATAACTGAGAGTTACTCGCCAATTTACTGCGATTGTGGTCATTACAACTCGACAAAAGCACCCATAGCGTTAGTACTGATCCTTCGGTAGAAATGTGTTTTAGTCTGGTGGCTACACAGCTGACTTAGACTTATAGCTCGCGTGTCATAGATAGCATTTGTATTTGAACGTTAACCCATATCATACTGAGGCTAAAGCTTCAAATGTGTACACTGCCATAATTTATGCTAACTACATTATAGTACTTACATATAGGGATATAGACCAATGGCTTTAGTTCAAGGGTGGTGCCAGAATAGCCTGCCACGCTATTCTGGCACTACCCTTGAACTATTTTAGTCAAACTTATTTCACACACTGGTGTATTCCGAATGATAAGGGTTAATCTAACGTGTGCAGTCTAACGGTAGTCTAATAACAGTTTTATTATAATGTTAATCTAACGCGTTCAATCTAACGTAGACTGATTACGTTATTGTAATGTTTGCATTATAACGGTAATATAACGTATTTCTGCTCTTTTGGTTAACGCCATTTTTAACGTTTGAATCTTAACTAAAACGGTTAAAAACAAACGTTAAAGAGACAAATCAAATGGACTAAATTCCGTAATCGTAAAAACAACAACTAATGTTAAACTAATAAAGAAGCTAAGCATACGCCAACGTTATTCTAACCTAGAAATGGTATTTGGGAAAGCTTTCATTTTCGCCTATTTGGAAGGTGCACATGGCCCAGTGACCTTTTTTATCTGAGGTGCCCAACCGACTCATCGGGAGAAAAAGTGCTACCGACAGCCAAAGTATTAAAACCCATGACTAAATGTAGATTTTTTTTTAATTGACTTTCTCTTTTTTTTACGTTGCAGCTAATGATGTGATGATGATGATGTGTTATCATTATTATCATTATCATTGTTGTTATTACATGCAAAACTATTACTACTACTGCTAATAATAACTATAACAATAATGATGAGATACTGAGGAGCGAAAGAAATGCGACAGTTTTGGAATCACCGGAAACACTTTATTGTTTCTTTTGATTCCAAGAATGTCGCATTTCTTTAGCTCATCATTATAATAATAAAAATAATATTAGTTATATTGCTTTGCTGTTTGCTACGACCCTTTTTGTACGGTCAAGGGTGTCTCGATGCCATTTATATCTTAACTAAAAAGGAGATGAAAATGACGACAGACCCGGCACCGTTCAAAAAGGGTTGTAGTCAGCAACACAACAATGCAACCAATTTTGTTGTTTTGTTGTTGTTCACTCGTCTGTGCGATTTTTGTTTGATTAGATCGAGTCATCGAAAGTAAACGCCGACTCAAGTGGGAACAATGCTAAGTAGCAGTATGATTGTCTCCCTTGAGAAACAGCTGAGTAATACCGCGTAATGATGGGAAAGATTAGCGACCAAGGTTCTGTGAAAGTTTTGGAATTTAGCTACCCGAAATTACGGAAGCTTTGTATCTAAGTTGCAGCAGTGAGATTGTAACACTGTCGGCGAGTGTACAATAATAAATGTTTCACGAGTTAGGAGTTGTCAGTAGTTCTTGTCGCCTCTTGGGGCCGATTAGGGAGTTGACATCAAAGGCAAAGTTGGGGTTCCGTTGTCAAGGAAAGAAAAGTGATTGATCGTGTAACGAGAGAGTGAAACACTGTTTATGGTGTATAATAATAATAATAATAATAATAATAATAATAATAATAATAATAATAATAATAATAATAATAATAATAACAACAACAACAACGACAACAACGACGACAACGACAACGACAACAACGGCAATAATAATACAATAAACAAATCACCTGGGGACCCATATGTTTTCGTTGCTCTGTCCGAAGTGCGTTATAAGCGAAGTATTTTTTATGGAAAATGTGCTGTCGGGACATCTGGAAATGTGTTGTTTTATCCGGCTTTGTTAAATCCGAACTTGTTATAAGCGAAAACGACTGTAATAACAATCATTATTATTACCATTGTTTTATTATTATTATTATTATTATTATTATTATTATTATTATTATTATTATTATTATTATTATTATTATTATTATTATTATTATTATTATTAGTTGTAATACGAGTTAGGCTTTGCCACTTGTTCTTGGCGCCTTGAGGGTCCGGTCAAGGGGTAGAGGGTGGGGGGGGGGAGGGGGGGGATGGGGGGGGGTAAGAGTCGAGGGCTTTAGCCCGAGACCCTTACCTTTCACATTGACACCCCCTCCCCCATCCCCCCCCTCCCTTCTCCCATCCCATAGAAATTACTTCGCTTATAACGCACTTCGGACAGAGCAACGAAAACATTTGGGTCCTAAGGTGATTTGTTTATTGTATTATATTGTTGTTGTTATTAGTGGTAGTAGTAGTAGTAGTAGTAGTAGTAGTAGTAGTAGTAGTAATAGTGGTAGTAGTAGTAGTAGTAGTAGTAGTAGTAGTAGTAGTAGTAGCAGTAATAGTATTATGTGGTTGCAGCTATGTGACTCCACCACCGTCCGATCTCCCACAGTGGAGGAGCTGAAGACCTTTGCCCGCGTCTTGAGTGACGATGACTCGCGAATCTATGGCGAGCTGCTGGACGTCTTCAACAAAACCATGGCGCAGGCTGGCATCCCTTACTTTATGTATGGCGGCACGCTGATCGGCTCCTGGCGTCATCACGGGCCTGTTCCCTGGGACGATGACGTAGACGTCTCTGTGCCTCACGCCAAGATGGATGACGTAGAGCATGTGTTACGTCAACTGGAGCCAAGATTTCACCTCAAGACGCGGCCCCGTCATTCAGCCAAGTTCTATCATCAGGATTCTAAGAAATTGATAGGTTATTCTTGGGGCTGGCCTTTTATTGACGTGTTTTATTACATGGAAAATTCCACGCACATTTATGAGCCCGATCCTTACTTCCCAGAGTTCAGCTTCACTAAAGACCTTGTGTTCCCCTTGCAGACTCGCCCTTATTTGGGCCGCATGCTCCCAGCCCCTAGAGACACCAAGAAATTTCTGACACAGACCTACCACCTGGAGACCTGCATGGTGGGGGGTTATAATCACCGCAAAGAAGCAGGCAGATCTAAAGAGGACATTGGAAAGCCGATAGATTGTAGCATTTTACACGGTGTCTACCCATTTGTTCATCGAGTCAATGTGGGATCTATAGGGTGCAATGAAACTTTAGTGAACACGGGTGCTGTAGTTAGCTGGTTTTTCGCGGCAAATGTTACGTGTTAGATTTACATTGTGGCCCTTGGTGGCGAGTTTGGGAATCACCTCGACCAAAATCGCTACAGACAGCCAAAGGGCTAACCTGTCGTGAATGCGGCCACCGGTACAACTGACAGGACCTTTTGGCTCTGGATAGCGATTTTGGTCCCTTGTGCATGCAGCCAGCCGTGCTGTTGACAGTGCCGATGGCTATGTGCACGAAGGGGTTGTCTCATTCAGCCCGACGGCCGTATTTCCCAAATTTTGGAGCCGTCATCTAATGACTATGCACCAGTTGCAGAAGATGGATCGACTATGATAATTCAAGGGTAGTGTCAGATTAGCTTGGCGCCGATAGGCGCCAAGCTAATCTGGCACTACCCTTGAATTATCATCGTCGAACCATCTCCTGCTGTAGTGCGTCAGAACTCAATGGGTTAACATGTTGCGTGAGTGCATGGATTTAGAGTATCAAATAACCCCCGTCCCTGCCACAGGACGAATACTTTTTCTTTCAGAATCCTTTTTCATCCAACGACCAAAATCATAACCGTCCAAGGAACATGGGTACAAATTCGTCTCAGCAAGAGGCCTAGATCCTCATGAGCCTCCGCAGTCGCGGGAACTCGGTGCACTCCTAAGAGCTGTACATTTCTGAACGTCCCGACAGCAACCCAATGCGCGAAAAGGCCACCTGGCCGACGTCGGCTGCCGTTGGCCCGCGAACGGCCGTGCGCGGGCCAACGGTGGCCGATGTCGGCCCGACGGAATTTTGCGCACTGGGAACAGAACTGCGGGGGCTCGAGGATCTATGTCTCTTGAAGTTGCGTCGTGTTCACTGTTTCTCGGCAGCGAAGGAGTCAATATCAAACAGTACCGAAGGACCCCACACTGCAGTGTTTATTATTAGTCATGGAAAATGCATTGTTTATTTTCAACAACATCCCGGAGAAAGATGAAAGGTATTGCGTTTGCACAGAATTCATATTTTTATGTTAGTACTTATTGGTTGGCAGGTTGCGCGCTGCGACAAAACTGATTTTTTTTTTTTTTTCGATGGTTGCGCGCCTCGAGACGAGGCGGTTGCGTGCTGTGTAGAATCGTTTTTACTCAAATGATTTATTTTCTTCCCAGTATCTGCATTTTCCGCATAAAAATATGTTGCAAATATGCCTGGTTTGTTCAGTTATAATGCCTTTACTTCTACAGGATCCCACCCTCTTTTACTTTTACTTTAGTCAAATACATTTATATTTGTTTGATGATTTTCAGATGCAGACTTGGATGTTTGGTGTGCTTATTGGGTGCAGGACTTAAACTCTATGATCAGTCAGTGTTTCAATGTATCCTAGTCAAAACCTTCAGTATCGTTTTGTATCTCTCAGTTCCTGCACTGGGAAGAAGTCATTGACGTAAAAAAAAAAAAAAACGGTTTCCTGTAGTTCCCAACAAAGTGCACGAACAGGGTCGAAATATAGTTGTTTCAGTCAACGTAAAGATAAAATTTGTTGAAGTGCACGAGGAACTAAAAGGAAGAAATTATTAAACCTGCCTTTTATACTAATGCATGTACATTTGGATTGGAACATGGATACATTAGTTTTGGGGCTTCAATGTGCGCGCTTATGATGAAAAGATTTTCCACTTACTATCGTGTCAGGAACTGATTTTAAAACTCCACCGTTACACAACACACAGTGACAAACAAACACTCACAGTGACACACACACACACACACACATACACACACACACACACACACACACACACACACACACACACACACAGAGTACACATTGGTATACAATATACACACACAGTGGTGTGTAGTGCGTGCATGTGGCAGTGTGTGCTGTGTTTCAATGTGTGCTGTGTTTGTGTGTGTAACACACACACACACACACACACACACACACACACACACACACACACACACACACACACACACACTTTGTAGTGTGCGTCAGAGTGCTGTGTGTGCGCGCATGTGTGTGTGCGCGCATGTGTGTGTGCGCGCGCATGTGTGTGAGTGTGTGACCAAGAAGATGTCCCGTGAGAAGATAATATGTGACTTTACGACCAAAATGCTTATGAACCCACACACACACACACACACACACACACACACACAATGCGCGTGTGTTCGTTAGCATTTTGTCATATGATCTGAGGGGGGGGGGGGAGGGAGGGGGGGGGGGGGGGGGAGGCGGTAAGCCGCCGAAAGCCGCCGAATTTCATGGAGGGTTTGTCACAAATATGACGTGTAGCGAGCGACTTTCCCGAAGGCATGCATTTGCCGCATGTGGTCTACCATGGCTGTCTTCCTTAAATAGCTTTTGCCACATTATGCTCATTAATGCTGAGGAAATGACCTGCGTGGTGCTGAGGTAAGGGGTCCATCCGAAGCTTATTCAGGAACTTTAAACCGGCTCCGCACTCACATCCAGTTAGCTGTCAAGGTATTCAGCTGAAAGGTCTATCTGCACCATAATACAAGCTCCAAATCCACTAAACATCTTAAAAATGCCCAGAAAAAGATAATGTAACTGAATCGGTAAGCAACCGCTGGTCAGAAGCAAATATCGAAGTGCGCAGCCGATTAATCTCGAGGAGCGAAACCGACAAATCTATGAGTGATCGCACGGTTTTACTGTGTCAAAACTATGCAACCTTCAGCCTACATACATCTCACAGACATGGAGAATAGGAAATAGAATGTTTACTTAGGACTGGCCGTGTATTTTCCGTGCATGTGTTTTGTCAGAAAGGTCGTGAAGACAACATTTATGAAGTTCACACTAACCTATCGAGTGCGCCAGCGCTAACAAATAAAGAGAGAAACCAAGCACAGACTAGGAGAAAGTCGTATGCAGCCATTAAACAAAAAAATAATGATTAGAAAAATTGGTCTCAGAAGCTAGAGCCATTTTTGTGGAGACATTCATGTTTGTGTTTCACTCGACGCGTAAAAATCAGTTCTCTCGGCGCCAAGATGTTGTCAATCGGGTCTCCGGTGTGAACAATGTATGGCACACATTCAGTAATTGTCAAAATATGACCTGTATTTCAAAACTAAATTTAAGAGAGAAGAACCCAATGGAGAAAGAAACACGCATAGAAAAGACAGTTACAACACAATTTATTATTATTTCCGTAAATGCCCTTGTTCAAAATAGACAAACAAATATAGAGATCAGTCACTACTTATCTTAATTATCGCAGAAGGAATGTGGCAACTCTTACCGTCCCGACAGATTTCCCTAGGAAGTGTCTGTGCTGCATGTGAAAAAATAAACCATACAAACAATAATAACACCCCCAAAAGCCCAAACAAAAAACAACAGAATATTGAAAAGAAGTCGCAAGCCGTCCTAAAATGCAAAATAAACACAAGAAGTACTAAAGTTGCTATTCTTTTGTGCAAATTTATCGAACCTTAGTTTAAAAGAGAAAAGAAAATCATTACAATCAGAACATTCTACAGTTAAAGAAATTGTATTTGTTTGTTTTTTTAGAAAAAACAAAACAAAACAAAAACAAAAAAACATTAACCGCAAACACATAACTTTAACATCTCTTGTGTGCAGCAGACTATTTAGCAACACACACACACACGCATACACACACATATACGTTACGTGATTACGAGACCCGAATCAAATGTCCGAGTCGTAAGACGAGGACATTTTGCTCGGGTCAAGTAATCACATCTGTCTGTTTATCGGCACTATATCAAGCAAAATGTTGCTTAATATAATGTATGTACGCAGTTCAAAACAAAACTTTACCAGTGTCATTCCAATTACCGCCACTGGTGCTGAAGTGGGTCAATTTCGCTATATTTGGACATAAAACTTCCCAGCTGGACACTACTAACCGAAATGTATTCAGTGCAAATCCACCCAGGCGTAGATCTACCCAGTGCACGTGTTCCTCTGATTTCCCATTTATTTTTAGAATTAAAAATACTCAGCGTGAATTTTCACAGCATGATTCCACCCAGCATAAATCGACAAAGGCTTGAATTTACTCAAATAAAAATATCTCAATGGAACAGTGACAGCACAAATTTACATTGGGTAGATTTACGCCTAGGTTGACCCAAGCTGTGTAGAATTTCGCTGTGTATTTTCTTCTTTATTTTTTAGATTTGCGCTAAAACATAGCAAACTTTACCCCTACAGCGCCATTGATAGTGGCACTGTGTGTACTACACGTACTAGAAAAATGACGTCACCACAAAACTCTCTGAAGTCACAGTCTAGGGCCCGCATAGTCTGGAGTTCACGTGAGACTTATCTTTAATGCTGCAAAGGAGGTGACATGACGTAAAGTTTACATATACATAGGCGGAAGAGAACTTTACCGTCCAGCACCAAATGTATGACTGGACATCTTGATTCGGGTCTTGTAATTACACCTGCCTCTTATCGGCACTATATGAAGCAAAATGTTTCTATGTTTGTTTTATATATATATATATATATATATATATATATATATATATATATATATATATATATATATATATATATGCCCAGAGAGAGAGAGAGAGAGAGAGAGAGAGAGAGAGAGAGAGAGAGAGAGAGAGAGAGAGAGAGAGAGAGAGAGAGAGAGAGAGAGAGAGATCAACAAAAGAAACGCGAAATTCGAGTGTTTGTTGTATTTGTATGATAAATAAACGAAAATACAAATTACACTATTTTTGATGGCCAGTGTACGAGCAACAACATGTAAGCAGTCAGTCTTCGTACTGTAGTAACCGTGTTACCCTCCCTGTGCACGAGGCACCCGTATTGGTTAGGACGCGCGGCGTATGCTTTCCACGCATGTGACAAGCACTGCAGAGTGATGTTGGGTCATGAACTGTGTTCAGCAATGCAAGGCAATAACAAACAAACAAACAACACAAAACAAAACAAAATCAGCAGTGTTACGCCTTCTATCACTTTTGCCGTTGCCACATCAACCATGCCAAGGCTTAGTGCTCCCCAACGAGAACGAGCTCTTTGGCGTTTGGAAGCCGGAGAAGATCCACAAGCTGTGGCAGTGGCCTTTAGATGTCACATTTCGACCATTTACAGACTGCAGCAACGCTATCATGCAAACGGGTCTTCTGCTGACGCTTCCCGAAGCAGACGACCATGTGTGACAACTCCACGGCAAGACAGCCATATTTTCCGGGCTCACGTGCGAAATCGCTTTCAGACGGCCGAGGAAACAGCAAGAGAAGTTATCGGCAACCACCAGGCACCTATCAGTGGCCAGACAGTGTGACAACGGATAGAGGAGCATAATCTGCCGTCCATCCCGTGGACCTGTTCTTACTGACCGTCATCGCCGTGCACGCCTACAGTGGTCACAGGCTCATGTCGACTGGACCTGGCGACAGTGGCAGAACGTCCTGTTCACGGATGAGAGCCGCTACTGCATCAGCCATGCAGATGGGCGCATAAGAGTGTGGCGGAGAAGTGGTGAACGCTATGCTGATGGCTGTGTGTAGAAGAACAATGCCTGGGGCGGGCTAAGCGTGATGATTTGGGGTGGGATTACCCTGAACCAAACAGTAGGAGCTGTGTTCTTCCGTGGACTCGTACCAGGTCGCGGAAATAGCATCACAGCTCTGCGCTACATTGACCAAGTACTACACCCTTATGCCCTGCCATTTTCTCCGGGACGCAGAAACTTCATCTTGCAGCAAGATAATGCGCGTAAACACACTGAACGTATCACCCAGCACTATTTGCAGCAGCACAATATCCCAGTCATGCCCAGGCCTGCCCTCAGCCCGGACCTCAATCCCATCGAACATCTCTGGGACAAACTGCAAGGGGATGTCAACGCTGTACGCCCCAGACCAACGGCAGCCGCAGAACTGGAGAATACCATTGTCCAGGTCTGAAACAACATTCCCAGGGCAGCTGCAAACAGCCTGATGCACTCTATGTGCCGAGTCTGCCAAGCCGTCATCAACGCCAATGGGGGTCACACGCCATATTGAATTTGTGCCGTGCCATGCTTGCTCCAAATACAGAATAAACTTTCACACTGATTACGCTGGTGTCCGTGATTTCATTCCTAAAATGTCGATAACATCCGTTGAATGGTTTGTCCGAAATAGACTTTCAAATGTTAGATTAAATGTGATTTGAAGGGGCTACTTCGCGTTTCTTTTGTTGATCAGTAATATATATATATATATATATATATATATATATATATATATATATATATATATATATATATATATATATATATATATATATATATATATATATATATATATATATATATATATATATATATATATATACCCACTCCATAACGTTTGTCGTTCTTTGAAACATGTATTGATATATTGTATAACAAGCAAATTAATATTCATGAGCTTGTTTGATTTACTTTCCTTCCCAAAATCCCTAGCGCGCCAAGACGACTCGATCTTGATCTCTTTGAAAACAAAAACCTCGAAATATTTTCATACTGCAACATTAACAAGCTCCTTATGTGTAGTAGTAATGAAATACTTTTTAGTGTTTACGGAAGCTCAAAATTTACATATCCTATGCACACACACGAGCGGAGAACTAACGCGTCGCTGCACCGATACTTGACAAGATGTCAGCTGGCGATATCGACAACCTGAGAAAAGAACTAAATAAACAGACCTGCTGACATTTTCCGCAATTATGCGTGATCTATTCACAAGTAGAACTTACTCAGCAACACGCAAGGTCATACGAAGCACCGACGTCTTCATAGTCTACGATGAAATATACGCGATGAGCCGACAGCAATATGCAGTCGTCTGCCGTGCATGTGTTTTGTCTGAACACCGCAATCAGCCGCAAAATGAATGACGCAAGACACAGTTTTGTTTTGGACTGGGTACATAAATTATATTGAGCAACATTTTGCTTGATATAGTGCCGATAACCGCCTGATGTGATTACTTGCCCCGAATCAAAATGTCCTCATCTTACGACTCGGACATTTTGATTCGGGTCTCGTAAGCACATCTGCCTGTTAACGGCACTATATCAAGCACAATTTTGCTCAATACAATAATATAAAGAATATATAAAGAAAATGCAGGTGAATAGATTAAGAGGAAACAGAAAAAAATAACCCATTAACCTCAAGGCCGCATTTTGGAAGTGTCGCCTAACGACTATAATACCAGTTGCAGGATGGATAAACCATGATAATTCAAATGTAGTGCCAGATTAGCTTGGCGCCATCAGGCGCCAAGCTAATTTCTCACTACCCTTGAATTATCATGGTCAATCCATCTCCGACTGTTGTTCGTCGGGACTTGAACAAAGAGGAAAACTAACCCCACCCAAAATCCCCCAGGGCAGATACGGGTAGGGGTCAAGCAGCATAAATACATAACGTTATTTGTAATCTTCGATAGTTTATGGCACCATAAATGCGCAAAATGTGGTAGAATGATCTTTGATCATGCAGTAAAAATAGAGGAATGGAAGTGTTTAGTCAGTATTTTCCACTGATTATGATCTGTAAGTTAAATAAATGTTAATTAATGGTTAAAGCCACATAGGTTGTTAATTCCTAGTTAGTATTGTCTTCTTAGATATTTTTCTCTTTTAACTTGATCTACTTCATTCCGTTGTCTTGTTTTATAAGGTGGTATGGATAGACTGCACTGCATACCAGACAGGTTTCACTGTAAGTTAGAACAGTTTAGTCAGTGGAAGCCTAGATGTATATCGTGCCTAGCTCTAGCCTAAATGAATAAGTATTGCTGCCTGACTGGTGTTTGGACAGCATGTAGCTATAAGTGCTCCAAGAATCCAGTGCATCTTGGGCCATATGTTCTTTCATGAGTTTTCAGTCAGGTGCATGAGCTTTGACTGAACTGTATTCACCTATAGCTGCTGTCACATTTTTAGGCAGTCAGACACAGCAGTTTTGTTACTTGAATGCATCGGGTCATATGGAATTCAGTCTACCTTCATGTTATCCACCTTTGATACTTTGCTAAGGTAGGTTGAATAACTAAATGTTGTTTGTTAATGTAATAGAATATTGCATTAACTGAAAAATGTTATTGCATTTTATGTTATTTTTACTAGACTGTTTTTATAATGTGTTGTTTAGAGCTGATTTGCACTGTACATTCTTTTTGTCAATTTGGTTGATTAATAATAGCTAGAACGTTCGTCCAAGCTAAATTGTATATTCTATAATTATACTTATGACCTGTAATATTTGTTGCAGGGTGGCTTAAGGGCTTTGGCTTACGGCCTTGATTTAATGCCGTGAATTAAAAGATGTTTTTGAAATAAGCCTCATTTCGACCCTCACGGAAGCGAACCCCCAGGGTGTGAGTGCGTGAGAAAGACCCCATACATCCCCCCCCCACCCCCTTACAACAAAAATAACAGAGGAGCTCCATACACCAAAAGTAGACCAAAAATGATTCGTCTTTTTCTGCAAAAAGTGGATTAACAGCCCGGACAAACATGCGATATCGTACGTTTGTGCGGACTTTCAAGCCAATGTTTTCCCTGTAACACGCGCAATTTTGATCTGCTTCTGGTTTGTGAACAACGCCTATTGCGCAAATTTTACATAAGTGCGCAAATTTTACATAAGTACGCAAATTGTATTTCTTTTTTATACCTCATTTGACGCAAACAGTGGATTAAAAGCCCGGTCTGATATGCGATATCGCATGTTTTGCCCGGACTTTCAAACCTATGTTTTCCTCGTAACACGTGCAATTTTGACGTATATAATTTTATATATATATATATATATATATATATATATATAATTGTGTGTGTAATTTGCGCATTGATGTATAATTTGCGCAAAAGACATTTTTCGGGAAATCGGAAGCACGTCAAAATTATATATATACACACTCATGATTGAAAATCGTGTTTTTCACGGTGCTTTTTGCACGTGCTCTGTTATCACTGCAAAGTAATTAGCCATAAAACAAACACAGGCAGGTCAACTCATTCGAGACGTACCGCCTTCGGATACGCGGCTTATGCCGCGTATCCGGAGACGGCACGTCTTGAATGAATTAACCGTTTGGCTGTCCGTAGCGCTTTTTGTACGGGCGATTCCTGCAGGAATTACCTCGACCAAACGCGCTACCGACAGCCTAACGGATAACGTCAGTCGCGGCAAACCATCGAGCCCAGCAGATCAGACACTGCCTTGATTTATCACAAATTTTCTCGCCTGCCATTCTCGGTGGCATGCTTTTCATGCCTACCAAACTCTTCAACGATACCTTGCAAACGAATATCTCTTTTCGAGATAAAAAAAAAGTACTCTTATTATTATTATTATTATAATTGAGGCTTGGAAGTGAATCGTTAGACGCGAGCAAAATTATTTGCATCTGACTAGACACGATGAATACTTTCACTACCATGAGGTAGAAATGATCAACACAAGATGAAATTAAAGTTAAAGGCACAACCGGCGCAAATAAACAGCGCGCCGGTCTAGAACGGCATTTGACGACCGGCTGTTAGTGTGTAAAAAGGCGTTATGTCTTTACCCGAAAGGCGACTATTGAAAGTTGCGCCCTTAAAAAGTTCCTTTTGGCAAATTCTTCACCGCGTCCACCGGTACTGTAAACAGTAACGGTGACCGCAAGTATAAGTGTTAACCCATATATAAGTGTTAACCCATTTAGCCCCGACGCATTACAGCAGATGGATAGACCATGATAATTCAACGGTAGTACCAGCTTAGCTTGGCGCATGATGGCTCCAAACTAATCTGGCACTACTTTTGAATTATCATGGTCGATCCATATTATGCAACTGGTACATAGAGTGACACCTCTAAAATCTGGTCTTAGGGTTTAATGGGTTAAGCATCCTTTAACGCATTTAACACAGTCACTGAAGGGGTCCACCGAAACTTCATTGCATGACCGAGGCACATGGCTGGCATAATTTTGGCCAGCAAGAAGAGCAGGGTCTGATGAGTTTCATCTACTGGGGAACAACGTGAAGATTTATATTTCTGGCATCTGGGTGGTCCTCAAGTGTCTCAGCCGTGAAATGGTTAACCTTATCAGCCCTGATATACTACAACAGGAGATGGAGCGACCGTGATAATTCAAGGGTTATACCAGATTAGCTCGGCAACTTTAGAGCGAATGTCTATCGCAGCTGAAGGTTGATGCCGGATAAGCTTGGCTCCTTAGATCAGAAAGAAAGAAAAGCCTAGAAAAGATTCAAGGGCATGCCATGATCTACAAAGGCAGTACCTTAGGTGGTATAATGTAGCTGACACAGAAGAGCTCTCTAGCCGCGAAGATAATAATAATAAAGGTAATTCCTATAGAGCATAATTACCAAGATCTGTAGGCGCTTTACGATCACAATAATGAAAAAAAAAAAAAAAAAAAAAAAAAACCGCCCCCAAAACAGACACACATCACAACGAGCAGAACGCTAAGCTAAAAACAAGCTAACATTAAAATATCGCGCGCACGCACGCACGCACGCACACAAAGGAGCAGGCATACAAAAAGGTCTCTAACCCTTTCAGCATCTACGTCCTACAGCATAAAATGGGTTGACCACCATAATTCAACGGTAGTGCCAGATCAGCTTGGCGCCTTCAGGCGCCAAACTAATTTGACACTACCGTTGAATTATCATGTTCAACCCATCCCCTGCAACTGGTACATAGTGGTTAAGTAACACCTCCGAAGTTTGGAAAATGCGCCCGTGGAAATGCATAAGAGAAAAGGTGCGTGTTCAGCTTGGATTTAAAAATGTAGAGAGACGATGTGTGACGCACGTCAGCTGGGAGGGCATTCATAAGAGACAGAGAAGGACCACCCTTGACCTACAACATAGTTGTTTCTCCCGAGCAGTTATAATGTAATCTTCACAGAACAAAACTCTGGCCGCCAGACTAACCTGGCACCACCCTTGAACTATCGTAGTATCTGTTTGTCCTGAGCGGATAAAATGCAATTTTCACAAAACAGCTTTGAAGTTTGGTCATTTTTGGCGCCGAGTTATTCTGACACCACCCTTGAACTACCGTGGTCGATGCGTCTCCTGAACTGGCGTGATGTAGCCTTCAGAGGACAAAATTTGGCAATTTTGACCTTAGAGCTCGGTGTGTTTACCAATTCAGCCCCGGCACAGTACAACAAAAAAGGATCGTCCTTGGTAGTTCAAGGGTGATGCCAGAATTGCTCGGCGCCTATTGGCGCCGAGCTATTCTGGCACCACCCTTCAACAATCATGGTTATTGTATCTCCCAAGACTAGTGTAAGGTAGTTTTTAGCAGGACAACTCCCAAATTTTCGGAATTTTATCCTTGTGGCAGCAGACGATGGTACTACATAAACCTTTTACCGCCAGTTGCTTCAGAATGTGCCTCTGCTATCTTTGTTCAGTCAGCGCTGCAGTGGGCCAGAGGCCCCATGAACGTGGACTCAAAGTGGAGTCAACAAGAGGCATAGATACTCACGCAACTGGATCTATGTCTCTTGCAGTTGGTTCTTGCACACATTCTCGGCAGTAAACAAGTTAACACGACACAGCGGGGTCATAGTACCAACTAACCACCTTCCCGTTGTGAATCAAAGTTTCGTTACAACCTCCGGACGTTGTTTTCACTCTCTCCACAAACGAGAACTGTTTTTTCAGATCCCGACATTCTACGACAGATCCCCTCTCCTTTTCTGGTCTAGCCTTTTCGATCCTGTGGCTGTAATGGCCGACAAGACATTTGTCCAAGTCGTAAGTTCTCGTCAAAAATTTCTCGGTTTGTCCCGGCACAGGGAGCATTCGTCCCTCGTAGGGTCTCTTGCGGAGTGGAAAGACTTCTTCTTTGGGGTACTTGTATTCTGGAAAGTTTTTGTCCGACTCAATGATGTGCGTATCGTTTTGAAGTACGAAGCTGACGTCAATGAATGGCCATTTCCACGGCCAGGGACCCACTTTGCGAGAGTTCATGGAGAAGAATTTGATGGCATACTTTGGACGGAACTTGTATTCGAAGTTTGGTGCCAGAGTCTTCAGAACCTGTAGAGCAACAACAAAACATGTACAATTTAAAACAGCATACTACTACTACTACTACTACTACTACTACTATTACTACTATAACAATAATAATAATAATAATAATAATAATAATAATAATAATAATAAATAAATAAACTAATAATAATAATGGAGCAAAATGCCCTGGGACCCATTTTGTTTCTTGTTATTTTCAAATTTTGGTCTAAGGTAAGTAGACTACAATAAACATGCGATGTGACACAGTGCTAGAGGCCCAGTTTTATTTTCTACTTATACCTCAACTTTGTTACAAGAGAAGTAATTTACACACAAAAAAGGTTAGTGGGAATTTCTGAATAAAGCTTAGAAAAAAGCTTTGTCATATCCGGCTTTATCCAACAATGTTAATAGCATAACTTTGACTACAAAAAGTTTTAGAAACGATATTGAAGATAAGTCAAGAACTGCACGTCTTTTGACGCAAACATGAATCTTGTGATATCACATGCTTGACCGGGCTTTCATCCACTGTTTTCGCAGAGAAAAAAAAAAAACTTGCTATTTTGACCGTACCTACTTCTGGTTTCCGAATATAAGAAATGTATATTTTCTTAACTGCCCCAAAATAGCCAACAATACTTAAATGCAAGAGGCATAGATCCTCATGATCCCCCCACATACGCGGTGGTTCATGCGGATATATACCTCTTGTCGGATTCCTTCAATGTCTGTGCTTCAGGCAGATAAGATTATCAAGCAGTGAAGACGCCATCCCTTCAAAGCATCATTTCTCGGCCTGTTATCTGTAGAGAGGTTGGTAAAGGACATTATATATATATATATATATATATATATATATATATATATATATATATATATATATATATATATATATATATATATATATATATATATATATATATATATATTTATTTATTTATTTATTTGATGAAGATGATGAAGATAAAGACGATGACTACCATAACGCAGAAAAGATTATTTGGAAACATTAAACATTTAGGGCTGAAAGTCTTTTGCCTATTGCGAGGATGATTTCAACCGATTCAGCCCTGACGCACTACAGCACGAGATGGGTCGACCATGATAATTCAAGGGTAGTGCCAGATTAGCTTGGCGCCGACAGGCGCTAAGCTAATCTGGCACTGCCCTTGAATTATCATGGTCGATCATCTCCTGCAACAGATGCATAGTCGTTAGATGACGCCTCCAAAATTTGGGTAATACGTGCGCCGGGCTGAATGAGTTAAAGGTGGGACAACAAACAGTAGGAACAAATTTTGGATTCCAACCGTGACCTTTCAGATGAGAGTTAAACTTCCAAGCTCCCCAAAAAGATTACATGGACCACCAAAACAAGATAATAACGACCCCCACTCTCCCAACCCAACCCATGATATTTCAAGGGGAGTGCCAGATTAGCTTGCCGCCATCACGCGCAAAGCTAATCTGGCACTACTGACTAAGCTTGAACTTTCATAAAGATAAAACTGGCTGCCCATACCGCAATGACGGCCTGCTGATCACCGTAAAGCATCCCCACGTCCATATCATCGTCCCACGGCACCATCCCGTGATGACGCCAGGAACCCACAAGACTCCCGCCGTACAGGAAATAGCTGATGTTGGCTCCTTCCATGGCGGTGTCGAAGGCGTCGATAAGGTCCAGGAAGATCTGACGTTCCTCTGGCCTCATCTGCGCTTTGAACACCGACAGATCCGCGGTGGAAGAGGGACCAACGACGATGGAAGCTCGCTTGGTCTGGTTAACAACAAAAGTAAAATCCCTTAATAAATCTCATAAGACATGTAGAAATGCTCTCTACAAATTATTCTTCAGACCTTGACGTACTTCATTTGATTCATTTAATAGTCAGTTATATATACCTCAAGTCGTTGTGGCTTACAGTCGTTGTGTGTGTGTGTGTGTGTGTGTGTGTGTGTGTGTGTGTGTGTCTGTGTGTGTGTCTGTGTGTGTGTCTGTGTGTGTGTCTGTGTGTGTCTGTCTGTGTGTCTGTGTGTCTGTCCGTCTGTCTGTGTGTGTGTGTGTCTGTGTGTGTGTGTGTGTGTGTGTGTGTGTGTGTGTGTGTGTGTGTGTGTGTGCATCTTCTTCACGTTAAATACATTGTTTCGTTTGTTGTTGTCTTGATTATGTGCAGTAGTTATAGCAAGGACAGGTTTGTAATGATCAGTCTGCGCGCCTAAAACCTCTTTCCTTGAAAAATACTGCAACAGTGGCGTATTAGGAGGAAATGACACGAGGAACGACTCCTTAAGAGGAAATGATGTCAGAAGTGACACAAGGATAAAGGATTACATCGGAGCGAAAGAGAGCGAAGGGAATCGCTGGGTCTTGGTTTCGAGTCCCCTTCCCGGCCCTGGCAGCTGGACTCGCAGTCCAGCGAAAAACAAGACAGGCTTGTTTATTAACATTGCCATTAAAAAGGTCCTGGTAAATCAAAGTGGCACAGCTGCAGTGCGTCTGGATTGATCAATATTCAGGTCGTTCTCCATTGGCAATATATTTCTCTGTCCCCCATAACCCGCCTGTCAGGGCCGTCTACTATCACTTCGGTGCCGTGCACGTTAAAAACCCCGAACTAACCGACCAACCGTATTGTGAGGAGGAATAGACGTCAAAAGTGACGAGTTACAAAACAATGACGTGTATCGTGATGCAATACAAAAATGATGTAAAAAGTAAGTGTTCGAATCATCTCGACAAAAACCGCTAAAGGCAGCCAAAAGGTTTAATTATGATCTCTAACAGCAAACTCGTTAATATTGTCCAGACGAACCGCATACAGAACACGCGGCAAGCGGTCGCATATGTGTATGCGGCGATCCTTCAAGAGGTATAGACCCTCATGAGCCCCCGCAGTTGCGGGGGCTCATGAGGATCTATGCCTCTTGCTGAAACCACATTGTATTCATGTTCCTTGACGTTCAACTGCCGCCGTGAGATGGCCTTAGTCGCCTGCTCGGCGTTAAAGCCCAATAACTAATTAACCTGACGCTCAATTTACACTGATTTTGTAAGCACAGTCTGCGTCCGCTGGCAGTGAAGGGATTAAAATTCAGCCTGCAACTAAATAAAGAGTAAATGCTTCGTAGTCTGCAATAAGTCGCGACTGTTCTCTCTCAACGTGTGTTGTCACCAGCAGAAGAGTGCGTATATGCGATGATAATCACACAATGCACCAATCGCACGACTCGTGGTTCACTTGGTGCATTTTGTCGTGTGTAAATGACAGAACTGTCCTGTTCGTTGGCAAAGTTAACACTACCTCTTTATGCCAATTTTTTTTCAGCCCGTATTTTCAGCCGGCCCCCCCCCCCCCTCCCTCCCCGCCGATTTTTTTTTACAATAAACGTTTTGAGAACCCCCCCCCCCCCCCCACACACACACACACACACACACAAATAAGCACATGTTCCCCCCCAAAAAATAAATATATAAATAATTATCAGTGGACACCGGCCTTATGCATGAGTACACTACAGCAAACGTACAACTAAAAAGAACGTGCGTAAATATTGATATTCGCAGACCGGAAAATCGGACTTACTATGATTTAAATTACTTGATACAAGTACCAAAATGTAACAGATTCTGATATTTAACTCTTAAACTCCCAGAACTAAATGACTTCCATTCTATAGAATGGAAGTCATTTAGTTCTGAGAGTTTAACCTCTGAGTGGCGGTAACGGTTTAAGTCGCGATGATTCCTGCATGAATCATTGCGAATTAAACAGATACCGACAGTCAAAGGGTTAAGGGTTAATTACCATGATACATGTAGTACAAGTACGTTAAATATCAAGCTACTCCTCCCCCTCCCACTCTCCTCCCCGTAAAAATCCGCCGAACATACTAACCCCCCCCCCCCACCCCCCACCCCCACCCCCCCGCAAAAAAAAAAAGAAAAAAAAAAAAGAAGTAAAAATGAAGAAACGTTTGGTACATACCTGAATGTCTACATGACGAGTTACTGTTTTCAGACTAGAAATGGTAAAGTTTGTCAAATTATAGTTTTCGCCGTTACTACTCGTGTTCACCGGACTAGCATGCATGTTTCTAGTGGGAGTTCCTCTGCCAGTTTCGAACATGCTGTGAGATGGTGTGGTCCCCAATGCACTGAAAGAGAGAGAGTCGGTCAAATATGGTATATCTTGACTCAGAGACTTTCGCCAAGTCACACGTACTACAAACATGAACAAAGCGATGTTCAAGCTAAGAAACACCAGGAAAATCGCCTTCAAAGGGTGACGCCAAAAGAATGGAAAAGATCCTCGATGACACAGCTTAACCATGACGGCCTGACTTCTGCTGTCGTCACTTGCTTCCGACGGACATTGCTGTTGTCTTTCTTGTTGATACTGTTCACCAACGTTGACATGAAGCTACCACAATAGAGCGAGATCCCTTCTTCTTTTGTAATAAACTAGAACACAAAATAACAGCTATGGTCTAAATCCTGTGTTTTTTGTTTGTTTTGTATTGTTTTTTATGCTGGCGTTACTCGTGATTCACTCCACGTTACCACGGTAGATCATTACTGTTCAAGCACAAAGCCCTTTCTTTCATGATAATTGGTGCATGAATACACAGTCTTCGTAGACTGATGGTCTCGCCTGAGTGTCGGCTTAAAGTGTAGTCAACCCCCTGTGCAGGTCCGTTTCGCGGCTCGTATGGTGGTCTTCGATTGATTTACTGCAACAGAAAACGTCATCAATAATTAACATTAAGGCTAGGGAACTGTGTCACCTTTGTACACAAACCAAGGGGAATTACTCAGCGCTGGAGATAGTTAGATCCCCTGCCCCCGCCTATCAGGCACCCAATCGCCAGCCCACAGAGAAATACGCAGGTATAGACCAAGACGATCATCTGCATCCTCAAAAGAATGCATCAGGTCTCTTATATAACCCATGTCTTTCTCCGGAACTTAGGAAGTAGGCAGGAGAAACATACATACACAAACACGAAGGTGCATTGCTATATGTGGTCGGGTGAATACCCTCATTTCCCACAGTAGATGCACAGAACATTACACAACAATGTAACGATACAAACAGTGTATGTATGTTTCTCCTGCCTACTTCCTAAGTTAACATGGGTTATATAAGAGACCTGACTCACAGCAGCCGGACTGAGTGGACGGTCACCGCATCTCTCCAACAGCAAACCAGCTACACGCCGAAGCGCACAAGTGGACGGTTCACCGCAAAGCGCACCAAGCTATGTCCTACCGAAAGCAGAAAGCCGCCCTTATAAGGGCGAACAGACGCCATACCAACCAAAAGCAAGCCGATGAATATCTGGCCCACCACCCTCAACTACGACCACAGCCTACGCCGCCCAACTCAAGGAAAGAAACAAGGCGACAGCAACAACCAATGTCACCTCCAATCCAGCCGGCCTCTCAGCAACCGGCGTACCAATGGGCACAGACGCCACCATCGGCCCAACCGCCAGCGTCACTAGAAGAATTTCTTCAAAGGCTCCCCCCACCATCGCCAGAACTCCAGCGAATTTTATCCCGAAACGGGAGGGTTCGCTAACCCCCACGAAGCCTTTCGAGGCTACCTACAAGAGAGAGCATCAGCCACCGCTCCACCAGAACCACCACTGATAGAAGAAGAAGAAGGAGAAGAAGAACGACAACCTACGATCCCCACAACAGCGTCACCAGAGGAGGAGCCCGAAGACCCGTCGGAGCTGGCGTCGGAGCCCGAAGGCCCGTCGGAGCCGGCGTCGGAGCCCGACTTCCCACCCTCCCCACAGCCGATCGCCATCCCCGAATCACTCACTCGGGAGCGGCCGGCATCGGCGGAGGAGGGGAGGACCCGGGTCCGAGAAATGGACTTCGACGATTTGGTGCTCCTCCTCCAAGACGCCATACCGGCAATCACAGCGATCAGCGGAGACATCTACCACCGTGCACTAGTCACCTCCCGGTGGCTGGTGCACACCGGTGCACTAAAGGATCTCCAACCGCCCAAGTCAGAAAGCACGGCCAGCCAGGCCACAGCCGACACAAGAAACAGTGACTGCCAGACAACAGCCACCGCTCCCAAGACAGCACACAAAAAGACCGGCACCACGACCACCACCACCAAGCACAAAGGGTGCGGTAGCACCCCGCCCACTACGCAGGAAGCCGGCAAAGCGACAGATGAAACCCCAACCCCGGCCATCGAAACCAAAAACACTGGCACAGACCCGGCACCGCAAGATACCAGCACCACCCTAACGCAACAGCCTCCGCCACCGCCATGCAACAAACTAGCTACCGGCCAACGACAACACCGACGCCACCGACCACCCAAACGCTTCCGAGTCCAGCGCCCGGCGCTACTCCCCACGCCGCCACCCCACCTCTGCCTGCCACCCCACCACCGCTACCCACCACGCACATCCCAGCGCCCGACCCCCAGGCCCAAGATCCACTGGCCACCGCCACCACCACCACATCTCCCCCGGCCACTCCACAGCCAGCCACGGTTTCGCCTGCCACCATCACCACCGCCACCACTCGTACAACAATTACTAGAGTGGCTGGCACACCAACACCCCCCAGCCTGGCACTAAAAAAGCAACGGTCCACCGGCCACACCACCCGCCTCCCCCACCACCACCCACCCGGCCCCGGCGATATCACCAGCCGCTGCGCGACGGAGCGACAGACAGCCAGATAGATCCCCCCCCCCCTGCCCCCCTGCCCCCCCCCCCCTGGACGAAATCAGCGATAGCTGGAAGTCTCTATCCCTTAAAAATTGCAACTTGCAACTTTTGAGGATGCAGATGATCGTCTTGGTCTATACCTGCGTATTTCTCTGTGGGCAGGCGATTGGCGGGGGCAGGGGATCTGTTTGTCTGTCCAGGGCTGAGTAATTCCCCTTGGTTTGTGTACAATTCTGCCAGCGCTAGCCTCACCTACCTGGTTTGAGAGTATCTATAACTCGAGGCAAATTTGTATCGCTACATTGTTGTGTAATGTTCTGTGCATCTACTGTGGGAAATCAGGGTATTTACCCGACCACATATAGCAATGCACCTTTGTGTTTGTGTATGTATGTTTCTCCTGCCTACTTCCTAAGTTCCGGAGAAAGACATGGGTTATATAAGAGACCTGATGCATTCTTTTGAGGATGCAGATGATCGTCTTGGTGTATACCTGCGTATTTCTCTGTGGGTTGGCGATTGGGTGCCCTTTTAGGCTGGGGCAGGGGATCTGTTTGTCTGTCCAGCGCTGAGTAATTTCCCTTGGTTTGTGTACAATTCTGCCAACGCCAGCCTCACCTATCTGGTTTGTGTGTGTCACTTTTGGCCTCTTTATGTATTTTTTCTGTTTGTTTTTTGTTTGTTTGTTTGTTTGTTTGTTTGTTTTAAAGGCGAGCTAGGACACGCCAGCGCAATTGTTTTGGATTTATGGACATAATTATGCTTTAGTGTATTTCATTAGAATCAGTATTTGTCTCTCCTGAACGCTCCGACGTGCCCATTTAGTGAGGTATGCTCACCGTTGCCATGGTAACGAGCACTAAGCGACCGTTACACCTGGTTGCTAAGGAAGATAATTTCAGCTACCGTTGATGCTTCTGAAAAGCCAAATTTGGTCAAAATATCAACTGATATCATCATTACGGAATGTCAATGCTAATTTTGAATATCTTACCTGGTTTTGAAGAATTTTTTTTTATATGAATGTTCTGGTTTTGGTCTTTTTTTTTTTTTTTTTTAGTACGTTAGGCAAGGGAAGCTATTCATACCTCCCAAACTAAGCTGAAATTAAACACTCGGCATTGAAATTCCATAATAAACCCATTTGTGAACTTGAGTGTAAAATTTCACTATCCTCTGACAAGTACATTTTCAGATATTTGTTTCCGCAGTGTGTACCGGCAACCTCCCACAATTACAATTTTGAAAAAAAAAAACAGCAAAAACCAGTTTCAGCAAGGTGCCGTTTTTTCCCCATTATACACAGCTCTAACATGTCACCTAAAATCGTTGGCTTATGTTTTTCACACGATAAAACCTTCATGCAGTGCAGACATGTAAAACTTTCCAGAAACCCTGTGTGTACTATGACCTACATCCCGATGAGTTCGTGTTGCAAGCTTAGTGAGTATTACTTGTTGTACTCAGCCTGCACAATTATTGCGTCCAGTTTGTTAATAAGCACTAATGTCACAACTGCTTAGTAACAGTAAACCATTTTAACAACGTTCTAAATTGCTAGGATCACCAAGCAAACCCAGGTGGATTAAGTATTGTGAATCAGAGTTACCTCGTGTAGACACAATGATACACTATTGAAGCACCCCAGTGCCTGTTAGTTTTCTACTGTGTACGCTTCACTTAGACAACTGGTATTCAGAAAGAATTTATGGTAGATGTAAAGCAGAAGGTTGATACAGTTATTGGCAATATTTGTCAGGGTTCATACTCACAACCATAGGTTTCTAACTTAGATGAAGTTGCTCTTGTCAATCTATCCGGGCTGTTTTGTCGTTGTTAGAGCAGCTGTGTGTGTTTACTGTGGCAGCAGATGACGTTGGGCTTTCTCACCACAGGAAAAAAAATCTTTTCCTATCGGTGTTCGACACTCCTAAAATTTGGAAGGGTAAGCCAGGAGTAAATATACATGAACACTTGTCTCACACGAGTTTACATTTATGGCTTTCTTGTGTTTCAGCATATACACATTATTTTGTACATCCGTGCAGTTTACACAAACTGCTAATGCTAAATATATTCTGTTACAGACAGGAAAATGGTTTAGAGATCTGTCAGCTTTGAGCATCAGAAGCTGCAATCTAGTTTGTTACATGCCCTTGCACTGTGTTTATTGCATCCACAGGCCATAGCCAGTTGTTACATTACTTAAAATAGGAGAGACTGAATTCGTATTGAAACCTTCATGATTTACCACAAGTAAATAAATATTATTTAAACATCCTGTAAGATCGGTTAGTTGATGAAACGCGCATACAGCTTTACAAAAAGCAGCTTGTTCACGTCACACCTCATACACGCCCGTTTTGCATGCTAATAGTGATTGCTGTGGAAGATGTAAAACACATACTATACGAATGAGGCTGCTTTTTATAATTTGGACCATACTGGTTTACTGCAGAGTCACACCTACACCATCACAAAGACAGCTGCATCTTGCCTGAGTTCAGAACTTTCACAGTGCACTTTGTAGCCTCTTTGATCAAGGAAAACAAAGATGTGTATGATGTATATTGATTTTTTTACGATGGAAAATCATATAATTAAGTGTTTGCTTGTACATATTATTATGATGTTGGACTATCATTCCTGCAATCACGTGTTTTGGGGTGAAATTTATGAGGGGCGTGGAATCCTAACACTTTCTCACTACGAACGGACCTGTGCACAATGTACATTATCGTTATCAAGCACACATGTGTTTCCTTAAAGCATTTTCTTAATTAAACGAACTTTAGTTCGCGAACTCTGACGAACTAGAGTTCACGATCTCGAACGAACCAGGTTGGTTCTTAATTGGACGATCAAAAGATACGGCGAACCTAGTTCGAAGTAGTTCAGGAACCTCGGCAAACCATAGTTCGCTGTCGGAAAAGGTTCGCTAAACGTGTTGAGCAAACCAAGGCGAACCTTTTCTCTGATTGGTCCAAACTTTTACCCTCTTCTGCGTTAGAGATAAGAAGATAGTCACCGATTCAAAACAACTATGGCAGACGGCGATATTTCACTCGTGCGAAGAACAAGACCTATTTTTATTGATTTGTGGGAGGCGGAACGCTGTTTGTGGGTTCGCTACTGCAAGGAGTACAAAAACAAAAATCGTCCAAATCGCGAAGCGGCATAGCGGCAGCCATTTTGAACAACTTCGCAGACAGTAAGTACGCCGAATCAAGCACTTCAGTTAAGAAAGAGAACCATGGCAAACCTGGTTTGTTGAAGTTCGCCTAGGTTCGTTCAACCTCAATAAAGAAACAAATCAAAAGATCGCCGATCTTCTCCGATCTAGGTTTGCCGATCAAAAGTTCGTTTAATTAAAAACATGCTTAAGCCGGCAAATTCCTTTACGTATGTATACGTTTCGTCAGTAGTGATTAGATCGTCTCACAATGAATGTTGATGGTATCTGATCAGACCGAAATATTCAGATGTTACAACAGGCGAAAGACGTGAGATTCCTGAATCTAAGTCGTTCAGCTCTACAGTGCTCTATTAAGCGCTGAATGCAGAATTTCGGATTTCTATGAATGCACACTTCTGCTCCAAGGTCAAGCAGTTCACAAACAAATCATAAAAATCTTCCATCTCGCCCTTTGTATCTTTGATTTGTTGACGTTGTGCTTTGCCAAATCGTTAGAGCACCTATCAGCGAAAATCTGCAGGTCCTATCAAACGACTCGCAGCTGCAGATGATGTTTGTGCCTATTCTGGACACGGGCAGTTACGTTTTCCTGTATATTACGATTATATACGTTTTTCAGTCTCACTCTGTCTGTCATGTTGACTGGATTCCTCTGCGGATTTCTCTAAACAACGCCTTTTAGCGTGCAATCCGTTAAAAAACATACTTACAAGGCCCGAGTTGTATCCGACACGAAGTTAGCTGAACAGACTCGGAAATACATTTGAACCAATCAGAGATGCACATTTATGTGATGCTCCTGATCAAAATCGTCATAAGACCAAATTTGAAAGTTATCGACAAATTCCTAGGTTTGCCTCAGGCAGTTTTTTAAGTTCCTTTTATTTATAGAAGGGACTTTTTAGGACGGGTCGCGGTGGGGCGAATTTAATAGCATGTCCATGATGTCAAAATCGGGCAGGCTAAACCTCTAACAAATGAAGTAACAAGATAAAAATTACGTCATGTTTAGTTATGCTAACCTCGCTGCTGAACGTACATTTCGCGCGAAGCGCCGTATGTGCGTATAAATG
>BTPG01000001.1:78265251-78287751 GCA_036245525.1 Semisulcospira habei | reverse complement strand
GCAACTGAAGGAGGTGACGTAAAATAAAAGAAAAGAAAGAACAAAAGTGCGGAAAAAATAAAAATGACGTCAACGAAAAAATCATAAGAGAGAGACTCAGAGAGAAACTGAACACGAGAGACAAGAGTGTGTGTAAGCGCGCGCAGGAGCGAGCAAAAGTAAATGCGTGTGTGTGAGGCCAGAGAGAGAGAGAGAGAGAGAGAGAGGGACAGACAGAGAGAGAGGGACAGACAGCGAGAGAGAGAGAGAGAGAGAGAGAGAGAGAGAGAGAGAGAGAGAGAGAGAGAGAGAGAGAGAGAGAGAGAGAGAGAAAGAGAGATAAAGAGAGAGAGAACGAACAGGGAGTACCCTTAGGCACGAAGTAGGCTGAGTGTCTAATAAACAAAGCCTGCTAAACACCAACCCGAAGGCAAACTTTATATCACCTTCAAGTTGAGGACTACCTCGGGGAAAAAACGGGAGGACCCCGGGGGAAAAAAACCCAGCATTTAGCATGGTACACAAGTAATATCATTGAAACAAAGCAAATAATCAAATTCAGTAAGAGAATATTGGTGTAAGTGGAGAGTAGGTAGTTGTGAAACCATCTTCAAGGGTAACTAAAAAAAAAAAAAAAGGTAATGGAAAAAGGTAAGGGAAAAAGCGTAAAGAGAGAAAAAGGAGGAGAGAGAAAGTGTTAAAGGGGGTAGGGGGGAGGAAGAGAGAGAGAGAGAGAGAGAGAGAGAGAGAGAGAGAGAGAGAGAGAGAGAGAGAGAGAGAGAGAGAGAGAGAGAGAGAGAGAAGGAAACAGAGAAGAAAAGAGGGGGGGGGGGACAACCAGCCAGAGCCACCAGCCCCACCCAACAGGCACCAACCAACCCACAGAAAAGCACACAGGCACGCAACAAGACGACCACATACATCCCCAAGGGAATGCACACGATCGCCTCGCCCCGCCCCACAACCGCGCATCACTCCGCGAAGCGGCGACCGGGCGCCCGACAGGGAAAGGTAAGGGATCCAACTGAACGTTCGGCCAGCGCTGAGAAAGTCCCCATGGGATGTGTACATATCAACCAGCGCCAGCCTCACCTATCTGGTTAGTGAGTAGTCAAACAGAAGCGACACAATAAGGTAAAGGTACAGTTAGCAGATAAAAATGACACAACCAAGGCAAAAAATGTTAATCTTTCATATTCATCCCGAGTGGCGCCACAGTGCCCAGTTTATTAATCAGAAATTTTTCTCGGTCTTTCCTGGCCCAGACATTACTGGCTTGCATAAGCCAGAGGCCTTTAACCCGAATGTCCGAGACGGAGTGGTCGGCCTGGTTGAAATGTCGTCCACCGGTCTGTTGTATTGGTACTTGACAGTCTGAAGATGTTCTTTGAAACGGTCGTTGATGGTTCTTTCCGTCTCTCCAACATAGAGTTGGCCGCATTTCACACAGGATATGACACAAATCACGTTGGTGGTTTGACACGTGAAGTATCTGTCTATGTTGAATTTGTAACGTGGACCATTCACCACGGTAGAAGGGCAAATAAAAGGACACGTATTGCAATTAGGAACATTGCACGGTGTGGAGCCGGAGGGTCTGGTGGTATGACGAGGCTTGAGAGTAGAGCGTCCCTCTTGAAAGCTACCAACGGAGGTTCAGAAAAGATAGCAGCGGACTCATTACTGGATGACAAAAAAAAAACAAAAAAAAAAAAAAAAAAAAAAAAAAACACATTTAGAAAGAAGTATTTTACGAACCGGATTGGTGTGGGGATGGTAGATCATGGTTACGATAGGCCTGTCACTATGAGCGGTAGGTTTAGTCTGCAGTATACTCGCGCGACTAAGTTTTTGTACCGTTTGGAGAGATCTTTGAACAACAGTATGTGGGTAATGTCTGTCGATGAAAACTCTAGCCATTCTTTGGATTGAACATCAAAATCTGATTCTTCGGAACAGATTTTTTTTCAGCCGAAGAAACTGGGAATATGGGATGCTGTTCTTAGTTTTGAGGTTGTGCGAAGAGCGGTAGTCGAGGTAGGAATGTGAGTCGTTAGGTTTGTAATGTATTTAATTTTTCAACATTCCGCAGTCACTTATGATGTTCATGTCCAGAAAGTCGACTGAAGTAGCTGATATAGTGTATGTGAACTTGATGGATGGGTGGAAGTCCTGCACGAAGTGAATGAAGTCTAAAAGCGCAGCTTGGGTCATGTGTGTAGCTCCTATACCGTCATCGATGTAGCGTTTATACATCTCAGGGACAGGCCTGGTGTATTTCTGAAGTATTTGTTGCTCAAGGAAACCCATGAAGAGGCAAGCATAGCTGGGTCCAATTTTTGTGCCCATCGCTACGCCACTGCACTGAGCGAAGGTGATACCATCAAAGGTGAAACTGTTAAGAGAGAGAACCAATTCAGCCAGACGTAGAAGTGTATGAGTAGGAGGTTGTTTATGACTTCTTTGGTTGAGGAAGTATGAAAGTGCATTCAGGCCGTCATTGTGAGGTATGACAGTATACTCTGATCTCTAGAGCATGGTTGGTGTCTTTAATGTAGGTAGGTAGAGACTGGAATAAGGTTGGAAGATGATGTCCAGGTATTTGGAGATGTGTTTTGTGGGACAGCTGCAAACTGACACTATGGGGCGGCCGGGATTGTTGAGTTTGTGAATTTTGGGGAGAAGGTAAAAGTTAGGTTGCTTAGGCCGCTTTTTTATGAGGAGATTAGCTGTTGAAGGAAGCTCTCCTTGAAGAATTATCTCTTTGTCTTGGAGATGCGCTTTTGATCAGCTTGGAGGGAGGTTTCGTCAAGGCGTTGATAGTGTGCTGGGTTCTCTGTCTGTAGGCCTCTTTGATGTACAGATCTCTGTCCCATACAACGACGGCGCCACCTTTATCGGCTGATTTAATGACGATGTCGCTTCTGTTACGAAGATTGTTGAGAGCGTCAAGTTCAGCTTTTGTGAGATTTGAATGAGGAACTGGTTTGAACTTGAGTTGTCCAATGTCAGACATGGTTTTCTTAATGTAGCATTTGAGTTCAGGAAGTTTACCATGAGGTGGTTCTCTTCGGACAGGCGGATCAACGAAGATGTCAACCTCCTTCTCAGTGAGTTCTTGGTCGATGGCCCAGGACAGCCATCCATCTAAGACACCTGTAGAATTTCTGCAGATCTCAGATTAGTTCTTATTTATTTATAGTAGGCTGTCTCAGAATAAACTTCAGACCTCTGGAGAGGACAGCTCTTTCATCGTGTGTCAAAGTTAAATCTTCAGGAATACACTGTACTAGATTCCTGTGAGGTGTAGTAGTACCGACGAAGGCGCAGTGGAGGTGCGTAGTTGTTATAGCGTCAGACAAAATACTAGAGGGGTCTTGTCTCTGAGTCTCTCTCTTATGATTATTTCGTTGACGTCATTTTTACTTTTTTCCGCACTTTTGTTCTTCCTTTTCTTTTATTTTACGTCACCCTCAGTTGCCACATTCCTTCTGCGAATGAAGATAAGTAGCGGCTAATCTCTCTGTTTGTTTGTCTGTTTTGACAAAGGGTATTTACCCGAAATATTAATAAATTGTCTTTTCTAAGCGTGCTTCTTTCTCCGTTGGGTACTGCTTTGCATTTTACACGCTTGGCAGTCACCGTTTTGGTCTGGGTTACTTAGTTTTACCTCTTTAGCTCCGGAACCCTACACCAGGAGATGACTTGACCATGATAATTCAAGGGTAGTGCCAGATTAGCTTGGCGCCTTTAGGCGCCAAGCTAATCTGGCACTACCCTTGAATTATCATAGTCAAACCATATCCTGCCACTGGTACATACACTTTAGGCAACACCTCCAAAATTTGAGAAATGGGACCGTGGGGCTAAAAGCGTTAACATTGCGCCTACAGCTCCGTTGTAATAACAATAATAATAATAATAATAATAATAATAATAATAATAATAATAATGAGTACTTGTATAGCGCCTAACCTGAGATTAGAGCTCTAGGCGCTTAACAAAAACTAATTGTACAAAAAATAACTAATTACAAAAACGCAATTTACAAAAAGTACAAAAACAAAATACAACGCACTCTGTAAACAAGCGATAAAGTCACCATTCAAAAGTGCTACGCTTATGGACTCATACTCGCATTCACGTACACACGCACGCACGCACACACACACACACACACACACACACACACACACACACACACACACACACACACACACACACACACACACACTACTTCTAACATAGAGATGACTTTACCATGACATATGTGTGACAAATTCATTTGTAGCAGACAGAAAAAAATATGGGTCTTTAGGGCTCGCTTGAATGTCTCTCTCGAATCCACGTATCTCAGTTCGCGTGGGAGATCATTCCAAACAACTGGGCTCTGGTACCTGAATGACCTCTCACCGAACGACTTTGTTTTGACAAGAGGGAAACGTAAAACTCGAGAGTCGGCAGCAGAGCGCAAATTCTGTCTTGAGGGCGTATACAGCTGGAGAAGCAAGGCAAGTTAGTGTGGGTAGGAACAGGTAATACAACTGTGAGTCATGCATGAAATTTTGTACAGAATCCTAGCTGTTACAGGTAACCAGTCAAGAGCAGACAGATGGGATGTGATATGATCTGATCTAGGGACTCTAAAAATCAACCTAGCAGCTGAGTTTTGAATTTTCTGGGATTTGCCAATCAGACACTGGGAACATCCAGCCAAAAGAGCATTGCAATAGTCTAATTTAGACAAAACAAAAGCGCAGACAAGTACTTTAGTTGCTTCGGGTGTCAGATAGTGGCGGACTGAAGCAATACGTCGCAGTTCAGTATAGGCGGATCTGCAAACGTTCACATGAAGGCGCATGGACAGGCTACTATCAAGTGTGACACCCAGATTTTTTACATGGGGGAGAAGGGGACAGTGGCACCACAGATTTGCAATGACTGGGGGAGTGTCAGCGTCTTCGTCAACCTCGGGGAAGCAATGATCATGGCCTCAGTTTTTCCGTCATTCAACTGTAATTTGTTTGAAGTCATCATATCTTAGTCTCCTGAAGCCTCTCGATTGTTTCCATAATCTGATCAGGTGAACATGAGTCATGGAGTTGAGTATCATCTGCAAATGCATTTTGTGATATAGAAAAACGGTTAAAGACACTGGCCAGTGGCTGAACATACAGGGTAAAGAGGACTGATCCAAGAACTGAACCTTGTGGGACGCCAAAGCGCACGGTGGATGGGCTGGATAGCTTATCATTAACAACTATGCATTGAGTTCTGTCTGTCAAATATGATCTAAACCACGATAAAGCAGTTTCATGAATGCCATACACAGAATAGTGACGTTGTAGCAAAATGTCATGCTCAATCATATCAAAGGCAGCAGGTAGGTCTAACAGTGCAAGAACAGATACTTTGCCATCATCAAGAGCCTCGAGGAGGTCATTCAGAATTTTTTCAAGCGCAGTTTCAGCGGAATGACCTGCACGGTAAGCTGACTGATTGGGACTAAGAAGATGATTCAGGTTCAGATGGTCGAGAGGTTGCGTCAACACAACCTTCTCAACGATCTTAGAGAGAAAAGGGAGGTTTGAGACAGGGCGGTAATTCTGTAGATTGTTAGGGTGTAGAGAGGGCTTTTTTTTAGCAAAGGTTTAACAATGGCGGACTTGAAATCCGACGGAAAAACACCAGACCTCAGAAACTCATTGACAATGTTGGTCATGACTGAAAGCACAACATCACTACACTCGTACAGCAATGTAGTAGGAAGTGGGTCTAAACCACAATTTTTTTGTGCAGTTTTCTTCAGCACAGTAGGAAGTTCCTGTTCACTGACAGGTCTGAAGGACGAGAGACACTGACCAAAAAAGGGAACGGCATACTGTGATGGAGACTGTGAAATAAGTCCATCAAGTCTATCACAAATGTTCTGAACTTCTTCATTAAAGAAATTAGAGATTAGTAGTTATTTGGGTTTAAGGCCGAGCAGGCGACTAAGGCCATCTCACGGCGAAAAGAAATTAGAGAACTGATAAGGCATCTCTACTGGCGAGAAAATGGTCGGGATTGGAGATAGATCCCTTCTAGCAGTCAGTTTGTTGGTCACATTATAGAGCTGTTTGCTGATGGTGCACGCTGCAATCTTGGCACTGAAGAAAGCTGTCTTCGCCACGAGTACCAGACGAGTTACGTATTTCTTAGCAGCGCTGAAAATCTGCTTGTGCACGGCAAGTCCAGTGGACAGCCACAATCTCTCAGCTTGTCGTCGCTGCCTCTTTGCAGCGAGAAGCTTGCTTCCCACGGCGCTGAACCATGGTGAGGATGTCCGACATGACACTTTACGGCGAGCAGATGGAGCATGTTGGTCAAGTAGTGATCTCAGACCGGAGTTCAACTGTCCTGCAGAGGGATCAGGGTGTTCGCCAATATATTCATGCGAATCAGCTTTGAAAGCCAGGCGATCAATAGCACCAATGATTCGTTTTTGAACAAATACAGACTGAAAGGGTGGCACTGAAACAACTAGATCAGCAATCACGCATAGATGATCAGACTCAAGTGCATATGACACATAAGTGGACTGAACGAAATTATCACTTGGTCGGTGTAGTAGCCAATCAAGACTATGGCCATGCTTGTGAGTTGGCTGACGAACAAGGTCAAGGTCAAAAACACTCAAAAGATCCATTAGTTTCATAGTACTAGAGTTCTGCGGGCAGTCAAAGTAGAAGTTGAAATCTCCCAAAATAGCATGGTTACCTGGGAGTGAGTTGTTGTATTCAAGTAAATCAGAAAACTGAATAAAGAACATGGCATCAATCAACTTATTTTTGCGATTAAGAGGGGGCCGGTAGAGAATGAAGAACTGTACTGACTTGATTGGTAGCGTAAGTGTTACGTGTGCTAGTTCAAAGGAACAATGTTCGAAGGCAAATGCAGTGTTACAGGAGAAGTAGGGCACGAGTTCACCTCAAAAAATGATGGCAAGACCGCCACCCCGAGACGGACGAGGGAATAACTTAACGGTGAAGCCAGCAGGAGCAAGTTCGGCACATTTCGCCTCGTCACCACCCGGTTTTATTCAAGTTTCAGTCAAAAACAAGACATCAATGTCATTGTCATATATAAAGTTGCTTATTTCAGTTCGTTTCTCCGGAGATGCGACTGAACGTGCATTGAATAGATCCCCTTTCAGTCCATTATTTTGTGTGGACGATTGGACGTTGATAAGGGGATATGAATCAAGCTATCTTTACACACCCCTCGTGAATCCACGCTTTGTGTCTCTGTTTTCGTTGTCAAATAAACAACTGGAATTTTCCTACCTTGACAAGGGCGACCAGCCCTATAAGGACGCTTTTTCTTACGTCGCCGAAGGCATGGCATCGCAGAGGATCTTGAATGTATGCAGAGATCATGTAGCTTCCAGCACAGGCATTGTGAAACAGCATGCCGGCACATGATGGTCGAACGCCAGAAGTGCCTCTCTGCTGTAGGGTATCCGCACAGAAGATGGAGATAAATTGTCAGCAACTTACAAGTGTGAAGCAGAGTCAATACACGAAGTACTGCAACAGTCAGCGTGAGACACAGTTGTGTGTGTATACACGTGCGACACACACTGCGACTGAAGAGTCAGTACACCCTGAAGTAGGCCAGTCATTAACAGACGTCACAGGCCTCTAGTTGCAGTCAAGTGCAGTTGGACCAAAGGGTGCATGAGCACTGATGAAGACGGGCACAGCCGCAGTAGCCGACGGATTGCAGAGCAGGGCCTGTGATAACACAGATGAACTGGTCTCAACCAGTTCATGGCTGTGCACTGCTATGACATTTTCAGAAATACAAGTATCCATAGAACTCTCATGTCCGGTGGTAAAACTGCACAAAACGTACACAAACGTGTAGCCCGGGACATCAGCAACACGTTGGTGGTAGAAAATCCAAGTGTAGCATTCAATAATCCAAACATAGAGACAAAATAATGGGAGAGGGCACACTCAAGCTGCCACAGCGAGTGAACACCAACCCAACATTATCGCAATGTTGTCACAAATATATATGGAAACAAAGCACCACGCCAATCTGGCATTACCCTGAACTACGGCCTCGGTCGACGCTCTCACAAATCTTCGTAACAGAAGCGACATCGTCATCAAACCTGCCGATAAAGGTGGCGCCGTCGTTGTATGGGACAGAGATCTGTACATCAAAGAGGCCTACAGACAGTTAGAGAACCCAGAACACTACCAACACCTTGACGAAAGCTCCCTCCAAGCTGATCAAAAGCGCATCTCCAAGACAGTCAAAGAGATGATTCTTCAAGGAGAGCTTCCTTCAACAGCTAATCTCCTCATAAAAAAGCGGCCTAAGCAACCTAACTTTTACCTTCTCCCCAAAATTCACAAACTCAACAATCCCGGCCGCCCCATAGTGTCAGCTTGCAGCTGTCCCACAGAACACATCTCCGAATACCTGGACATCATCTTCCAACCCTTTGTCCAGTCTCTACCTACCTACATTAAAGACACCAACCATGCTCTAGAGATCATAGACCAAG
Source organism: Semisulcospira habei (assembly GCA_036245525.1). Taxonomy (NCBI): domain Eukaryota; kingdom Metazoa; phylum Mollusca; class Gastropoda; family Semisulcospiridae; genus Semisulcospira; species Semisulcospira habei. The sequence continues at coordinate 78,279,212 of BTPG01000001.1, read as the reverse complement.
TCAACCAGAAACAACTTTTCAAACCTGAACTGTTGTTTACACGAGTCACTTCACTATATACTGTCATACCGCACAATGACGGCCTCAATGCACTTTCGTACTTCCTCAACCAAAGAAGTCATAAACAACCTCCTACTCATACTCTTATCCGTCTGGCTGAATTGGTTCTCTCTCTCAACAGTTTCACCTTTGATGGCGTCACCTTCGCTCAGTGCAGTGGCGTAGCGATGGGCACTAAAATGGGACCCAGCTATGCCTGCCTCTTCATGGGTTTCCTTGAGAACCAAATACTTCAGAAATACACCGGGCCTGTCCCTGAGATGTATAAACGCTACATCGATGATGGTATCAGAGCTACACACATGACCCACGCTGCACTTTTAGAATTCATTCACTTCGTGCAGGACTTCCACCCATCCATCAAGTTCACATACAATATATCAGCTACTTCAGTCGACAGCCTACTTCGTGCCCAAGGCCGGTACTCCCCGTTCGTTCTCTCTCTCTCTCTCTCTCTCTCTCTCTCTCTCTCTCTCTCTCTCTCTCTCTCTCTCTCTCTCTCTCTCTCTCTCTCTCTCTCTCTCTCTCTCTCTCTCTCTCTCTCTCTCTCTCTCTCTCTCTCTCTCTCTCTCTCTCTCTCTCTTCCCCCTCTCTCTCTCTCTCTTCCCCCCCCCCCCTCTCTCTCTCTCTCTCTCTCTCTCTCTCTCTCTCTCTCTCTCTCTCTCTCTCTCTCTCTCGCGGTCTCTCTCTTCTCTATCTCTCCCCGGCCTCACACACGCGCATTTACTTTTGGCCGCTCGCTCCTGCGCGCGCTTACACACACTCTTGTCTCTCGTGTTTAGTTTTTCTCGGAATCTTTCTCTTACGATTTTTTTTCTTTGACGTCATTTTTACTTTTGTTCTTCCTTTTCTTTTCTTTTTCTTTTTATTTTTACGTCACCTTCAGTCGCCACATTCCTTCTGCATATGAAGATAAGTAGCGGCTAATGTCTCTGTTTGTTTGTCTATTTTGACAAAGGGTATTTACCCGAAATATTAATAAATTGTGTTGTACCGTTTTTTCTAAGCTTGTTTCTTTCTCCGTTGGGTACTTTTTTGCATTTCACACGCTTGGCAGTCACCTTTTTGGTCTGGATTACCTCGGTCGATTTATCACAGCGAACGACTGTGTGTGCAATGGATTATTAACCCTTTGCGTGTCGGTAGCGGTTTTTGTCGATGATAAATACGGGCAGGAATCATCTGGGCAGAAGCCGCTACACGCGACTAGCAAAGTTTTTTTTTTTAATTTATTTTAGCTTTATTTCTGACTCGTGCTCTGAACACTTGGACTGCGGCGTGGGCACACACAAAACTTTCTGCAAGGATTTTCTCGCCCGACGGACACACAATCTGTGGTTGTTGGCACATCCATTTGCGACTTACGTTCAGTGCCAGTTGACGCAGATTGTGTTTTATTTGTTAATTCAACACCAAAAGTCAGTGTTTCTGCATTTTTTTGTTAATTTAATACCAAAATGTTCTGGCTAAGGAACATGGATTCAAAGTGGTATCAGCAAGAGGCATAGATCCTCATGAGCACCCGCGACTGGAGGTAGGGGGAGGGGTGGGGTGGGAGGGGGCTCATGAGGTTCTATAGTTCTTGCAGTTGGTGCTGTTCAGATTTTCTCAGTACTGAGCGGAATAACTGAAAGACCCTTTGTATGAAAGCCACTCAAAATCTCTACCGAGCACATTCAACTAGACTAGCATTAGCATTTCCCCAATCAGCCCTGACGCACTACAGAGGGAAATGGGTCGACCATGATAATTCAAGGGTAGTGCCAGATTAGCTTGGCCGTTGTCGGCGCCAAGCAAATATGGCACTGCCCTTGAATTATCATGGTCGATCCATCACCTGTAACAGGTGCATAGTCATTAGATGAGGCCTCCAAAATGTGGGGAATACGGCCGTCTAGCTAAATGCGTTAACTGAAACAAATACTGCAAAAACTGTTTCCTTACTCACGTCTATCCAATATATGTCGGCCACAGTAACACAAACTAACGTAACAAACGCTAATGTCATATTTTTCTATGCTAGCTTGGCCAGCTAGGTCCTCGACTCGGCAGTTCTCGTGACAGAAGTTTTGAAGCCAAAGTCGCTACAAAATCCGCGCAGACCAAGCAAGCGCGAGACACTCAGTAACCCTGGCCTGCCAACTTCCTGTTTCTGAAATCGTAAATTCAACGCTGATGGAGCCCATCCGCCCAAGGAACACGCATACTAAGTGAAGCTTGCACGAAACATAAAACCTTACGAGTCCCTGAAGTCCAGTGAATTTTGCGCGAGTCACAGAACTTCGTTCCGCCGATGGCCTTAGTCGCCTGCTCGTGGTGCCCAAATAACTCACCAAGTAACAGAACTTCATTTAAAATAAAAATGAAAAGATATAAATAACAAAAAAAAAATGTGCAAGATGCATCTACGGGGCCTCATGAGGTTGTATGTCTCTTGCAGCTGGACGGTGATAAATTTGATACAATTTGATATGAGGGTAGACACGAATGAACTTGTCACCTAGCACAGCTGAATAATCACAGAACAAGATAGCTAGCAAAAAGATAGAAAATTACTGCGCCAATTTCAGACGTATCTGTGTTGTAATCGTGTGTTTTGTACGTGTTCGTCTTGCGGACGGCTTTACAGTTCAGGCCGTGATAGTAGTGCAAAGAAGGCAAAAGTTGAGGTCAACCAAGAAAGACATGTTAATGGTATTTTCCCACTGAAAATGTCCTAGTTTTTATACTAGGTTTTTAATTCCATGATATGCCCTAAAATCGTAATACGTGATTCGTGTTTTTTCGGTCCTCGTGATTCTTGTTTGCTATTATTTTAATCCTCGTAATTCGTGAAAGAAGTAGTTGTTAAACGTGAAAGACAAAGTAGGGCTTTCGTGATTGTGAACGTGTGTTTCTATATTGTAAATTCTAGTCAGAAACCTCATCAATCTCCCCCAACCCCTTATTCTCTCCGTTGCTTGGTTTTCAGGCCAGCTGAAAAATTTTGTGAAAGCCGTGACACCCACCACCACCACCCCACCACCCTTCCCCCTCTCCCTCTTCCCCCTCTTGTTATACGTATTTGGCCAGTGAAAGAGGTCATAACAGCATTACCTTCTTTCTTTGTCGTCTCTTTCCATAGTGAAATAAATCGTCGTGAATCCGTGATGGTACCCCCGCCCCCTCCCCCTCCCCCTCCCTACCCTCACACACATACCAGCCCCCATTTCATGCGTGCGTGAGAGTTTGTGCGTGTATGAGTGCGTGCGTGTGTATGTGTGTGCATGTGTGTGTGTCTGTATGTGTGTACACGACAGATGAGCGGTCGTTAACTCTTTGGAGACGTGTCGCCTCCGGATACGCGGCATATGCCGCGTATCCGGAGTCGGCACGTCTCCAATGAGTTAAAGGACTTTAAGTAATTAAACTCTTTGGCGATGGTTGTCGGTAGCGGTATTTGTCAAGACGATTCCTGCAGGAATCATCGCGAAAAAAAACCGGCTACCGACCATTCATGGCCCAGGAGATAACCGACCCGTACTTTTCATTTCAATTGTAAAAATAATGATTAAATCGTATATAACGGGTCACAATAATGCAGACGTGGGCATTGCAGGCCCCGCGTTTGATCAGATGACTGACTTTACTGTGCACTACTCTTAACTTGGAATATAATTATGACACGGCAGATATCTAGATGTACTAAAGCAGAGGACACACGAATCGCGTTCCCAAACCCAAGCGAGTAAATAAGCAATTGGTGCCAAGAAATGGGGGTGGGGGGGGGGTGGGGGGGGGGGGCTTTTTATTCCAAAGCGTGCTTCATTCTTTTTTGTTTGTAATTTTAAAAAAGCTGTCTAGAGCTGGGACAAAATTATTGTTTTCCTCACATCAAGGCTGTTAGCGGAGTCGTCGAATCGCTTAGTGGTGAGTTCAATCGCGAGAGTCGAAATGTGACCCAGAAGAATGTGCGCTTTGACCAGGTTCGAAAGTAAGCAAAATGTACATATTTTGAGTGGGGAAAAATATAAACAAACTCCGGGTACTTTGTTTATTTAACATTTATGGGTGTTCGATAAAAGCTCTGAAAAAAAAAGGAGTATGTTTTCGCATAGAGGACACTCAGAACTTGCAGAAAATCCGGAAAACCAAAAACAGCCAACGTGACAGATTTTTCACATTGGAAGTGGCCTAGCTCGCCTAAAGCTTCTTTAGTGTTGGGACAAAAATCTATGCCACAAACACGTTAAAGTTCATAGTATACATGGGCGTCAGTGATGTTTCCATAGTATTATTATTATGGGATGGTTAAATATATAGCCGATATATATATGCAAAAGGCGGTGGCGACACCGACACGAATCTGGAACACTGAAATAAAGAATGAATGTTTCCATATTTAAAATTGTATGCGCGACGCGACGCGGCTGCGGTGCGACGGGCGACAGCTGCGCCACAAAATCGTACCGCCCCATGCAGAATCAGGTTCAACGGCGATTTTACCGAGATTCTGCTGTGAAAGGAGCGTGGCTTTCGGTTCGCGACAACAAGTCGCATCACTTCTAAATAACTTATATAGACAAGCGCAATGCCGTATGTTGCACCGCTATATGGAAACAGAAAGACATTTTCCACCGGCTGCTCAGCTACTTTTTACCCCTTTTAGCTCCGGATCCCTACACCAGGAGATGACTTGACCATGATAATTCAAGGGTAGTGCCAGATGACTTGGCCTTTAGGCGCCAAGCTAATCTGGCACTACCTTGAATTATCATGGTCAAGCCATATCCTGCCACTGGTACATACTCTTTAGGCAACACCTCCAAAATTTGAGAAATGGGACCTTGGGGCTAAAAGCGTTAACAAGGCGCCTACAGCTCCGTTGTCGCGAAGATATATGGAAACAAAGCAACATGCCCATCTGGCATTACCCTGAACTACCTCGGTCGATTCATCGCAGCGAACGACTGTGTGTGCAATGAATTATTAACCGGCCTTTGCGTGTCGGTAGCGGTTTATTTTGCGATGATTCATGCAGGAATCATCGGGACAGAAGCCGCTACCGACAAGCAAAGGTTCACTTTTTTACTATTCCCCCCCCCCCCCCCCCCCCCCCTTATTTCTGACTCATGTTCTGAACACTTGGACTGCGGCCTGGGCACACACACAGCTTTCTGCAAGGATTTTCGCGCCGGACGGACACACAATCTGTGGTTGTTGGCACATCCATTTGCGACTTACGTTCAGTGCCAGTTGACGCAGATTACGTTTTCTTTTGTTAATTCAACACCAAAAGTGTTTCTGAAATTTTTGTTAATTTAATACCTAAATGTCCCAGCTTTCTAAGGAACATGGATTCAAAGTGGTGTCAGCAAATGGCATAGATCCTCATGAGCCCCGTGATTGGAGGTTAGGGGGGCAGGGGGGAGGAGGCTCATGAGGTTCTATATTTCTTGCAGTTGTTGGTACTGAGCGCATTAACTGAAAGACCCTTAGTATGACTGACACTCATTAAAGCTCTACCGTGCACACCCAACAACACTAGCGTTAGCTTTAAAACAAATACTGCAAAACTGTTTTCTTACTCACCACGTCTATCCAGTATGTCGGCCACAGTAACACAAACTAACGTAACGAAGGCGGATGCCGCCATATTTTTCTAGGAAAGCTTAGCCAGCTAGGTCGTCGACTCGTCAGTTCTCGTGACAGAAGTTTTGAAGCCAAAGTCGCTACAAAATCCGCGCAGACCAAGCGAGCGCGAGACACTCAGTAACCCTGGCCTGCCAACTTCCTGTTTCTGAAATCGTAAATTCAACGCTAAAGCACCCCATCCTCCCAAGGAACACGGATACTAAGTGAAGCTTGCACGAAACATAAAACCTTACGAGTCCCTGAAGTCATACTTGCGCGAGTCACAGTACTTCGTTCCACCTTGAGATGGCCTTAGTCGCCTGCTCGGTGTTAAGCCCAAATAACTCACAAACTAACGGAACTTCATTTAAAATAAAAATGAAAAGATATAAATAAAAAATGTGCAAGATGCACCTGCGGGGCCTCATGAGGTTTTATGTCTCTTGCAGCTGGACGATGATAAATTTGATACAATTTGATATGAGGGTAGACACGAATGGACTTAGCACAGCTGAATAATCACAAAACAAGATAGCTAGCGAAAATATAGAAAATTATTGCGCCAATTTCGGCCGTATCCGCTGTGTTGTAGTAGTCATTTGTATTTTACGTTTTCGCCTTGCGGACGGCTTTACAGTTCCGGCCGTGATAGAGGGCAAAAACTGAGGACAACAAGGAAGATGATAACACGATGACAAATGCTATTTTCCCACTGAAAATGATCTAGTTCTTATACTAGGGTTTTAGGTCCAGGATAATGCCCTAAAATCGTGATACGTGATTCGGTTTCTTTTTTCGGTCCTCGTGATTCTTGTTTGCTATTTTTTTCATCCTCGTGATCCGTGAAAGAAGTGGTTGTCGATAAACGTGAAAGGCCAAATAGGGCTTTCGTGATATGTGAAAGTGTGTTCCTATATTGTAAATTCTAGTCAGAAACCTCATCAATCTCCCTTCCTGCAGGAATCATCGCGATAAAAACGGCTACCGCCGACAACCCAGGAAATAACCGACCCGTACTTATCATTTCTATTCTAAAAATAATGATTAAATCGTATATAACGGGTCACAATAATGGAAAAGTGGGCATTGCGGGCCCGGCGTTTTATCAGATGACTGACTTTACTGTGCACTACTCTTAACTTGGAATATATGACACGCAGATGTCAAGATATACTAAAACACAGCAAACACGAATTGCGTTCCCAAACTCAAACGAGTACATAAGCAATTTTGGCCAAGAAAAGAGGGGTCCTTTTTCTTATTCCAAAACGTGCTTCATTCCGGCTTTTTTGTTTGTTATAAGCTGTCTAGAGCTGCGACAAAATTATGCTTTTCGCCACACTTAGGCTGTTAGCGGAGTAGTCGAATCGCTTAGTGGTGAGTTCATTCGCGAGAGTCGAAATGTGACCCATAGGCTCAGGAAGTACAATTGCCCCTGTAAACGGCCCGCACATCAAAAGAAAATAACCCGCGTGGGCTCCCATGCCGTGTGGATGGACCGCCTACATAGACTGTCACGCGATTATTATGGTCCTGGCGAAAAAAAATTAGTCTAGAATGAATTGTATTTATCAATCTTGCTAACAAGGTCGAAGGCCTAAAGCAGTCATTTGGCAACCAAGACGTCAGCCCTTTTATTGTGAGAGAAAGTGAACACGATCCAAACTGCACGAGACATAGAGCCTCATGGGCCCCCGCAACTGCGGGGGCGCATGAGGATCTATGCCTCTTGCTGACAATCATTTTGTATCCATCTCCCATGGACGGCTGGGCCTCTTTTGGCGTTAAATTAACAAATGATTGATTGATTGTACATTGCATAACGTCCCGACAGGAACAAGGCTTTCTCAGGAGTTAAATTAACAAAGATCTCAAAGAAACATATGTGTTTCTGAGATCTTTGTCAATTTAACGCCAAAGGTTATATCACGCTTTTTCAGAAAGGTAATTATGAGATTCGTGTCCGCCGACTATAAACTGCTGTAGTTACGATTTGAGTAGGTATTTTCACCTAAATTTAATATTAACGGAAGCACTGGCCAATGCTTGGCTGTAGGGAATTAAAAATTGGCCAAAAGTATCATTATTTTTTATTATTATTATTATTATTTAAATTTAGATGTTTCTATGACTAAGGGGTACCAAAAAGTGCGTGTCCCAAGTTCCTTCCTGTTACTTTCAATAAGGAATTTTAGTTATTTGTCGTGATACGAATTTTTTCAAATAATTCACATAACATCTTTTTTTTATTTTTTATTTTTTTGAACATTTTTCAAGATTAATGACATGAACACATATGAATCGCAAACAAGTACAACAACAACAACAACAAAAATCATACATACACAACCTGATAATAAATTTAAATGTTAAAAAAATAATAATAAGTTAATTAAATTATTGTGTGTTTGGAGAGAGAGAGAGAGAGAGAGAGAGAGAGAGAGAGAGAGAGAGAGAGAGAGAGAGAGAGAGAGAGAGAGAGAGAGAGAGAGAGAGAGAGAGAGAGAGAGAGAGAGACTGTTCCTGGAATTTGTTTTGTGAGTGGGTCTGCATGCACGTATTGGTAAACAGATAGTTGTCAAAAATCAGCAGGAAGTAACTGTGAATCATAGCAGGCCAAACTGAAATCAACTGCAGTCTACACAGATTAACAAAATAGGTAACAGAAATTAATTATTTACGCAAAGTCCAAATAAGGCAGCCACAGGCGTGTAAAAAGGCTAAGTTTGTTTCTGACAGTAAATACATATTTCTCTGTACAGTATCTGTTTTTGAACTCTCCCCAAAAGAAAACATAACGGTTTAGCTGCTTATTCAAAGAACGGCACCGGTAAATAAAAAACTTTGCCATTAATAAGAGCAAGTCAAGAACTGGGACTGTCCACAGCCCTTTTTTCACCCCAAACACAACTAATTCTGTACAGAGTTCAAAATTGTCACAATGAGCACATTTTTCTTTCAGTCTGTTCAGTAGTTTGTCCCAGAAAACACGCACCACTGTGCACTCAAAAAATAAGTGTTCAATAGACTCCTTAGAGAGTGAACAAAAGGTACAAAGGTTTGAATCCTTTAACTGTCTATAGCGCAGGTAAACATTGGTTGTCAGTATTCTATGGACAATTCTATACTGAAACCAGCGTAATTTGGTGTCTTGTGTGACCGTTATTGGCATGCACAAATATAGCTTTCCAATTTAGGTCATTATATTTGTTTTCCCATTTTTCAATACACGTAGGTCGTGTCACTTTATTTAAGAAAACCTTGTATATAACTTTTGTACCCTTTTTATGTTTAAAGACAACACCCAAAGGTGTACCCAAATCAGTTACATCAACTGCATCGGTCCATATTCGTAACATTTTTTTCTGTTGTATTTTCGTATAGCACTTGTTCTACTATAGTATACGAAAAAAGAGACATCCGCACCAAAAGTTTCACAAAAAAAACTTCGAAGCTAATAATGTCCCCATTATCATCAAAAACATCACCAATTGTAAATACTTTTCAAAACCCACTTGTATCCAGATTTCGAAGTATCCTTTTTCAGAAGTCGTGGGTTAAAAAACAATGGTTCGCTTTTGAATGCATCAATACTTGCGGGACAGAAAAGATTATGGTATTCTTTAAAAATTGCCGCCACTTCTTTCCAAAAAGGGTTCTTCATCTCTAAACTTTCTAGGAAGTAACCAGCAAAAACCTCACACTGTTTGATATTACCATACAAAGATGCGAGTAAAAGGTTCCAGTTAGTGCCAGAAGACAGCACTCTCCGAATCCAGGTGACCTTAAGTGCTTTGTAAAAAACTTCAATATCAATTACCTTGAGCCCTCCTTCTTTATACTGTCTGAAAACTGTGGTTCTTTTCACTTTATATCTCTTCCCTCCCCAGATGAAGTTAAACATCGCACTATTAATTTCTTTGAGAATTACACTCCCTGGAGAGGGCAGAGAGATGAAGAGGTGAGTAAAAATTGAAAGAATTAAGGACTTGAAAACAACATTTCTTCCAACAAGGGTTAAATTTCGGAATTTCCACTGCTTTACAATTTTCTTCATTCTTACAAGTTTCTGTTTATAATTCAGGAGTATGATATCAGACAGTTCTGTAGAGAAGGTCACTCCCAGCACTGTGAAGGTATCTGGATTCCAGGAGATATTTAGATGTGGGGCATAGCGTGTAAGACAAAACCTATTATTGCCAATCCAAACAGCAATAGTCTTCTCAACATTAATTTTTAGCCCAGAAATAACTGCAAAAAGTTCCAATTCTAGGATGACAGAATCAAATGATTTTTGTGACCCATCCAAAAACAATGACATATCATCAGCAAGCAGTGAGACTAAGAATTCATCTTCTTTGCATTTTATACCTTGAATGTTCTTATTATTCCTCAACTTTATAGCCAACAGTTCAACACATATTAAAAAGATATAAGATGAGAGGGGGTCCCCTTGTCTACAACCACGATCCACAGAGAAGCGACCAGACACCTGGCTGTTCACAATCAGGCAAGATTCACTGTTCTTATAAAAATATTTCCACCCATTTTGTGATGCCACAGCCAAAGTTAAACATTTTTAAAGCTTTCTGAATAAATGAGTGAGAAACAGAGTCAAACGCTTTTTCGAAATCGATGAGCAACAACAATCCAGGTTTCTTAAATGTCTCTGTATAATGAAGTACATCATACAGAAGTCTAATATTGTCGGAGATTGATCTACCGGAGATGAAACCACTCTGGTCCTCATGAATTATACAAGGGAGAACCTGTTTTATTCTATTGGCGATACATGCGGATGCAATTTTATAACTGACATTAAGCAGGGATATTGGGCGCCAATTTTTTAAATATTGCTTAGGTTTTTCCCCTTTAGAAATAAGAGTTATCATTCCATGTCTTTGTGTGACTGACAAAGACCCATGGTCGTAACCCTCGTTGATAGACCTCACTAAGAAAGACCCTAGGTCTTTAAAAAAAAAAATTGGAAAAATTCCGCTGGGAAGCCGTCACTTCCTGGACTTTTCCCATTTTCCATATTCTTTAAAGCTCGTAAAGCCTCCTCCTCCGTTATGTAGCATTCTAAGTTGTCTCTCTGTTCTTCTGACAACGTTCGAAAAAGACAGTTGTCAAAATCTGAGGAGTCATCATCATCATCATCATCATCAGTCCCTTGCCCGAACTGGGCGTTGGGGGGACTGAAAGGCAGCAGCAACAGACAGTGCTCTCCACTGAGTTCTATTTTGGGCGGTGGCAAGCAAGTCTGACATCTCGAGTTCGGTCCATTCTTTTATGTTTGCGACCCAACTCTTTCTCTGACGACCTCGCCGACGACTTCCTTCGAGAGTGCCTTGGAGGATAGTCTTGGACAAGGTGTTGTGTCGGGTCACGTGGCCAAACCAAGCAAGCTTGCGCCGTTTCACGGTTGCCAGAAGGGGTTCATGTGGGCCCACCAGGGAAGTGACGATGCTCCGTACATATTCGTTGGTCTTGTGCTCGCGGTATGAGATGCGGAGCAACTTCCTCAGGCACTTGTTCTCAAAGGCCTGGATTTTCTTTTCTGAGTCTGCAAGCAGTGTCCAAGTCTCACAGCCGTAGAGTAGAATAGACACTATGAGGGACTTGTAAAGCCTGTACTTGATGGTGAAGCTGATGGAGTTACTTCGCCATATCCTGTCCAGCCTGGCCATTGCGGATGTTGCTGTACCTATCCTGATACGGATCTCTGCTATGCAACTACCGTCTTTGGACAGGGTGGCTCCCAAGTACTTGAAGCTATTGACCTCTTCTAGCTTTTGGCCATTCATGTGAATGTTGCTGCTGCTGTCGCTTGTGGTGTTGATCATCACTTTGCTTTTATCCGTACTGATCTCCATGCCATAAGACCCTGCGCTACTTGAAAGTTTGTCTGTCAGGTTTTGGAGCTCACTATTGCTGCCTGCCATGAGGTCAATGTCGTCTGCGAATCGAAGATTGCACAGGGATCTGCCACCAATAGAGATTGAAGTATGGTGGTCGTGGAGGGTTTCCTGCATGATCTTCTCCAGGAATATGTTGAAAAGGACAGGAGAGAGCAGGCATCCTTGACGGACACCGATCGTCGTCCTGAAGAACTCGCCTGACTGATTGTTAAGTAGAACCGCGCTGCAGGCGTTCTTGTAAAGCGCTTCTATCATTTGGATCAGTCCCTCCTCTATGTTGAACGATCTCATGACTTGCCAGAGTCCGTCGTGCCAGACGCGATCAAATGCTTTCCTGAAATCAATGAAGTTGTGGTAGAGTTCGCGCTGATGCTGCAGATGTTTCTCGATCAGGACGCGGCAGTTGAAAATCTGCTCTACAGTGCTTCTTCCAACTCTGAAGCCAGCCTGTTCTTCTGCCAGCAGTTCCTCGGCGAAAGTTTTGAGGCGGTTGAGAATGATTCTAAGCATTACTTTGCTAGGGTGACTTATCAGACTGATAGTTCTGTAGTTCTGGCACTGTTTCAGGTTTCCTTTCTTGGGGAGCGGGATCACTAGAGACTGTGTCCATTCTACTGGCCATTTCTTTTGCTCCCAGATCTTTTGACAGAGTGTAGTGAGGACCTTCGTTGTTACTTCTCCTCCATGTTTCAACAGTTCAGCAGGTACGTTGTCTACACCTGGAGACTTTCCTCCCTTCAGGCCGCGTACGGCTGCTTCCACCTCTTCAGCTAACACTGGCAGGTCTTCAGCCTTCCTGGCCCCAGCCTGGTTGTTTTGGAGGATGCTGGTGTCTGGCTCAGCCTTGTAGTTATACAAGTCTCGGCAGTACTCAGTCCATCTGTTTAGTACAGCAGTGTTTTCCGTAAGGAGTTGGCCGCTGCTGTCTTCGATGACTGTGGCTGTTCGCTGTTGAGTCTTGGTGAGGGTCCTTAGCGTTTCATAAGCCTTCTTGCTGTTGCCATTTGCCATGCCCTCTTCCACGCTACAACACTGGTCTTCAATCCAATCTTCTTTGGCTTCTTTCATCCTCTTCCTGATCTTCTTGTTGACAAGTCTGTACTTGTTTGCTGATGTGAGGTCTTGGCCTCTCTTTTTCTTCCAGGCTCTCCTCTCATCACAGAGATCGAGGATGTCATCGGTGACCCAGGGCTGTTTGCGCTTCCTCTGCTTCCCCAGCACTTCTTCTGCTGTAGAAAGTAACACCTCTTTTATATTTCCAGCAAGGGTGAGGAGTCAACCTCATGTAAATCTGAATCTCTGTTTTTATATAATGCCCTACTGTACTCCTCCACTTCCCTCACAATTTCTACCTGATCTGTTATCTTTTCTCCATTGTTGTTTTCTATAACCTTCATAAATTTACTCGTGTAATGTCTTTTTTCTAGCCCACAAAAGTATTTTGAATTTTTTTCTCCGTCTCCTATCCATCTTGCTTTCGCTCTAATTTGAACCCCGTCCATCCTCCGTTCCCTAATGTTATACAACTCCTGCTGTAAAGTTTCTAAAACTCCCTGATTATGCTGGCTCAGACTATTTTCCATAGCTTCAATTTTGTTGAGCAGACATTTTTCTCGTTCGTTTTCTACCTTCTTTTTGTGACAAGCATAAGCTATTGTAGTTCCCCTAAAACAAGAAGAGTTTCAAAAAATAACTGATCATTAATTACAAGCTGCAGATCGGGAGAAGGGATGTGATCGATAACTTCATGCCGGTACAACAGATGTGCATACTGACATTTTGTTTCATAAATGCACTTTTTCACTGATGTTACATACTCTGCATTCTTTAACAAGGAGGTATTAAACTTCCAAAAAGTACGGCCATGTCTACTATAAGAATCAGAACTGCCATTTCTCGACTGGATAGCAAAAGAGATAACAGAGTGATCGGATCTGTATGATGCATTAATCCCTGATGCCACTACCATATGTGCAGCTGCGTCCGATATTATAAGAAAAAAATCCAGGCACGCCTGGTGAAGGGGGTTTCTTCTCCTCCACGTAAATATTGTATCATTAGGATGCATTTCTCTCCAAATATCTATCAAGTTAAATTCTTCAATTACCTCGTGTAGTTTTTCTCTGGCAAGTGGATTATTTGTGCGCTTGTAATTATGATAATCAAGCTTAGGGTCCAAGACCATATTCCAATCACCTCCCAGAATCATAGGAACATCCCCATATTCGCATAATTTACTTTTCAACTGTTCATAAAAAATTGGATAATCATTGTTTGGCCCGTGCACATTAACCAGCAAGTACACAGTTTCATCAACAAGCGCTTTAAGAATCATGTAGTTTCCTTCAGAGTCATTATACAAGCCAA
>BTPG01000001.1:78247751-78262751 GCA_036245525.1 Semisulcospira habei | reverse complement strand
ACACACATATATACATACATACATATATATATATTATATATATATATATATATATATATATATATATATATATATATATATATATATATATATATATATATATATATATATATATATATATATATATATATATATATATAATTTTTAAATAAATTCTGAGAATGCTGTGCTAATGCCATGGAATTCCAGGCTGGTAAGCTTGCATTGTGTCATCAGGACATCAGCTGTCCTTTTGTGACTGCATCGCTTATTAGATCATTTGAGCCTTCCACTGAACACCTATCACATAAAGCAATAGGGACTACCCCCAGGCGCCCCGCCACCCGCTGGAGAATATCCAGTGTTCCCCCCGAGGGGGGATGCTAGAAAATATTCCCAAACAGATATTGGACCTGCTGAGTAGATTTAAAGTTTTTGCAGATACCGAGTTTTACTTACACTGTCAAGAGTGTCTACATACTTTTCAAAAGTTTCTTTTGGCATCTTTGCCATGGAAACAGGAAAACCACAGAGAAGAAATGCACGTGCTTGCTCGCTAAAGAAAGTGTCGGTTGCCCTCCACGCCTCTCTTATGTGTGTCACGTGATACGCACAAACGGGCCGAAAGGCACGCAATCGGCAGACCTCGATATAGCAAAATGTGTCTTACCACCTCAGGTGTTGCTCACATTCACTCACTCGCTCATTCGGCAAATTACAATAACAGAGCTACAAAATGGACAATGACTCGGGACGCGTGAAGCCCGTCGCCAAGGCATCTAATGGCCGGCGCCAGTGGCCTTATCCCGACCCAAACCTCCCTGACAAAAACAGAATGCAAAGACACTCCTGAACACATTATTATATGTTCTTTTGTAAGTTCCTACTTGACTCAAGCTAGTACATGAAAAGACAAGTTAACAACTGAAACAAAATACCGTCGATAGGGAAATGATCTCCGATCTAGGCAACGTAAAACAACGGTCAAAACTGCACCTAGGGTCCCGTCGCTATAGTACAGCGCCGGCCGTTCAGAGGGCACCGCTCCGACAAAGTCCGTCAACAGTTCTAACTCAGACTCCGAAATGCCAAATCATTTTGATTCGCTGGAATGTGAGCTCGTGCTATTCTCTGTTTCTGTCCCCTTTTCGCAGCAGAGCGGTTTGTTTATTATTGCTGTCAACGCGTCTAATACACTATGGAAGGCAGTCACTGAATCAGCTCATGCAGCTTCTTCTATGTAAGGACCAGCATAACGATAGATCCAGGCAAGAGGCATGATTCTCATTAGCTTTCGCATCAGCCGGCCCCATGAAGATCTATGTTTATTTCAGACAGGAGGTGCGTATTAGGACAGTGCGACAGTGGCCCTTTCTACAGATGCGGAAAGGCATAGGTCCTCAGGAGTCTGTCATGCAAGTTACAGGAACGTGACCCATGAGACTCTGTGCCTAAGTTTTGCTTTGTCAGTTCACGCAATGTTAATGTCCAGGCTTAGTGGGGAGATGGGAGGGATCTATGCACTATTGTGGTTTGCAGTGAGTTTCAACCGTTTCTTTTGTTTTTCAGTAACCATACATCATTGTCCATATAAATGAACACACTTTTTCCCCATCTTACGTTCTGGTAAAGACAGAGCCGGGTTCACTACGGAATATATTTATTTGGATCTGCTGAGGCACATATACGGCCAGGTTCACTTCTGAAAACTCAGAAATTTTAAAGCCAGGTTACAAATTAAAACTATGTACTGACATTGGCTTGCCGACAGAGCTGTTATTTGGTGGAGGGCTGGGGGCAGTACAAGGTGGTGGTAAAGCCAGCCTTGAAGGCTTTCAGGGGAACTGCCGTCATATGGTACGGCAGAAGGTTCTACTCTGTTCCGTCTGATGTGCACAGAGACAAATGAACCTATCAATAAACATTCATTCCACTGTTCTTGTTTTTACATCATAGGGATGGCATTCACTATTTAGAAGTGTTCTCCTATAAACATAGATCTTCATGAGTTCCGCGCAGAGTGCGGGGGCTTGTGAGGAGCTATGTATATTTCTGAGTCGAATAACTTTCATGTTGCAATGTTTACGTAGTTTAATCGGGTTGCGGTGATGAAAAGAACACAGGCAAAACGTCGACAGCTACAAGAGTCGCGTATGCTCATACGCGTCTAGGAGTAGGCGCGGTCATAAGAATCTGTGTGTATCTTGCCGGCTAGTGTTGCCTCTGTGCTGCTATGTTTACGCGGCAGCCGGGATAAAATCGCGACCACCGAGCCCCAAACCAGACTGACAACCATGGCTGTCAACTGAGACGCGCGATTCGACGAACATACCACAGCAAGATAATAAAATATGGCTCGACGATGATAGTTTATACGCGTCAAGATATTCTGTCACCACCCTTGAACTATCATCGTCAATCTGTCTCCTGAATTTTAATGCAGTCCTCAGAGGATAACTCCAAACTGTGGGTATTTCGTACCTCGGGCACAATGAGTTAATAGGCCTTTCATTATCACTCCGGTGCGGTGCAGTGGACATTAAAGGGCGAACTAAAACCAATCCGCGTGTTGTTTGAATCTTAGACGTCAGGGCAAAAGTATAGCACCGCCCACGCCGCGGCTGAAACAGAAGTTTTACCTTTCATGACGAGACCCATTAGGAAAATTTCTTCCGTGTACGCCTATATGAGGCTAATAAAAAGAAGGAAAACTTAATGATAAACAAACAGGCAAACAACTTTAACAGACAACGCATTGATGTCTTACTTTGATATGCATTAAATTCTCTGCTGCAAGGTTCAAAATCATATACCAAAATGACAGACCAGATCACAGACCGCCCCGAAGTACCAGCCGCCTGCTGAAGTTTTACGGAAGAAGAAAGTGTGACCTATGTCGACTGACCTAGCGTGAGATGCAATTTAAGCCAAAGTGACCCCAGGTCGACATAGCGTGAGAGTCATTTTAAGCCAAAGTAGCCCCATGTCGACATAATGTGTCATTTTAAGCCAGTGTGACCTCTGTCAATTGACAGCGTGAGAGTCAGTCAGTTTTAGCCAAAGTGACCCAGTGTCGACTTGGCGTTAGAGTCATTATAAGCCAAAGCGACCCCGTGCCGGTTTAGCATGAGAGTCATGTTCAGCCAGTGCGACCAATTGACCCCATTTGAGAGTCATTTTAAGCCAAAGTGACCCCGTGTCGACTTAGCTCTAGGGTAATTTTAAGCCATGTGACTTGGGGGGAGTCATTGTGGTGAGACACCGACGTATCACACAAGATAAGATTTGCAACACGTTCATTGTTTTTCTCGGCATGTCCCTCAATAAGTTAGAGGCATAGATTCTCATGAGTCTTTGCAGCAGCAGGACTCATGATAGTATCTGCTTCTTTCTGACAGAGATCCGGTCTAATCGCTCCCCGGGTACAGGACACAACAGGAATTGAATAAAGAATGGACTTATTACTGATGTAGAGTTTGGCTTGATTTAAGGCTGACAAGAGGCATAGGTGAATATCGTGATGCAGATTATCATTATTCGATTTAGCTGCTGCGTAAAAGATCGTAGCCGTGATTCGTCATAATGGACGTGATCCGTGGTTTTGGTGGAAATTTGTCCCAAATCTTGATGTCTCAAAATATTATTATTTTCCTGGATTCATTATTGACCAAACTACACCGTGAAGCCGTGACAACGCCAATCGATAACACCCCCACCCCCCCCCCCACCCCCACCCCTCAACTCGTCCCTAGGCAACGTTATCATGCTAATTAGGACAAAGCGAAATATTGACCCAGCAAGGTACAGCCAGAGTGCATTGTTTGCGATACTTAGCGGTTTTGTTCAGATAGTGGTGGCAGATTATGTTTCTTAAATCTTTGTTAATTCCACGCTAAACAGCCATCGAAGAAACATAGGCACAAAGTGATGTCAGCAAGAGGCATAGATCCTCATGATGATATATGCCTCTTGCAGTTAGGCAGTGTTTATTGTTTCTCGGCCGAGAAGAGGTGCATGATAGCCTAAAAAAAGGAGACTCGTATCTCTGATATCTTCCGAGAAAATTACTCTGTCAGACATGAAAGCTGAAGACAGTAAGTCCATTTTAGTGAAAAGCTAGATTTTCATTGTAATACGATAACAATCTCGCTTTTCACAAAATGTAATTACTGTCTTTTGCCTTTCTAAAGCAGCAGTGCTCTGTATGACCAGTCGCACAGTCACATCCGTTTAATGCATGCATAAAACCAATTCGGCTGGATTCTTACTTTCGTCTTAAAAAAGAGTAATACTTCGGGCACTCAGACGACTAAGAATAGGTCAACAAAGAAGAAAACACGCTTAGAAAACAGAGTTACAGCAGAATTTATTAATATTTTGAGTAAAACGTCATTTTCAAAACAGACAAAGAAACAAGTATACTATTCGCTCCTTATCTTGTCAGCGTGAAGAAGCTAATTAAGTGAATGACAACAGAAAGCTGCGCAAATTCGCACATATCAGTTGGAATTGACAAATGCTGTGGGAACCAAGGATAATACCGTAATGGACAAAATAATTATGTTCCGAAAAGTTTCAAAATAGACAAACAAGTAGACATTTCACACTTATATTGCCAGTGTGAAGAAGCTAAGTGGCTCAAAACTGACAGCTGCGCAAAATTTGCAGACTAGCTACCTTCATTTGGGACTTTGCAGATGTTCGGAGCTGATTATCCATAGTGAGGCTACGTTTACACCGGACGACTCCCAACAACGAACGAGAGCGAAGTCACCATTTTGCACTAAAAGCATATAGACAACACTCCAAACATCTCCAAGAGGCATAGATCCTCATGAGCCCTGCGAGATGTTTGGATTGTTGTTGAATCTGCAGTGACCTCACTCTCGTTCATTGCTGGGAATCGTTCGATTCAAACGAAGCCTTACTAATAACGGTATTACGTCGGTATCCTTGGTCCCCACAGCAATTGTCAGTTCCGGCCGACAGTTGCTACTGTCTGCTACATTTCTATCCGGGTACTTGTCCTTACCGCTTTGCGGGAGTTCTTCCAGACAGACTGGCTCGGGGACTACACCGGAAGTACACTTGTATTTAACTCATTCTACCCCAACACCGAAATCCCCAAATTTTGTTGTTGTTGTCTGAAGACTGCTTTGCAGTGCTGGACACAGATCGACCATGATAGTTCAAGGGTGATGCCAGAATAGCTTGGCGCCCATAGACGCCAAGCTATTCTGGCATCACCCTTGAACTATCATGGTCGATCCTTATCTTGCTGTGGTGTGTCTGGGGTAGAATGATTTAAATGAGATACTTGGCATCCGTCCCGCTTGAGATGTATGGTTTGCTAAGCATCTCATTTGAAAAGAAGTGTACTTGTGGCGTACTCCCCGAGTGTGTCAGTCTGTACAGCTAGTCCTTCTGCAAACGGCATGGGTGTATTCAAAACGCACCACCAATAACTTACCAACAGTGACGAGTTAACGAGATCACAGGCACACAGAATAATTCATTTGATTCGGAATGGCAAGTGTCACATTACGTGCAATGGATCGAACGTCCTTGATACCCAATACGCACAAGGTCATCGGGGCGACGTCGGCCTCCGTTGGCCCGCGCATGGACGTGCGCGCGCCATCGGCGGCCGATGTCGGCCAGATGACCTTGTGCGCACTGGGTAGCCATTGCATGGGTCTAGGTGCTCAACCATTACCCAACTTGCAGCAAGAGCGATACGTAGTATTTTCGCTTTGTGCTGTTGGTACTTTTGCTTCGTGGATTGTTGTGGCCATGACAGCAATGAATACATCATTAAATCAATAAATAAAACACAGACCAACAAACAGTAGTAAAAAAAATAAATAATTGACTAAATAAATAAATAAATGACTAAATATGGTACTATATGATTACATAAATAAATATACAAATAAATTAATATATACATGAATAATAAATAAATAAATGATACAGGTATTGTTTCTACATTTGAGCAACAGATAAGTAAAATAAATAAACAAATAAATAAATAAAGTTAATGTTTCTATTTTTGTTCATATAAAAATAAATAAATAAATAAAAACAAATAAATAAATAAATAAATAAGTAACGCAGCAAGCTCACCTTCAACTTTGTGAGACAAATGCGTGCATGTCATATACATCTGTCGTCCGCCATGAGATGGCCTTAGTCGCCTGCTCGGCGTTAAACCCAAATAACTGACGAACTGCAACTCTCGTCCTTGTGCAATCGTCCCCTTGTAACTCGTACCCTGCGCGACAGGTTGCATACCGCATGTGGGTGTGCGTCTTCATAAACGCTAACCTCTTAACGTAACTGGACACTGTACAGTGCAACGGGACACTACATAGTCACCCAACCAACTTGGTCCATCTGCAAGAGGCACAGATTCTCAAGTACCCATGCTGCCTCAGCAGCAGGGGCTCGTGAGAATCTCTGCCTCGTCCTAGTTGGGTCCTTGCAATTTACTTCCATAGTTCCTCATACAAAGAAAAGTATGGGGGTTGGGAGTATGTGAGTGAACTGAACAAACGACATGGACGCCAGCGCGCAATTATTGACAAACAACTATGCAATTCTAGGAACGACCGTCAAATGTTAATTGAATTGAACTGAATTGAATTGAATAAACTTTATTGTCCATTAAACAACAAGCATACAATGGAAAAAATTTCTTTGGCTCACTAAACATAAAACACACAAGTAAGACATAATGACGTAAACTAAGAGAATATTGAAAATACTACTAAAACATATGAAAACATATTGAAACATATTGTGGATTTGGCAGCTGCAAACACACACACACACACACACACACACACACACACACACACACACACACACACACACACACACACACACACACACATCACTCGTATATCACACTGGCTAGTATCACAGGTATATATCACACTGGCTAGTATCACAGGTATATATCACACTGGCTAGTATCACAGGTATTGCGCGAGAAAGGCCCGTCACACAAGATTATAATATAATAATATATCGCATTTACTATCAGATACCACGCTAAAGGTTACCAGCCGGTATACAGCATCACCGACCAGCTTTATCACAGACCTATGGGTACAAATAAACTAGTTAGGAATTAATCATGTTAACAGAAGATGACAAAAATGATCTCTTGCAGATTTTTTTTTTATTTTACGAGCAAGCGGCAAATTATCGACTGAGTGTGTGGACCATGGCAACAGTTGTTTCAAACGTTCTTGTCGGTTTGATTGAGACTAAGATTCAGAACCATTCAAAGATGCATGATTTGCTGCAACCTTTTTCATCCTGATACACTACTGCTTCAAATTAGTTTGAATACGATAGTTCCGAGTCAAGGGTGGTGCAAGAATAGCTTGGCGCCTGAGGCAACCGAGCTATTCTGGCACCATCAATGAACTAAAATGGTTGATATATCTCCAGAACATACGTGTCATTAGTTTGAAAAACGTCGTTTGTCATGACGTAATTGTAGTTGTTACGTATTTTTATATTTTACTTGATATGAGTTCAACTTTGCCTTCTAGACGAGAAAAATGGTGGCAAAACTAGAATTTCACGGTACAATTTCAGTCTTGCTATAATTTGTGTGAAGTGAGTTCTTTACATGACACATAATACATTAGTACATGACATTCTATGACATTCTACTGTACACGCGCATGCTCTTTTCGATAGCGCGTCGATGTGTGTGTGTGTGTGTGTGTGTGTGTGTGTGTGTGTGTGTGTGTGTGTGTGTGTGTGTGTGTGTGTGTGTGTGTGTGTGTGTGTGTGAGAGAGAGAGAGAGAGAGAGAGAGAGAGAGAGAGAGAAAGAGAGAGAGAGAGAGAGAGAGAGAGAGAGAGAGAGAGAGAGAGAGAGAGAGAGAGAGAGAGAGAGAGAGAGAGAGAGAGAGAGAGAGAGAGAGAGACGTCATATCTAGAGCATCGCCTCGATGTCTGCATTGTGACGAAATTTCTGCCTTTACGTCACCGTCTAATTAAAAAAAAAAGTTTTTTCCTGCATAGAATTAATTTTTCACTGAAAACGTTAAAAAAATACAAGGCTGGCTAACGAACTCATAAAATGTCTTTGTTCACTCTAGCTATATCCAAACTTTCAAGTGAATTTGTCAAAAAATTACGGACTATAATGTGGTACAAACAACTTTTTATAAACTTGTCTTTTAACCCATCAATGAGGCATCCATTTTTAATATGCTTGGAGGCTCTCCTAGGCACCCCTTGAACAAAGAATTTCCCCAAGTTTCAAGCTTGTACAAACATCGGAGATTCTCGTGTTTACACACACACACACACACACACACACACACACACACACACACACACACACACACACACACACACACACACACACACACACACACACACACACTCAAAACCGGCGTTTCCCGCCAAAAGTACGTTCTGCAGCGAAGTTAGCGTAAAAAGACATGACGTATTTTTTATCTGTTTACTTTAGTTGTCAGATTTTCAGACCTGCCTGGCTATGTCGTCATGGGCATTCTTTTAAATTAGCTCGGCCGCGACCCATCCTAAAAGGTCTCTTCTATATATAGAAGAGACTCGACTAAAAACAAACGTGTGACACCAGGTCGATTTAGCGTCATTGTCATTTTGGCGTCAGTGTTATTCCCTCACACAATACTGTGGCGTCAAAATGATCCCCGGTTCCTCTGGTATGCACCACAGTGAGCCCGGATTAGCAGAAGTTCTAGCATTTCGAGAAACATTAAACACCAGACAACATCAAGAGGTATAGATCCTCATGAGCACCCGCAATTGCGGGGGCTCATGAGGATCTATGCCTCTTGCTGAAACTACTTTGTATCCATGATCCATTGGCGGATAAGGATCATTGATGTTGAACTTACAATTATTTTAAATACAGTCTGCGTCCACTGTCAGTGAAGGTATTTAACCGTTTCGAGTATCATGTTGCTACTATAGGCTGTTCACAACTTTCGAATGCAAACATCTCTCAGAATACACCGATTTCATACATTTCTCATCATTTCACTGTCTCTAGCTGAAATGTCACAGAACAGACCTTTAATAAGAATTGTCATACTTACAAGCAGATCACAGCGTCGGTTTAACTCATTCAACTCCGACTCGCCCCGGCAAGACATGGATCGAGCGTGATAGTTCAAGGGTTGTGCCAGAATAGCTTGGCGCCCATAGGCGCCAAGCTATTCTGGCACAACCCTTGAACTATCACGCTCGATCTGTTTCCAGAAGTGTAATACAGTCTTCAGGGGGCAACCTCAAATTTGCGGATTACGTTCCTTGAGCAGAATATGTTAATGGTTTCGAAGAACAGAAATTATCCGTTCGTTCGCGATCGGTGACTATGGATCAAACAGTTGCAGAAGTGACAGCCGCTCGGTATGTCTAGAAATGATAGTATACGAATACTGTAGTTCTATGTATTTATAGAACCTTTTAAGACCACTCTTACATAGATATCATCCCCACACTATATTTCCTCGTCTTACCGCGCTAAGGTGTAACGGAATCGCGTCTCAATCCTAACATCAGCGATGAGGTCGTTTCTATCCAGGACTTCACTGTACTGCGCCGCGATGCTGAATGCCCGGGACAAACAGGTATTGCAGTATACATCCATAATTCAATTAGCGGTATTACTCGCAGGCGTGGGGAATTGGAGTCAAAAACCGCGGAATGCATTTGGGTTGAGTTAAGGGCAAACAAATCAAACCCCGTGCTGCTCGGGTACATTTACAGGAACCCAGCAACAACATTTCAATGGTTCGACGACTTTATCGTCATGATGGATAAGGACAGACAGTCCAGCTCTGAAATTTTGATCCTAGGCGATTTCAATATTAACATGTTTTTGAATAACCCTGCTTGGGAGTGCACCAAGTCTATGTTTGGTTTAGAGCAGCTAGTTAAAACAGCAACTCGTGTTAGTCCAACGTCCTTCACCCTTATAGACCACATATATACAACTACTCAATCAAGGGCAGTAGAAGTGCCTCAGGTAGGGATTAGCAATCACTACCCGGTGTGCTGTTGCTGGGCATTGAAAGCGGATAATTCATTCCGAAAACATCAGCACACGACTATTAGATACAGATCACTTAAACACTTCAACAAGGAAACATTTCTTTGTGATTTAAGTAGCGCACCCTTTGATACAGTGTACTACCATAATGACCCAAACGATGCTTTGTCTGAGTGGTACGGATTGTTCCTTGGTGTTCTCGATAAACACGCTCCATTCAGAGAGAAACGGGTGAAGAACCCCCAGCTTCCCGCCTGGTTAA
The DNA here is from genome assembly GCA_036245525.1 of Semisulcospira habei. NCBI lineage: Eukaryota > Metazoa > Mollusca > Gastropoda > Semisulcospiridae > Semisulcospira > Semisulcospira habei. The sequence goes on along the minus strand of BTPG01000001.1, from coordinate 78,252,443 downwards.
GTAAGGAAATCAAGGATGCCATGCATCTCCGAGATGACTATAAAAGAAAGAAAGATTTTGTAGCTTATCGATGGCAAAGAAACCATGTCAAACATTTAGAGAGGAAAGCTCAAAGGTCACTTTTTCACCGTCTTATGAACGGAAAGAAAGATGTCGTATCTGTGTGGTTAGCGATCAATAATTTTACGAGTTCCAAAAATACCGTACAATGTACACAGTTATCAGCTGATACCTTGAATCAGCATTTCCTCTCGGCTGCCAGTACGTTGCTAAAAAGTACATATTCTGGTCAGTCTTCATCTGTGTCAGAAAAGCTAAAGACGTTTTGTAGAGCACGGCTGGACCCTGATACATCATTCAGCAGTCCCCTGTTAACGATATAAGACGTGGGAAAATCCATATCGTACTTGAAGAAAAAAAAAAGTACTTCTGGCCATGATGGTATTAGTAGCTCAGTTCTGAAAATGGCCCTACCGTATATTGTAGATACCTTGACATATATATATATATATATATATATACAACCTTTGCATAAAGCAGGGGATATTTCCATCTTCTCTAAAAACAGCCAAAGTGATCCCGTACCTAAAACGAAAGACCTTGCCGACCCTAACAAGTTCAGGCCCATTTCGCTACTGTCAACACTGTCGAACCGATAGAAAGACACATTCACAAACGCTTACAACATTTTCTAAAAAAACACAAACTCATACATCCATTACAATCTGGCTTTCGGCGGAAACACTCCTGTCACACAGCTTTGGTACACCTAGTTGACAGATGGCTTACTGCCATGAATAGCAGTCAAATGACTGGAGCAGCATTTTTGGACCTTTCAAAAGCATTTCACCTCGTCAATCATAAAACTTTAGTTTAAAAACTTAATGTCTATCAACTAAGCGCAGACACACTTGCCTTTCTTACGTCATATCTGCATGGGCGTACGCAGTATGTCTACGTGAATGGTAAAAACTCACCTGATGGGGTGATATAGGACGGAGTAACACAGGGATCGATTCTTGGTCCATTATTGTTCTCTGTCTTCATAAACGACCTTCCGTTACATATATCTGACTCCAGTGTAACGTGCAGTCTTTTTGCAGACGATGGAACACTGGACGTTTCGTCATCAGACGTAACATGTATGGTGAAGATTCTCCAGGACAGTTTAAATGAACTGAATGGTGCAGAAATAACGCCATGATACCTCATCAAACTAAAACCAAATGCATGCTAATTACCCCACAGTAAAAGCATCAGTTGAACCCCCCTCCCCTTCAACTAACACTTAACGGCCAGCCTGTAGAGCAAATCAGGGAACAATGAGTGCTTGGAATCAACTTAGACGACAAGTTGTGCTGGCAAGGCCACATTACTAAACTGTGTAAAAAAAAAAAAAAAAGTATCTAAAAAGTATCCTCCTGTCGAAATTGAGACATTTTGCTGATGAGCCAACAAGGAAACTCTTCTACTATGCCCATATTCAGTCACATTTGAATTATGCCTCATTATTTGGGACGATAGTAGCGATGCTAATTTAAAAAGTCTGCACTCGCTCCACAGAAAAGCCATTAAACTCATTGTTGACAGACCCTCAGAAGTCATTAGTACTGACAATAAGTTTAAGCTGTTAGACGTTTTGCCACTTGAAAACAATTTATGTATAATAAGTTGGTGCTCATGCGCAAAATCACCCTCTCGGAAACACCAGCATATCTCAATAGTTTGTTCCGCTTTGCTCATACGAGGTCCAGTTGAACACCAGGAAACAATCTTGTAGTACCATGACTCGACTGGACATTTATAGGTCGTCATTGTCCTATGCTGGTGCAAAGTTATGGAACTCTATTCCTGCGGATGTTAGAGCCGCGCCATCGCTTAAAACTTACAAGACCAAGCTGCTGAAACATCTAGGCAAAACTTAATTTTTCCTTTTACTTTTTATTTTTATTTTTATTCTTACATGTAGCACTCCATGCCTTGTGCGGCATTTCACGGATAGTCTGCATTCTCTTGTAACAGTTATGAACGCGTGTAATATACCGCTGGCATTCCAGCAAGCCGCATCATGTAATATCCATGACCCCATGGACTCGGCTGACCAGTCGGGATGCCGTCGATAGACACAGCATAAACGCTCGCGCCGCTATAGTTTCTTCGCGTCGACCCGCGCGCGCGATGATTGCGGGACCACTATACATTACTTTTACTGCAGACTATAGCAGCTAGCTGTGCGCGGTTTTGGCGCGGGGAGGCCGCTATCGCATGTGTGTGTGTTTGTCTGTGTGTGTGCGAGTGTATGTGTGTATGTGTGCACGTGCGCATCCCTACGTGCGCGCGCGTGTGTGTGTGTCAGTGTGTGTGTGTGTGTGCCGATGTGTATGCGTGTTGTATGTTTGTTGCAGTGAGCCGTGTTGGATTTTTATGATGAGAACAATAGCGGTTTTATGCACAAAATCCTTTTTACTCTTTATATTTGCTGTAGTATAGTTTTAAGTGATAGAATGTATGTGTACATGATGTGTGTGTGTGTGTGTGTGTGCGTGCGTGCGTGCGTGTGTGTGTGTGTGTGTGTGTGTGTGTGTGTGTGTGTGTGTGTGTGTGTGTGTGTGTGTGTGTGTGTGTGTGTGTGTGTATTGTGTGTGGAGGGTTGTGCAGGCTTGGCTGGCGCGTATAGGCTACAAGCTAATCTGGCATAAACCTGTGCACGCGGCAATTGCACACCGGCGCGCGTGTGTGTGTGGGTAAGAGAGTGATTTTATGTACGTTATTTTGTTTTGTAGTGTGTAGCAAGGACAAGAACGAAAACAGGTCTGCGCACCTATTCTTTTATCCTTGGAAAATAAAGTTTCATTTCATTTCATTTCAAGGTGTCTGATATATCCTAGTATACCGCTCCAACATGTGGAGATTTGGTCTTGTTCTAGTCATGAAAACAGATTCCAAACCATATACTTTTCATTCACTGCGCAAGTATTTTACTTCAAACATTTCCGATTAGTAATCAAGCGGTCTTACGGAATCTTCTACGTTGTCAAGAAGGTTGCCCATGAAATGTTGGAAACAAGAGTTCTTATCGGATTCGTGCCTAAAGGTCGCTCACCTTAGTCTATAATGAGTCCGTGCAACCGCAGTTAGACTATGTTGTTGCTAATTTCAGATTTCAGCTGACAGAGTCTTAAGGCCCCGCCACACATGCCGATTGTGCCCCGATTTTGTAGCCGATTCCGATCCGATTGCGATCGGATGACGTCATATATCCGATCCGATCCCAATCGGCTGGGAATCGTGTGTTTAGAATCTGCTTTATTGTTCCGACACGAATCGGCTCCGATTGTAAGATTCAACCAATCACAGCGCGTCTCGCAAAGCACGTCGTTTCAGTTTGAAAATGGCGAAAGTTCAGTACCACCTTCGTTGCCGATGTTTTGCCCGCCTCTTCCCGATTATGATGCAAAACTGCTCATAATGCAAGCACATCATCATCACTGTCAAAACTAGCAGCCATTTTGCAGAACAGGTACGACCTTAATCTTCGGTTCAAACCGGTCGGCTAAAAAAAAGTCGGGGAACGTGTGGCGGTGCACACGTTTTTGTAGTCCGGCCCGATCACACTCCGATTCGAAACTGCAGACATTGCATGAAAAGTTTAGGACATAATGGTTGACCAGTATTGCCGATGTTGTGAAAGGTTCTATAAAACATAGAAGTTGAGTGTTCGTATACTATCATTTCTAGGCAGACCTCGCGACTCCCATTCTCAAACTGTTAGATTCATAGTCACCTCGAATTTCGCTCTCGGTGACTATGTGAAACAGTTTGAGAATGGGAGTCGCGAGGTCTGTCTGGAAATGATAGTATACGAACACTACAATGCTATAATAATTATTAGCTTATTGAAAGGGAAAGGCAAGTCTCATCAACAATTGAGCTCGACGTGTCTAATCGAGCAAAAATGTAAATCAAGGAAAACTTTTCTATCCGTGCTTTCATTTAGGTACAATAACTTGACTCGTTGAAAATGCAGCCTGAGCATACGATGGGGTGTGCCATGTTTGTTTCGCTGGGTGACGTAACAATGCCACAAAGCGGCAGCAAACGGCTTGTACTGCATCGCTTGCATCGTCGCTATTTATTGCCGCATAACCTGTCTTCTTGTCAACTCAGTTAGTGTTGATTGTTGTCGGGACCGTACAGGTACTTTTTACTCTAAATGTTGAGGGAAGAAGCTATGTTGCTGCAGAATGTGCCTTTGAAGCAGTCAGGTGTGATCTTCGCACCAAAAAATGAGAATTTTTTTTCATTCGTAAACTTCCATTTTTCCTTTACTTCCGTTACTCACTGAAGTTCCTAAGCTATGCTTAGCAACGTTTCCGATCTTCGGCAGAATTTTCGAATTGGGAAAATGAAGGATCTTCTTCTCATCACCTTCGCCGTGAAAGTTAAAACAGCCTAAGGCGTTGCACTGTACTGGTATACTGACGTCACTAGCTGCTATAGTCTGTAAGGATGCGCGTGCATCAATGTCACCACCCAGTCAGCGGAAAAAATGGCGAAAAAAACTTCAAGGAGTGTTTTCAGGGTAAAGAGTCGCAGTCACAATTTTGAATAAGTACTGGAGGCTTCTGTGTCCATTTATCACAGGAATTGCCTTTTTCTTTAAGTTATTATGCCTTACATGTGTGTTTTTAA
>BTPG01000001.1:78235251-78242751 GCA_036245525.1 Semisulcospira habei | reverse complement strand
ACGGTAAAGGGTGGTTTGCCTTCTCATACTAGTGTTTGCTGACGGCCATCGTAGCTATGTTTCTCTTGCAGTTGCAAAGGTACGTGAAGGCCGCGGATTGAACGTCTAAAATTATACATCCGTCCCTGTTAAATATATATGATACTGGCTATGTATAGTCTACTTCAGTCCGAACTTTTTACAAGAACCTTTGAAATGAGCGCGCGCATGGCTTGCGCGCGCTCATCTCACCCGTTCTTGTAAAAAGCTGCATTCAAATAACTCTAAGATGGTGCCCTGACAAGAGGTTCATACACGAAATAGCAACATTGTCTGTTGTGAGCAGTCTCTAAGCAGCGTCAAGAACCCACTTCAATCTTTCAAGCTTTTATGGCGAAGGGATTCGAAAAGTAAGCCACAGTTCAAGGTACTTCCTGGATTCGGTCCAGCTCCTATTTATTTTACGGTGCGCAACCCATTCCTGCTTTAGAAGGTATATTGTTCGGACGAGTTCGCACATGCGTATGCCCCACAGGCAAACAGACAGTGACTAGATTCAGTGATCTGATTATCATAAATTTTTTGGCTGGTAAATAACCACACTAAAAAGGCAACCGCAAGCGAGTAAAAATGCAAAGGAAATCCCAAGAAAGTAGGAAAGACATGATCTGTCGAGTTAAAAACGTTTTGAAAATGTCCAATTTGAAAAGTGGATACAACCCAAAAATGTGATAATCGTGTTGTAATAGCCATTTCTTAGCGTGTTAAATTGTCCATTTCTTGTTGCGTAAACTGTTGTGTGAGTGTGAGTGATTGAGAATTGCACGTGCGGTGGCAAGACACATTTCCCCCACGTGGCAATATAAATTTAGAACAATAAAGTCCATTGATTGATTGATTGATTGATTGATTGATTGATTGATTGATTGATTGATTGATTGATTGATTGATTGATTGATTGATTGATTGATTGATTGATTGATTGATTGATTGATTCGCGTTCGTATTGGACTCTGCCGAACAGGCAGTACGGGTTGACAGCGCAAGTTATTGGATTCATAACAAATGGCGCAGGGGTTGCTCCACATGAGTTATTTACGTCGCATGGGTTTAGAGCGCCTCCTAGCCATACTGATCAAATTGATCTCCCTTGTATGTTTTGCGAATGACAAAATGTATGCGAACGAGCTCGACGCGGCTTGCCTCATTGCTACTGCTTTCCAATCAACAGATTGTGTAACATATGGTGTATGACCTAACAGTGCCACAGATGGAAACCTGAAATACATTTGTATCCCTTTACTGCCGAGAAAAAAACGAAACACGACCCAACGGCAAAAGGCATAGATCCTCATGAGTCCACAAAGTTGCGAGGGCTCATGAAGATCTATGTCTCTTGCTGAAAACCCTCTGTACATCCATGTTCCTTGGACGACTGGGAATCTTTGGTGTTGACTGAATCTACCAATTCTTCAGAAAGGCGATTTGCGTCCTGTGGCATTGAAGAAGTTGACTTAAATAAACCTGATACATTTTAGTGAGATTTTGTAAAACCGGACATGCTAATGCACGTCATATCCAGTATAATGCATCATGGAACAAAGAGAGATATCACGTTACGTTGGCACAAGCGATGCTTAAATACGTCCGGTCGCGTCAAGCGAACAATGGTTTAGAATCAGGATGTCAGTAATTAGATAAATAACACAATCGATTTGTGTCAGAAATAGATATGTCCTATTAACAATTCTACTGCCGGAATGCAAAGAGCAACTTGACGTCCAGCTGCAAGAGGGCACAGATCCTCATGAGCCCCAGCAATTGCGGGGGGGGGGGGGGGGCTCAAGAGGATCTATTCCTCTTGTTAACCGTATTTATACCCGTGTGCCCAAGGCTGTGATGATTTATTACTGAATGTTTAAGAGTTAATCTAACGATTTAACCATGACATACAGCAGTTGGTAACAAACGCATTGCAACAAGGATATTTAAAACTAGATACTGTAAATATTAGGTACTGTAAATGTTAGTAATATCACTTTTGAAATGAGTGTGTAATATTACAAACAAAAAGAGAGAGAGAACAATGAACAATGAACAATGAACAATGAACCTTTATTTTCCAACGGTAGAAGTTATTGGTAACAGGACCAGTTTTCAAACTTGCCGTTGCTACATCTACTACATAAATGACATAGACATGTAAACATACACATACCACACACTGACGCATGTATGCACTCGCTCACGCACGCACGCCCGCACATACGCACACACACGCACGTTCACACACACACACAAACACAAACTTGCACACGCACGCACTTAGACACACACGCACACACATACACACACGCTCTCGGACACGCACTCCAGACATACGTACGCGCATAACGCGTACGCACAAAAATATATGAGTAAAAATGCAAAGTAAAGCAATACACAGAAAATCATTAAGTACATTAGAATTCATACAGCAAAGGCAAATATGTATATGTGCTCTCTCTCTCTCTCTCTCTCTCTCTCTCTCTCTCTCTCTCTCTCTCTCTCTCTCTCTCTCTCTCTCTCTCTCTCTCTCTCTCTCTCACACACACACACACACACACACAGCATGCACACACACACACACACACAGCATGCACACACACACACACACACAGCATGCACGCACACACACACACACACACACACACACACACACACACCACACACACACACACACACGTGAGCGCGCGCCCAAAAAATATCGCGTACACACATATGAAGGCAAAAACATTATACATAGTACATGCAGTATTCAATGTACTCTTGACACTCAGATATTATGGTCCACTGTATATTATATAAAAAAAAAACATTTAAAAAAACAGACGCTCTCTTTCTCTCTCTGTGTCTCTCTCACTCTCTCTCGCGCACACACACACACACACACACACACACACACACACACACACACACACACACACACACACACACACACGCACACACAGACATTCTCACACACACAAACATTCACACACCTGAACACACGCGCAAGTTATCCCTGTACTGTAATGATTAGATTACGTCAGAGATTCTAGGTGTTTGAAGAGGCTGACCCTAAATGAGGTGAGCGTCTTTGCGTTTCTGATTTCTGCAGGAATAGAATTCCAGAATGAACTTCCCGAAAATGACAAACTGGTTTTGAATAAATCAATACGCGGCAGGGGTACTTTGAAATGGTGTCCATGTCTAGATGCTACAGATATCCGTTCTGAGAAAAAAGAACTCAAGTACAGTGGACATGACTGCTTGTACAGCTTGTACATCAATACACCTTTATTGCACTGAAAGTGATGGGATAGAGGGAGAATTTTTAAAGTTTTAAGCTTTTCGTCAGTTGAGAGTTCGGGATCGGGAAATATAAGCTTAGCAGCTCTCCTATGTAGGGAGTTCAGCCTCTTCAAATGTACATCACTAGAACCATCCCACACTGTTGATGCATAGTCTATGTGCGATTTGACATGAGCATTGTAGAAAAGAAGACGCGCATCTGTGTCAGTAATTGCTTTCAATTTTGACAACATATACAGGCCGCTGGAAACCCTTTTGCACACATTATTAATATGCAGTTGCCATTTAAGCTGATCATCTATAGTGACCCCTAAGAGGCGGTCGTGTGATACTTGCTCAATTGGGCGGGCATAGCTGATGCTTTTGACGTGTGGTTATAACCATACATTCTGTTTTTGACGGATTCAGGGACATGGAGTTGGAATGACACCAGTCGGTGACCTCATGCAGGCTTTCCTGCAGACGCGTGCTAATTGCAGCTACATCTTTGTGAGGAGTATGTAGTGTGCAGTCGTCAGCAAACATGTCACAAGAAATATCCTGGCAACTAATATGCAGTGGAAGGTCATTGATAAATATGCAGAACAGCAATGGCCCGAGGACAGAGCCCTGAGGCACTCCGCTTTTGACGAGACCATACGAGGAGTAGGATCCATTTAACAGTACTCTTTGCTTCCTTCCGCTTAAATATGAAGTAAACAATGAGACAGCACCTGCATTGCAGAGATATGCTTGAAGTTTTGACAAAAGAATTTTATGATTTACAAGGTCAAAAGCTTTCTTAAAATCAATAAAGATCGACCCAGTTATTTGGGAGTTATTTATGGATGCTAGCCACGCATCAATAAGTCTTTCAGTGCCGTGTGGCAAGAATGCTTGGGGCGAAAGCCGGACTGAAATACGTGCAAAAGACTGCGACTCTCCAAATATTGATAAAGGTGTTTGTGCACGTGTCTTTCAAGAGGTTTGGAAAGGCTGGATAATATTGAAATGGGTCTATAGTTATTAACATCCGACAGATCTTTTGACTTAGGCAAAGGGATAACCTTGGCTTGCTTCAGTTCTGACAGAAACATATTTTGTTGGATACATAAGTTATAAATATACGTTAACGATTCTACTGTATAGGGAAGGGACAGTTTCAGTATTTTAGGGCTGATCTCGTCAGGTCCCGATGACTTTTTGTTTTTCAGTGACCCGATCAGTTTTCCTACTTCATACACAGCTAGAGGCGGTATAGAGAATGGGGGTTTGTCCTTAGTCTTCTGCTTACAAAAGTTACTGAATAGGGCCTCCGGGCATGTGTAAGACGCGTTACCGCTTGAGGGTATGATTGACTCGGCAACAGACAGAAAATGTTTATTAAAAGTTTCTGCAGTAATACTAGAAGGAATGGCTGACGATTTCTTGCTGTTACCTCGGGTGACGAGATTAACCGCGCGCCAGAGTGCGGCAGTATCACTGTCTTCTTTAATCATTCGTTCAGAGAGAGACTTTTGAGCCCTGCGTACCATAGACTTGACACGGTTACGTTGTTTTTTGTATTCGCTAAATAGCTTGTGTCTCCTTAAGTCATTTCTCAATCTCATAGTTTCGACTATTTCTTGGTTTAGCCAAGGCGGTAACGTGTGGTTTTTTTACCCGCTTTTGCCGCAAAGGGGCGTGTTTGTTAAGTACTCTTGTAAAGAGTCCATACCAAACAGCCAGAGCCTTTTCAGGGTCAGTTTCGTTATTAACGACATTAAATGGTGTTTGATCAAGGTCTGCTAGAAAAGCAGACTGATTAAACTGTTTAAATGAGCGATACGTTATAGTTGTGTGCCCGTTCTTACGATGCACTGGCAGTTTTGTTGACCATGAACACACAGTAGGAAAGTGATCACTGATGCTGAGGTCAGGAACACTAACATTGAATACACTAAGGGGACGGTTGGTGTAAATGTGATCAATGAGTGTTGCGGTTGTTTTTGTGATCCTAGTAGGGGCCGAAACTAACTGTTCTAAGCCTGTTTGTGTGGTGATGCAATCCCATGCGGTTTGGGGCTTCAATATATCTATGTTAAAGTCGCCTAGTAGCAACGCGTCACAGTTAGGTAAGCCAACTTTTTCTACTGCATGCAAAAAATCGTCGTACCATTCAAACTTGGCTGCTGGGTTACGATAACAAAAGCCGACGAAGACGGGTTTAGTTTTTGGAGCCCTAAATTCCAACCAAATGCACTCAACTTCCGGAGTTTCTAAGTCCTCACGCCTTCAGTTTACTAAATGTTGGATTGAGTTATGGATGTAAACGGCAAGCCCAGTTTGACCAAGTACACGAGGGTCACGTCGAGTGATGCTAAAGTTAGGTATGTGAACGGCTTCATCGCTTATGTCCGAGTTAAGGGGGAGAGAGAGAGAGAGAGAGAGAGAGAGAGAGAGAGAGAGAGAGAGAGAGAGAGAGAGAGAGAGAGAGAGAGAGAGAGAGAGAGAGAGACAGACAGAGAGACAGACAGAGACAGAGACAGAGAGACTGACACAGAGAGAGCGTGTTTACACAGTAGGCCTAAATGTTGCGTTGTGTCTATTTGCTCTATTTCCGTGTGCACACATCCACGCGCACGAGCCTGTTCCAATGACATTTATTTAAGGGAACATAGCTCTTATGACAGCGTGCTCGATCTTTTTCGGGAATTTTCGGTAATTGGTGTCGTACATAGGGGAAAGGTCCCAAAATTTGTGCCAATACCAGTACCGAGACGATTTTTTTTCTAAGGGGATCCGGGACATTGATCATGCATGTGTCGTCTGGACTAGACTGGACTGGCGTGGCAGTGTGTGTGGCTCTATAAAGAGGTTATTTAATTATTTGGGCTTAACGCCGAGCAGGCAACTGAGGCCATCTCATGGCGGGAAGATTAAAAGTCTGGGCAGCCAGACTAATGTGCTCTTAACACATGGAGCAAACATATATTAACAATATTTCTGCCACAAAAGGGGTATATAAAACTAGGCCCATTCAATGTCAAAGAACTTTATCTGTCAAAGAAACATGGATACAAAGTGGTTTCAGCAAGAGGCATAGATCCGCATAAGCTCCCGCACATACGGGGGCTCATGAGGATCTATACTTCTTGCAGCTGAGTGGTGTTCAATTTTCTCGGCAGCGAAGAAGTTAACCCCATAAAGACTCCAACCAGCGGTACTGTATACAGCATGCGCAATGAAGTTAAAATGAATTTCTCTAACACGTTACACATGCCGCCAAACACCAGCTAACTACAGCACCCGTGTCCACTATAGTGTCGTTGCACCCTATAGATCCCACACTGACTCGATGGACAAATGGGTAGACACCGTGTACAATGCTACAATCCACCGGCTTTCCAATGTCCTCTTTATATCTGTCTGCTTCTTTGCCTTGATTATAACCCCCCCCCCCCCCCCCCCATGCAGGTCTCCAGGTGGTAGGTCAGAAATTTCTTGGTGTCTCTAGGTGCCAGCATGCGGCCCAATTAAGGGCGAGTCTGCAAGGTGAACACAATCTTTCGTGAAAAGGTGTAGGTATCTGTATCCCAATTGTCTGTCAAATTTTATATGTAGTAGAAAGTGTCAATAAAAGGACAGCTCCACCAACGATTTTGTACTATTTTGGAATCCTGATGACAGATTTGTTTTTCTCTCGTGAGGAGTTTGAATTTTGGCTCCAGTTTACTTAACGCCCTATCGACGTCATCCAGTTCTGAAGTAAGGCACAGAAACGTCTACGTCATCGTCCCAGGGAACAGGCCCGTGGTGACGCCAGGAGCCGATGAGCTTGCCGCCATACATAAAGTACACAGTAAGCAAAAGGAGCTGCTGGAGGTCTTTAAACAGAAGCATGGCGCTGGCGGGCACCCCTTTCCCCAGTAGCAAAACATATTCTGGCCCACGACGGCCGAGCATGTTTTTTACTTTGTTCGGATTTTCTGTGCATTTCTCCTCCACTGTGGGAGATCGGACGGTTAGTGGAGTCAATCAGCTGCAACACAAACCGAGTACATTGTAGCTCAGTCAGTCCGTTTTCGACACTTTTCTGACATTGTGATTAGTCAGCACATAAAAATCCAAGGGGTTTCAATGCCCCAATGTCTGCCTTCTACAACCACTGCTGCACCTGTAATTTGTTATCTGTTGGCTAATCCGCAGAACTGTTATAGCACACGAGTC